>VWZV01001474.1:225667-352380 GCA_013397155.1 Irena cyanogastra | reverse complement strand
GGCGGCAGAGCCGGGCCCGCGGAGCCGAGCGGCGGCAGCGGCGGCGGCCCCGGAGCGCGCCCGGGCCGAGCCCCGCAGCCATGAAGATCTGGACCTCGGAGCACGTGTTCGAGTAGGTGCCGTACGGGGCGGAGGGCGGGCGGGCCGGCCCCGGGCACGGGGGGCCTCCTCCGGCGGGCCGGGGGTTGCGGGGGCTGCACGGCGCCAGGGCCGCCCCCCGGGAGCTCCGGGCCGCAGCTCTCGCCTCCCCTGACCTTCCCCCGCGCGTCCTTGCGGGGCCGGGGTCACGGGCCGGTGCGGCTGCGGAAGCTCGGCAGGGGCCGTACCTGTGCGGGGCCGCACCGTCCTTGTGCTGCCCTCGCCCTCCGGGGCAGCGCTGCCCGAAACACCGTGGGGCCCTTCCTGATGTCGGGGCTCAAGTGCTCCAGAACGCCTGCCTTAAAATCTGAAGGGAGTGCTCGTTAGAGGGAAGTAGAAACTTAATAAATTACTCCGGTATTACGGAAATCTGGATAAAGTGCAGTCTTTTACCGTGGTGTCACAGGGAAAACATTCTTACCCAGTTAAAATAAAACCCAGCACACCCAGTTGATCAGGTGTGTTGCATTTTCATGTGCACTGCCCACTCGACGAAATAGAGGTTTTTCTCAGGGAAATATATAATCCTATTGAAAACAAAGTGTGCAACTTAGTGTCCTGATTGTGTTTGGGCAGTCACCCCTGGGAAACTGTGATGGCAGCCGCCATGAGGAAATATCCCAACCCCATGAACCCCAGCGTGGTGGGAGTCGATGTCCTGGACAGACACGTGGATCCCAGCGGGAAGCTGCACAGCCACAGGCTCCTGAGCACCGAGTGGGGAATCCCGTCCATTGTGAAATCGGTGGGTGTTGTGTCACAGGCCACAAAGGGACACCGCAAGGAGGGGAAGCTCTTGAGCCAGCTGTTGTAATAGATGGGTATCATTTCATAACGTTAATGGTTTAAAAGTTTAATGGCTTAAGCATTTATGTATGGGGAAATCCTAATAGCAGCACACAGTGACCCTGACAGCCAAATCTGGATCTCAGACTGCTTCCATCTAGAAAATGAGATGTACCTCAACCGAATAGCTTTGTTTTAAGTTAAATCCTAATTGTGTTGTTTCAAATTGTCTGTTCAATGCAATAGCCACTGCTTGTGCATCTGAAGGCATGAAGAATTGCAGTGGGTGGGTGGAATTGATGCCATCTCTGTTTGCCTTCCCCAGCTCATCGGCACCTGCAGGACAAGGACGTACGTGCAGGAGCACTCTGTTGTTGACCCTGTGAAAAAAACAATGGAGCTTAAATCCTGTAATGTAAGTAGTTGTGTTTGTGCCACTGAAACGGAACACAGCACCTTGTACATATGAAAAGGAAAATCATCTTGAAAATGACTTTAAAATTGCCTTGGAGCAATGCAAGTTAAAGGTTTAAGTAGCGTGGTTATAGTTGATCAGTTCTGTTTTTCAGGAAGGAGCTACTTGGCTCTTGGAACTGCTGAAGCTGTGAACATACTGATGAGCAGGAGGAGTTTTGGGAGTGGGGTGGTGTTAAGAAAAAATGTCTTAAAGCCTCTTGGTGTATGTACACTGTGACTGTTTCCTGATCATGTGACATTGCTATCTGTAGTACTGTTATTTGTATCAAAGGGTAATGCTGTCCTCTGTTCTGCAGATTTCCTTTACAAACCTTGTGTCAGTAGATGAGAGGCTTGTCTATAAACCACACCCTCATGAGCCACACAAGTGAGTACCTCCCTGCTCTGACATTGCCCACAACTACTGGATTTTGCTTTGAAAATGTCCATGGTTTCCCTTGATCAGAAGATAAGGTTTACATGGCCTCTGTTACAGTAAATTGTTTAAACCAGGATTAAATGGACTGTCACTTCCTGCAGTGACATTGGCTCTGCAGAGTTCTGGGAGACTTTGAGTCATGCTGTGCTGGAGTCCAGTCCAGTTCAGGATGTTCTGTCTGTAGCTGAATTAGTGTACATCTGCAATTTTCAGCTCCTTGTTCCTGATCTCTTTGTGAGCCTGAGCACAGATCTGCACTAGAAAGCACATTTATGTGCCTTTAGCCTCTGGTTTTGGAGGTTTGTGTTTTCATGCTTGCTTGGGGTTTTTAAGGCAACTTAGAGCTTAGTGAGTCTGTACTGCTGGAAGTGGTGATAATTCTAAAAGATCATTCTAGGGATTCTAACACTGTCATGATAGTCAGAAATGTTCCCTGTTGTTGAAGGGAATGTTTTAATACTGTTTTCCCAGTATACAGTAACTCCGTATCTGCTGTTTCCACTCTTAACATCCTGCTGCTAAAGATGGAAATGGCTGAGAGCCACAAAGAGAGACTTGGACTTGCCAGGCACTCTTGGGCTTTATTTTATAAGTAGAAGCACAGAGCAGTTACACAGTGTGGAAGTGGGTTGTGTTTAGGGGGCAACATGTTCTGTGTTATACAGCAAAGCTGATGAGGGAATGTACTTGTAGGGAAAGAGGGAGTTCCTTTCTAAACTACTCATAGTAATTCAGTTTCCTGCTCTCTGTTTCAGAACCATTCTGACACAAGAAGCAATAATATCTGTAAAAGGTGTCAGTCTCAGCAGCTACCTAGAAGGGCTAATGGCAAACACAATTTCTTCCAATGCTAAAAAAGTAAGTATGGCCTTTGTGTAAAATGTGTGGTCACTGGCTAAATGTGAAAGGGAATAAGGCTCTCTGATTTACATTTTGCCTTTGTCAGCAATCTTAGGAAGGAGCCACATAGTTCTGCTGCCTTTACTGTAGAGACTAATGCTCAGCATGCTGAACTTACTCTTTGTTTTCCTCTTGTGAATGGAGATAAGATAAATTGTTACTGACAGAGCTCTCTGAATCTTCACTGGAGAAAACATTGTGACACTGTCATGCTTTTGCTGCCCTCTTGATGCCATCTATGCATTTTTGCTGTCAAAAAGGGATCTGCATTCATACACACCTGAAATAGTTACGTGGGAGCAATGGAACAGTATTTTAGTTGAGAGTCTGTCCTCTGGCAATCCAAAGAGATCTTGAGTTCAGCCTCGAGAACGATAAAGCAGTCTGGATAAGAAGTCTTTTGTGGATCATAATGTGAGAACTGCTGATATAAGGAATTGTTTTCATGAAATCAAAGGCAGAACATGTTCCAGCAGCACTCCAGTTATTGAAATAACACCAGAGGCGTGTATGTCTGTTCCTTCCTCTTTCAAGTACTGTATCTTTAGTCATTTTCAGTAAGAATTTAACTGATATACTCATTTACTAAGATTTACACACTAATAAACTTTTCTTTAACTGTAGGGCCGTGAAGCATTGGAATGGGTAATTAAAAGACTGAATGCTGAAATTGAAGAGTTTGCAGCTTCAGCAAGAGGAACCATGAGGAATTCAATGGCAGCAGCAGCATTTGTAGAGAAATGATGACAGTTCTTAGACCTGTATCACTAATGAGCCTTAACGACCTGCAGCTTCTCTCCAGGCCTAAATACACGTATCCTTTGTTATTTAAAGGATGTGTGTATTAGGCATGTTATAAATTTAATTTGGAGAAAAGCTGAGTTCTTACCAAGGCCGAGGCTCAAAGGCTGTTTAATATATTTTGTCAGCTGGACCGAACTGTGGTTTCAGACGAAGAAATAAATTTCAAGTGTAGTTCCTGTATTTACATGAACACTAACTTATAATGTTTGCAGATATGAAATAGCCTCATTTAGTGGTGAGGTTGCATATGGTGGAGGACACTGGCATGTTAGGCTAACTTTTATTTTTTGTGTGACTTACGGACTACCTCTTTTGGGACCAAGCCCAAAATTAAGCAGAATGGTTGTTCCAGCATTGTTCTTTTTGTTAATTTTGACAGTTGTGTGATACAACTTGGTTTAACAGAAAGCTTATTACTTGATGCTTGAAATATAAAAGAATGTACAAAATATTTTTTGATAACATTTTTAACTTGACTGGTTGAGCTAACACGGTACTCAAATTGTTTTTCAGTCACTATAGGTAAAACATCAAAGTGTCTCTTACCTACCTACAAGACTTAAATCCTGCTCCTAAATGCAACTTTAATGAGCTGGGCATGCAATACCTTAAAATCAAATTTTATCTTAAACTTCTACAATAAGAAGCCATTTCTAAAAGCCCATTACATAAAGGTACAATAAGCATAGAGCCTTAAAATCTTGTAAGCTGCTACAGTAGTAGGTTCACTTCAAAGAACCAATTTAAAACTAAAAAACCTTTGTGAAGGTGGCTGAGGAGATACCTAAACATAAAAGGAAGTATTATTTAACAATATACTCATTAACGTGATCACGTTCCAGAAATAACGTGCCCCACCCACTGGGTATTGTGTTGTGCTTCACTTTAACCAGTGTTGTAGGTTCCTTCACCCTTTGGAGTAATTTGCTCACAGAACAAGGCCCTGTGTGTTCTCAGGGGTTTCACTTGGTGTTCTCCAGTCTGTGTTTCCTGGTACTCCTTGCAGGTTCTTGGTACTCTCCCAGCTCTTCCCTGTGGGAAGGGAAAGGTCAGCCCTTGGCACGTGCCATCTGTGCCAGTCTGCTGCTAGTCCTGGGCACCTCACAGGGACTCTGCCACGAGGCTCCTTCAGTGTGAACAGAAAAAGGCAAAGGCACAGCCCAGGAGGAGCTGGTGGTGATATTTTGGTGCCCAAGGTTTTTCCTGGAATTTTGATTCTAAACTTACAAGTGATTCAAGACTCTCTTAGCCTTTATGAACTGTAGTGTCACCCAGCCCAGCATATTTGATTTTGCATGCCATTTCTGTTTTATCAAATTGCCTATTAAGTGTCTGCCATATAGAGAACCAGAGCTTATTTTAACAAACACTTCCATGAGGTTTGTGCTGGGGGAAGAAAACAGGAATATAGATATATAACTTTTAAAAATTAACTATTCTAAACAATATTTTTCTAAACAGAAATGGCTTGAGACTACCTTACTAATTGAAGTCATTGAGGTTTGCCATACTTTTACAGGAGATTATTACAACTGAAATAACATTTCAATTTTAAAAATGTATGTGAAACTTCTATCATTTCTGATAAAAATGTTTAGCTTGAAATTAGTTTTAAATGTTTGCTCAGCCATTAGCATAATTTGATATTCTAAAGTCAATTTTTTCATTTCCAAATTTTTTCTGCACTAAGGACTGCATAGTAGAACTTGCAGTTTGGCCTTGCACTGAAAAAAACCTTACTGTTTAGTTTTTACAGGCATTCAATAACTTCTTGAAAGATAATAAATTTATTTCTTCTATTTTATTTATATGCCTGCATTCTCATTCTGTCAGAGTATGGCTTTCTGTATGTGGCGCTTTTTAAATAAAATTTTGTTTCAATTCTGGCTAATTCCTGAAACCTTCTGGTCTATTTGTGTTTTAGAACTATGAGGTGAGTAATCTAAAATGGGTGGGGTGAAGGTGAAGAAATCCCTGCAGTGAGTGGCTTCTTTTCTTGAAATGCATATCCTAAAATGCACATTCACAGCTGCTGTGGTCTTTTTTGCTTCTTAGTAACTCAGCTTTTCTGCAAATCTGGCTTTAACCAGCAACCAGATTTCACAGTTGGCTGTGGAGAATCCATCCCCTGGAAAGGTTTTCACAGGCTGAGGTTTGTGTTCAGATTGACTGCAGTGAGTGTGAGTTGTTGTGGGTGAATGCATGGGCAGGGCAGGGAAGCTCTGGGGGCTGGAAGGAATGGAGGAAGTGGGGAAGAGAAAGCAGCTACAGCTGGAGGAACAGAACTGAAGGACCAGAAGGAAAGAAGAATTAAAAAAAGGGGGGAGAGACACAGGAAGTGAAAGGCAGAGGTGGAGCAATGCGATGTGAACAAATCAGTGCTGAGGGCTCTGGTGGATCCCTGCCCACCCATGGGTGTCAGCACCTGTTCAGCCACAGCTGGGAACCACAGGTGCCAGCCAGGGGATTCTTCAAAAAAAGCAGAAAAATTGTAACCACCATTTCCTACAACACTGCTGATCTGTCTCTTGTGGTCTGTACTTGCATTTGTATTTCCAATAAATGTCAAATATAGTGAACATGAGCACCCAGTGTGTGATAACTGCAACGTTTCGAATCTCCTGGTCCTGACAGAGCACAGGGAAGGTCAGCAACCTGTTGTTCTTCACTTCTATGGAAGAACTGGAGAGTGCTGATAAAGACCTTGTGTGGAAGCAGTGAGTCATATCAGAATCCTTCCATTTCTTAAGGTGGAGGTTGTTCTTTCACTTGCTACAGAATCTGTTGATTTCTATCTTAAATAACTCTATAGCTTTGCTTTCTATGTTGCTGTAGAACTGAATTATTCTAAAGGTAAGGCTACATGTTACAACCAACCTGAACTAATTGCTTACCTTAGCAGGACCATGAGCACCAGCTGTGGACAGAATATCTTACATCATGATGCTATTTTGTTATAACCACATCTTAAAAGTAACACGAGTTATTAACCACATGAAAAGAGGAAGTACTGCACAAGATTTTTAAAATTTGAGTGTACCTGAATTCTGCTCTGCAGCTCCTGGGTCCCTCCTCAGGCTATTTATGCCAGATTTTGTAGAATGGACAGCTGAGACTTGGATGACACTGCAAAATTATTTTTACTTTAAATCCAGGTGTCCAAAAATTGAAAATTAACGTCTTCATCAACTAACCTTCAAAATACTATAATAGGAATTGTAGTATAATAGGATAGTATAATTTCCTATAATAGGAAACAGCACAGAATTGAGTCTTTCTCTTAAGATTAGAGCTGATTTCAGTGAGGTGTTTGCTGGCACTCTGTGCAGTGCTGTGCTCAGACAGGAGATTTAGCAGGAGATGACCGTATTGTCATCAGCAGGGCATCACTGCCAGGAGCTGTGCAGCAGATTAGGGTCAGCAGCAGAGGGAACAGCAGAGCTTTACCAGCACAGCCCAGTATGGCTTACCCGGGCAGAGAAAGGAGGTAAATCCACAGCTACCCAAGGTAGGAAACCTTATTACTGACCTCTACATTTTGTACAAAGGTGACCATAATTCCACATTTCTTGACAGTGCTATTTCATAGGAAAAGTGCAATAACTTTATTATTTGTAAATTAAGACAGAGAGAACTTGGTAAAGAGATGATGGAATTTATAGCCTGTTGGACACCGGCTTTTTAATGTATTGTAATTTGCCTCTTTTTTTTTAATATTTGTTCTCCCCTGTAAAATACACTTGAGAAAACTTTGAGATTAAAGATAGTCACAAAATTATATTGTTTTTAGATAGTAAGGGTTTTTTTTAAGGAGTTAATTACTTTTCTGTTTTATTAAGAATACAGGGCAACAAGCAAACTTGTCATTTAATCATAAATTATGCATGTTTGAAAAAAGTAATTTATTTTGCCTTTTTGATCTATAAACATTGTACTCTTGAAAGAATTGCAACCATGTTGCAACAGCTCTTAAATTACAGAAGCATTATCTATAAATGTTAAATATATTCAAGAACTTCTGGGAGTCTCATCAATGGTATATAAGCAGCTCTTTTTTTAGCATGGCAATTTTTGCATTATGCTAAATGCCCACGATTCTAATGTTTGCATAGTAAGACACCATTCAAGCTCAGTGGCTGTTCAGGAGACACCTGCTTCAGTTAAGAGGTGACCTGGGTGGGAGTTGCACTCATGGTGATTATGTTAAATCCATTACACACTCATCTGGACATGGGTTGTGTAAGAACATGGCCAAAGCTGGGGTGTGTTCACCTGCAGCCTCCTGTACCTTGCACTTTCTTGGTCCATAAAACGTGGTTGTGACGAGTGCAGAGCTTTCTGTGCCTTCCTGTGCCTGTCTGGAGAGGCAGCCGCAGGTCTGAGTGCTCTGAGCTTTGCGGCGCGCTCTGGAGACGAGAGAAGGCAGCTGTGGATCAGCCTCTTGATCTACTCACACTAAAATTAGATGCACCTTTTTGAACGGAAATTTAAGCTGTTCTGTTCCCTTTTTAATCATGTCTGCCTTCTATCACAACTTCCCTTTATGATATTTTAATTTAAAAAATTCAAACTAGCACAAAAAATTATTGTTACTATACATGTTTTATATGCAGAGGTATAAATGAAAGGTAACAAAATAAGACCTCATTTTATCTGAATAACAGTTAGAACTGCTGTTGCTGAAATGTGCATTTCTCGGACACAGAATCAGTTTAACACATTATTAGCTTTCAAAAACAAATCCTGCACATGCTACACAGAAAAATAAATCTGGTTGAACAAGGACAGACATGTCAGGAGAGAACACTGTCTGCAACTGTACATGTGATTCTGTACTGGTCCCCTGGAAAGGCACAATATTCTCAGTAACTCTGTGGGCTCCTATTACTGGAGCTTTTCTGCACCAAAAGAGAAACTACTAAGAGACCCAGCACAGAGTTTGAATCATTATTTTCAAAAAAATATTTTTGGGATCACGCTGTCTTATTGTTTTGGTGTGATGATAGAGATCTTTTGTTTAAAATACTCCTGATTTAACGCCCATCATGTTGGGGATTTATTTGGCTTTTCAGTGTCATCTCTTCAACCTACCTGGACCTACTTGGTCTCACTTTTTTGGCCTCCCTGGACCCCTCCAGTGCCAAGACTTTAGGCTCCTTGGAACTCTTTAAAATCCCCTTTTCAGATTCATTGGATTTATCCAGTCTGAGCTCTTCATCCTCTGTGGAATTCTCCAGTCTCACTTCTTCATCCTCTCTGGACCTTTCAAGTCTCACATCTTCATTCTCCTCAGACTCCTCCAGTACCTCCTCTTCAGTTTCCTTAGAGCTCTCCAGTCTCACCTCTTCAGATTCCTGGGAGCGCTCCAGTTTCTCCTCTTCAGTTTCACTGGACCTATCAAGTGTCACTTCATCAGGCTCTCTGGATCAGTCTGGCGACAGTTCTTCAATCTCTTTGGATCTCTCAAGTGTCACTTCTCTATCCACAGATTTCTCCAGCCCTACTTCTTCACTCTCTCTAGACCTCTCCAGTCTCACTTCTTCATCTTCCACAGATGTTTCCAGTCACACCTCCTCAGCTTCCCTGGACTTTTCCTGTACAATCCCTCCATCCTCACCAGGTGTCTCCGAGTACAGCTCCTCCACCTCCTCGGAATCTCTAGACCTCACCGATTTTAACTATTTCATGTTTCAGCGCTGCTCTGGATTATCTTCATCGACTCCTGAGGACGTTTCCAATCTCATCTCTACACCTTTTCTGGATGTCTCCAATCTCACCTTTCAGGATGCTTCTTCCCTCAGTCCCTCAGTTTCTTTGGACATGTCTGACCTCACGTCCTTAGCTCCCCCAGAGGTGTCCACGCTCACATTTCTGGATGTTGCTAATCGCACTGCGGCGGCTTCTCTCGATCTCTGCATCTAACCCTCCTAACCTACCCCCTTCCCCCTGTCCTTCTCAACTTCTCTCCTTTATCTGCTCTCTCCTTTGTTCTCTCGCTGAAAATTCTTACCAGAGCAAAGTTTAGGGCTTTACAAAGTATCTCCTGGCATCTAAACTGGGCATGAAAACAGGTCATGCAAATCTGTAACGGTGCCTTGTAACAGCTGCATAAACATCAGTATTTATTCTGGAATTTTTGTAGAGCACAGTTTCTGTCACTGATTGATATCCAGCTTGCCTCAGCGTGGTTGGTATCTCTCCCAAAGGTTTTGCTTCTTCAGTTCATGCTGCATTTCTATCTATCAAGACTAACAAATAGTAAATAGAGCTAAATGTGTAAGTAGTTGCATCCAGGTCGTGTATCTCCATTATGGATTTGGATCTGAGTTAATTTCAGAATTGCAGGCAGAGGCATTTTACAGGGAGGTACAGAGAGAGAAGATGGGGTGGGAAAGGAAGATTATGGAGCAAAAAACAGGTGAGAAATGGGTTAGGGAGAGGAACCAGAGAAGCTGTGGGGCAGGAATAGAGGGGCATGTAGCTGGGAAAAAATGTCCAACTCCACTGGCATGATTTTTCTCTGCCAAGCCATCTATGGGGCATGGGCTGCCCATGAGGCTTAAAATAATCTTAGTGCTAATTATTTTACCTATCAAATCATCAGATGTTCCCATTAAAGAAGCATTTGCATGTAACATCCCCTTTCTCAATATATGTGAGTACTGCAGTTACTTGTCTTGCATCAAATACGCTGCTTAAGTAGCACAGAGGGGCTTCCCAAAATCTTGGGTGCTGTCTTGTATATTTTTGTTGTCATTGTTATGACTGGGGCTTCAAAACCAAATATATTTCCTTCCAATATCACTGGTACCTTTCTGTGCTAAAAGTGCAGAAACATGTTTGTCATAGCAAATTTTTTAAAATTTATTTCATTTCTACAAATTGGAAAGCTTTGCTCCAATATTCCACGCCTGTCACAAAATTAAAATATGTTTCACACAAAAATAAAGAAGAAAACAAATGCATGAAGTAAGAATTGTTTTCTGCTTTGTTTACACTAGTTATTTCTTTAAAATTAAGTAGGAACAATTGCAATATGTGTGTTTAAGAAATTAACCCAAAATTCTATAGGAGCAGTGTTATTTAAGAGTTAAAAAAAAATACAGCTTACTGGTCTAGGTCTTACTGCTGTATGCTGGAGACAGGCTGACATATCTGGTGAACACTTGTTCTTTTTGTTCACACATTACCGTGTGGATTGTTAATTGCAAAAGTTATGGACTAAATGAGATCTCTAATAAAGCTGAAAATTACTCTGTGCTTTAAAAATGGTTTGACTTTGGATGAAAGGAAGTAAGCGAACAAGACAAAAGCACAAGGATTTGTTTAAAAGCCAGTACTTAATCTCCTTAAGTATTTTGTCTTAATTATTTAAATGAACATTAGGTTAGGACCAAATTGCTTACATATCAAACATGATTTGAATCTTCTAATGGGTTCTTGCTTATTATATCTGGGAAATTGACTACTGTTTCTTCATGTCGATAGCTTCTAGTTTACTATGTTGTCTTTTATGGATTTGTTTAGAGCAAATGATTGAATTTCAGGTGTTTATATCATCATCCAAAGGAAACCCATGGCAAGGCATTATATCTGATGGGACAGAACTGTCACAGCGTGGCCACACACAGATCAACTCCGAAATTAAGATAGTCTGTTAAAAAAAAAAAAATCAGTGGCTCCACATGCTGTAAAACTTTTCTTTTTAATGTCTTATCTAGGAAAAAAAACAAGAAGTGATGGCGCAGAAGGATGAGAACAGATTTACGTGCAAAAGACACCCATTTAACCACTTGCTCGGATTCTTGGATTACAACAGGATTACTGAGGAAGGAGTTAATGTGTAACTAGCACAAGTGCTCTATAACTAACCGTGAGCCTCACAGAAAACTTGGCCTTTAATTGATGTTCTTTAGGTAACTGACGTCTGGTGTACTTACGGCAAATTACCAGCTCTGAACCGACTGCCGTGGTTTTGACAGCCAGGCAGGCCCCGGCCAGCCACAGGCGGAGGCGGGACCGCCCCATCCCGGGCAGGGCACGCACCTTGCCGCACCGCTCCGGCCGGACCCGCCGTGAGGAGTCCGGGCACGGCCCCGTGCCGCCATGGCCCCGCCCACCGCCCCTCACGGCCGCGGGGCCGCCCGGGCCGAGGGGAAGGGGCGGGGAGAGCCCCGGGCGCGTCAGGCGGAAAGGGCGGGAGCCGCGCCCCGGAACGGAGCCCTCTGATTGGCCGCTGGCGGAGGCGCGCGCCCGTGAACGGCGGCGCGCGTGAGCGGTTCCCTCCCGCTGATTGGCCGGCGGGCACGTCCCCTGCGGCGCGCGCTGACCTTGCCGCGCGGAGCCGCAGCCATGGTGGCGTATTGGCGACAGGCCGGGCTCAGGTACTGCTGCGGCCACAGCCCCGCTGTCAGGGAGCGCCTGGCGGGGTGACAGGGCTGCCGGGGGAACGCGGCTCTGGGGCGGGGGAGGTGGCTTTGGGGCCGGACCCGGGTCTCACCGCGCTCTGCCCCCCCGGCCGCAGCTACATCCGGTACTCGCAGATCTGCGCCCAGGCTGTGCGGGCCGCCATGAAGCCGCAGTACAAAGCGGAGGCAGAGAGGGCAGCGGCGGCCACGGTGAAAACGGTGAAACCCAAAAAGGAGTGAAATGTAAGCGGGTGGGGTGGGCTGGGTGCGTGGTCGGAGCTCCGTAGTGCGTGAGTGGCGTTGGCGATAGTCTGTAACTGCTGAGTCCATTAATCCCCGATATCTGGGGATTATCGGCTCGATTTGCAGGCATGGGGGAGGATTGCGGCTGGTGTGGTGCGAATGTGCGCAGGTGTCTGTGACCTGATTACGTGTGGGATGGGACATAGCCTGATCTCGTTAGTGAGGTGAGATGTACTGTCTGTCAAGCCCTGCACTGAACCACCTGCGGTTTGGTCAGATTTATGGGCTTACACGGAGCAGCTGGAGCTCTGGAGTGATGCTCACAGGTTTCTCTATGATTTTCATATGTTTTGTACTTGCTAAGCCAGCAGACAGCCTCTCTGAACTGCTCCTTCCCCTGATCAGCAAATTCCTTGTATGGGTTATCTGCTCTCTGTGAGACAGATGCTGCTTGTACCTTTATTTGTGCCATTCCATACATCACAAGTAGCTGAAATATTTTCTGTTCTGGATAGAACAGCTTTTATTCCTGATCTGAGATTAAATATTATTACCTTTTGTTTAAAGTGTACCTTGAACACATTCTTGAATTGAATAACTTGTATTTTTAATCTCTTGTAGGGGCTGACCTCTGGTGAATAACAGCAAACTGCAAAGCTGTAGGCAAACTCAAGACTGCAGTGTAATGTCATCACATGAACTGTAGAACTTTCCTGTGTATGTAAATTGGCATGCTAATAAAGGTAATTTCTGAATGTGTGGAAAGTGTAGTTCCTCTTGAAACAAAGTTTCTGTTCTGCAGAGACATTTACTTTTCAGTTCTGTTGAAATAAAAGACTGCTTGTAGCACGGTCTGGACATTCAGTAGCAACATTGGTGATTTTTAAGTCAAATCTCTTCTTGGGTTTCATGCTGATATTTCAGGTACATAAACGAGTCATAGATTTGATTGTTGTTTAAAACTTTTCTGCCTACTACATTTAAATGATTACTTTGGGAAAAAAATATTGGCTAAAATCTGTATTAACAGAGAATATAGCATATAATTTTGAAAACTGGAAGCAGGATAATTGCACCATGGATAAGCTGCTGGAGATCTGATCTCCAAGTCTGAGACACTGAGCAGTGAATCAGGAGTTGGGAGACCTGGTGTCATGTAAGAGGTGGGGAAGGAGACAGAGGAATTTGAATTGTTTATCCTCATTGCACTTTGTCAGGACAGGGAGGAGAGGGAGAGGGACACGTGTTCCCTGGGAAGCAGGAATGGAGGGGGACACTTCTCTTGGCTGGGAAGCAAAGCTGCAATTCAAGCTGTGTGGTTTTGGGGTAAGTTTTTGCATTTTCCTGCTGCTGTATGTCCTCACAGCAGGGATGACATTGTCCCACTGCACAGGAGAGTTGGCTTCAGGTTCCCTCACCAAGACTGAAGTCAAACATGAGGCATTACTCTCTTCAGAGTACAACAAACCTTCTCATCTAGGAGTATAACTAATGTAATTCAAAGTTAGTACTTGCAAGAATAAACTATGGGGTTTTGTCTATCAAATGTTTCAAGTATAAAACTTTCATAGAATGGTATATAATCTTTATTTAAAAGAATATTATAAATACATTGTTAAGTAGGCAGCTGTGATGGCAAGAAATTTTTTTCACCAAAGGCAAAATATGGTTTTGTTTTAGTGACTGCCATAGAATTTATATTAACAAACTACAAACCATTCTATGTCATTTTTGTTGTACTGAATGTTAGGAAAAAAATTTACAGTAGTTAGTACCTAGGAAAAAAAAGTACCACACCAAAACTTTTACACAATGTCACAACTTAGTGTGCTAATGTAACTCAACGTGTAGTTAGAAATAGAAACAAACCACACCATGATAATGAATACAAGCTCTGCAATAATATAAGCCAGCAATGTGATAAACAATTAATTATAGAATAAGAATGTGCATATTCAGTCATTTGCCCCCTGTTGTTTCTGCAAATCTTCATCAGTCTGTAGGAGTGATAAAAGAGTCACTGCCTTTGGAGGCCTCAGAGATGTGCACATGTTCCTAAAACAGTAACAAGTTCACAATCAGCAGGGACTGTGTTTACCTGAGAATAAATAAATGTGATGGGCTGACAGCATATTTTGCTATTGCTTATGATCTTGATCTATATACACACAGGCACAGTGGCTGTATAGTACATTCAGTATCTGGTGATTATGTTCTTAAAGTGAATCCATTTACAGGAAAGGCTGCTATGAGACACTGTGTCTTCATAGTGGATTGGTTTTGGGAGAGATTCAGTGTCAACAGTTGTTTAAGACAGTAAAGCAGAGCTGCCTTTAATTTCAAAAGCACTGTGTTGTAATATCAGATATACTTGGCCAGATGCAGAGAAAAAGTTCTGAAGAAATATATTGTTTTGGGTATGCAGATGATGGCTATTGCTTTGTCTTTAGTGAATGTGAACAGGCTCATTTGGAGAATGTTTTGATACTTTTTACTGTGCTTCCTTTTCTGGCTTGGCTTCTGCTTCCACTTCTACCTCTTCAAATTCCTCCACGTCTGCAGTGGCATCCTGGTACTGTTGGTACTCGGACACGAGGTCATTGGTGTTACCTTCTGCTTCAGAAAACTCCATCTCATCCATGCCTTCCCCCGTGTACCAGTGGAGAAAGGCTTTCCTTCTGAACATGGCCGAGAACTGTTGGGACACCCTGATGAAGAGCTCCTGGATGGCCGTGTTATTGCCGATAAACGTGGCTGCCATCTTCAGCCCTCGCGGTGGGATGTCACACACGGCCACTTTCACATTGTTAGGGATCCAGTCCACAAAGTAGGAGCTGTTCTTGGTCTGGATAGACAGCAGCTGCTCATCCACTTCCTTGGTGGACATTCTGCCCCTGAAGATGCAGGCGACGGTGAGGTAGCGCCCGCGGCGGGGGTCGCAGGCTGCCATCATGTTCCGGGCATCGAACATCTGCTGGGTGAGCTCTGGCACTGTCAGGGCCGGTACTGCTGGCTGCCCCGAGCTGTCAGTGGGGCAAAGCCGGGCATGAAGAAGTGCAGGCGAGGAAAGGGCACCATGTTCACCGCCAGCTTCCGCAGATCCGCGTTCAGCTGGCCGGGGAAACGCAGCGAGGTGGTGACGCCGCTCATCGTTAGGGACACCAAGTGGTTGAGGTCCCCATAGGTGGGATTGGTCAGCTTTAATGTCCTGAAGCATATGTCATACAGAGCTTCATTGTCAATGCAAAAGGTTTCATCTGTGTTCTCTATCAGCTGGTGGATGGAGAGGATGGCATTGTACGGCTCCACCACTGTGTCGGATACCTTGGGTGAGGGCACAACGCTGAAGGTGTTCATGATCCTGTCGGGGTATTCCTCTCTGATCTTGTTGATGAGGAGTGTTCCCATGCCTGAGCCCGTGCCGCCACCAAGGGAATGGATGAGCTGGAATCCCTGAAGGCAGTCACAGCTCTCACACTCGTTCCTGACCACATCCATGACGTTTTCAATCAGTTCAGCACCTTCTGTGTAATGGCCCTTGGCCCAGTTGTTGCCAGCACCTGAATTACCTGTGAACAGAATTACAGGAAGAACAGCCACAATGTTAACGTGAGAATTTTTAAAGGACTTCCAAGGCCCTTTTGGGACAGTTGCCTGCAGTCAGTTTGCTGGCAGCATGCTGTACATACCATGGATAAAGTTGTCAGGTCGAAAGAGGGGGCCGATCCTGCTGGACCGGACACTGTCCATCGTGCCAGGCTCCAGGTCCACCAGGATGGAACGGGGTACGTATTTATGGGCTGGAACAAAACAAAATGAATGCAAGTAAGTACTGCTAGTAGTCAAAGAAACAGACTTACAACACATTCTGGAAAGTCCAATCCACCTGGAGTGGTTTAGGCTTTTTGTGGGTTTTTTAATTACTTATTTTACCCTCCCTGTTGGCTCTACTGAGCACTTACAATAAGCCTCATTGAAGTACACGTTAATTCGCTCCAGCTGCAGTGGTGAATCCCCACGGTAGTTCCCAGTGATGTCAATCCCATGTTCCTCACCAAGAACCTCCCAGAACTGCAAAAGGAAAGAGGTACAACACACTGAGAATAATTTATTTATTTTCAGCACGTGTTCAGCGCCAGCTCTGGGAAGTGTGCCTGAAGCAAGGGATGCATTCCCATTTACTTACCAGATCAGAACAGGGATCCTTCTCGACCCCTCCCAAATAAATTTGAGGGAAAAGTTTAGCAGACCATTTATGCTGCTTAGCTATGACCCATGCACTAATAGGTGGAGGCCCTCAATTTGTTCTCTGTATAGTAAAAGAAAATTGATGCTCATTTAAAAGTTTAAATAACAGTTACTACTTGGTATGAGCTTAACAAAGAGATTGTGAAGGTATGGATTAGGGAGAGTTGCTTTGAGTCCTGTCATGCACACGTGGGACCATGGCACGACAAAGCTGGCACAGGCAAATTTGTACGTAAGCAAGTCCTTCCACAAACAGCTGCTGGTCCTAAATGTCCTATCTTGACACTCATATGGATGTGCTCTTGTGCTGGGCTCTTATCTGAGCAGCAGCCACAGCAGTGTTCATGCAGACACACCCACCCACTGTAATGACCAGGCTATTCTAACATTAAAGGTCTCCTGGGTTAGCATCAGTCTCGTTTTGAGTGTACAAATACACCACTGTCACCAGGTGCATGTTCCATTAAAAGGAATCAAGGTTAGGTGTGGGAGAAGGGAGGAAGAACACAACAGAATTCCTCAACTATCCCATGTCTTAAAAGACCTCCCAGCCCAAAATAGACAATCTTTGGATAACTTCCTACTTATCAATTAAAAGAAAATAAAAAAGACAGACATCACACAGCATAGTAATTGAGGGTTTTTTTTTTACTCCTAGCCCAGAAAGTCAGCAATAGTGACTACTGCCTCTGTCACAGCATGCCAGTATTTGAGCTACACAAAAATACTCCAAATGATACCTGTCTCTCACAGGAGGCTGGTGACACTTTGTGTCTTTCTACACTCTAACACAGGTTATGTTGTTGATTAATATGATCCCATATGATCTTTAGGACTCCTTCCAACCCAAACCATCACCATATGGTTCTGTGATATTTAAGAATAAAATGTGGCAGAGCTATTGCTGCATGGCTGAACTAAAGTACCAGCAACATAACTTCACAGCCCTGGAATTACTGGCTCTGTCACTTGCCCCAGGATCTTGCAGAGTATGTGAGTTCGCCCTGGGAATAGGAGTCCTAGCAGGAATGCTCTGGTGCAGTTGTAATCACTGGGCCACAGTTATTGCAAAAGAACATTAAACTCTGTATGACGAGTAAATCCAGCTTTTGCCTTTCATACCAAAATACTCACGTTCCTCGTTAACATGCCATGCTTCCCACCACTGAGTTACAAGGTGATTGTCCCCACACAAGTCCCCATCCATCGATGATGTGTCACCTGCTACCTCTGATCTCCTGCTAATGATCAGTGTTGAAAAGAGACCTTACCTTGGATCCAATTTGGTTCCCACACTGGCCAATCTGCAGGTGCACGATTTCACGCATTTTGTGTGGCTCAGACCTGTTGGTGGCTACAGCCTCACCCAGGCTCTCCAGCTCCCCAGAACGAGCCCTCTGCCTGCTGCTCTATCAGCTACACCCAGCACAGCCCGGCCCAGGGGCCCTTTTATACCCCAGGGACTGTCACTCAGCCAGCCAGGGGAGTAGCCAGCCCCAGGCACTGCACCAGGAGCCAAGGGCCTCTTCACTGCCTGGGTACAGGTACAACAGCACAGGTGCACCACTGAGTGCCTTGGAAAGCAACACTGTCACATGCACCCCTTCCCAGTTCTGCAGTGTGCTGCATGAATATATGTGCATATTCTGTTTGTGTTGCATTATTTTATATTAGACATAATATATATACAAATATATGTGCATATGTAGAGATTATAGCCCAAAGTGAGAGATCTTAATTTATTAAGCACATGTGCTTCTGACACATAATTTAAATTTTAGCATCATATGAGTCATAAAGGACAACACCCATAATAAAAATGGTAACAACTTGTGAGCAGGAGCCTCCTATAATCACAACATGCAGTGCATTGCAAGGCAAACTCCAGTTCACTAACAAGCATCATTCCTGATGTTTGGCTGCATGAAGGAGGGCAACAGGAGCAGGAACAAAAAATACTTTGCAACACATAAAAATAACACTGTATTCTCAGTGATGCATGGTCCTTAAATACTTACAGGAATCCATTGTTTTTAGCCAAAACTTGAATTAACTTGTGACTAACTCGCACAGTTTCTCTCTCTCTTCATTTCCTGACATTAAGAAATACAGCATTTCTAATATTTCTTAATTTCTTATATCTCAGATGTGCTTCAGATCTTGCCAGGAAAATGCTAGAAGTGAAAACCCCATTTCACTGAAGCTCTGTGACGTGAACTGTAACATTCACTGAGTGAAACATCTCACTGTGCTAAAGGAAACGATGTGAGGCAGAACAAAACACAGCACAGGCATGTTTGGCTGCTGATAACCAGGTCCAGTATCACTGAGCAGCAGAAACCCAGGGTAAAATGACTTCTGGAAGCCTAGAGCAGTTTCATGACATGTCAAATGACTGTCACTGCCTTGCAAGTGTTCCTTTTAAGGATGGGGAAAGGAACTATAATTAGGAAAGCACCTTAAACTATTTAGCATAAAATGGTGACTGTGGAAGGGCTTGACCCACTGAACGTAACTATTCTACCACTTCATGGGTTGCTAGAGATAAGGGATTTCTGAGCTTCCATATGGTTCCAGAAGAAAAATCAGCTTATTCCAGGCTTCTCTTCCATTTGATGACTTCTACTTCTCCCACGGGCCAATGAAGGAACAGACAACTGCTCTTAACACAGAGTTCAGCACCAGAAGTGCATTGCAAAAAAGGGGAGAGCAAATGTCCCTCATCCTCTGCCATGGTATGAGCATGCTCAGTAGGGAAAAATAAAAGGAAGACTTCAAATTCAGGTAGATTCATTTAGTTTCCTTAAAACACAATCATTTTATCATTTTCCAAAAGATAAGTTTTCTCTAAGCCATTAAGTTTACCCAGCAAGGCACACAAAGAGTTCTGTTCCATTGCCACATTGTCAATATTTCCCACAATAGCTTTGGATATCTTCTACAATTCCCTAAGAAAATTCTGAAAAGGCTATTTGGACATTTACTTAAAAAGCGTATCTCATTTTATTGATGCACATTTCATACTTTTTTCTCCATCCATCTTTAGCTAAGAGCAGTAATGCACATCTGAGCTGTATATTCAACTGCTGCATTCTGAACAGACATTGACACAATGTCAATAACAAATACTAAATAAATATAATATAAAAATATATACATTTATATTAATTTATAAAAAACATAATATGAATTTAAAATATGCAATGCATTCACAATAGACACAGCTTAGGAAGAGGCTGAAGGTGCTAATTCACTGTCTAAAAAATTTGACAAAATAATTTCAGCAATAAATATATTCACTGAGCACATCTCACAAGGAAAGGGGGAAAAGGGAAGTGAAAGAAGTATGCAATCGCTTGAGGGGTTTTTCCTCTTGCTGAAAATAGCTCCCTAGAATCATGTGCCTCCTCTGAAGCACTTCCTTATAGAGTCTTAAAAATTCTGGCACATGACACCAGGTAGCTGAGATGCTTTGTGAAGCAGATGTGGGCTTGGGCTTTTTTTCCCTCTCCTCCCCGTCTGCATTTCTGTGAACCTCCAAGCCTGACTTTATCCCAAGCCTGGCCTAGGAGGGGCTATTTCTGTGTAGATTTAGTTGCAGGCTCAGCCCGAGGCACTTCCCAGCACAGCCGTGGCACATGTGCAGCTGCAGATTAGCAGAGAGGCACTGGGGAGAGTGGGGCTGTGCTGGATGTGCTGGCTCAGAGACACTTTTGGCACTGGGGAGATTAGGAGCAGCCTGGCACTGGGCACAGCTATTGCAGCTGTCCCACAGGGGCAATTATCACTGCTTCCAGTGCCTCCAGAGCAGGCCCCAGATACCACAGCCCTTGTGGTGGGCTTGAGCTGAGACCACAAAGACGCCAGGCTTTTGTGGTTGCTGGGCCTTTTGTTGTTGTTTTTGTTTTCTTGGTTGATTTTTGATTTTTTTTTTTTTAACACTACCTCCAGTAAATATGCATGTGCAAGAAGGCATTCTGGGATACTCTTTTGTAATGGTTTGCTTGGGAGGAACTGGCTTTTCAGAGGAGCAGAGAAGATTGTTGAGAGGAAAGCCTATTCAGTTTGAGATAAGCCTGCCTACAGGCCATCAGATAATTTTAGGAGATCTGTGAATGGCTACCAGACGAGCTGATTCAAGTCTTAACTAACCTGGGCTAGCTGAGTCACCAAAAACACTGCATTCCACTCACAGACTCCATTCGTGCTCTGCTGTTCCTTTTGGTGTGTTGGTTCCCTGTGCCTCAGTTTCTCTGTTCATAGTGTGGAGCTAATAAACCTCAGGTCCTCTACAAAAAGTGCTGAAAGCTAAGGAAGAGAAACTAGGAGGGGAGAACTGTCTGTGGTTTATTAAACCTGTTTATCAAAGATGAAAGCTTCTAGCTAATGTATGGAAAAGGGACTGGTAATCCATTCACACAGTCACTAGAAGCTTCTGTAGGAAAATTAGAAATTTTTACTGTTGACTAAATCTTCTAGCAAATAATAAAGAATCTCCAGATGTTCAAACCCTAAGGAGCAGCCTAGAAAATGGACACAGGCTTGTGTTCCTTTGCTGATTGTACCATTAACGGGCTTGAGAAATCCAGAACTTGGGACTAGGAAAAAAACAACCAAACAAAAAGCCAGTCACAGTCGCTGGCCACAGTCTAGCACAATGCCGAGGTGTTAGGCCGAAGGTGAAGAAACCTGTAACAGGGCCTGTCCCATATACAAGCCCTCTTGTCACAACCCATGTGACCAAATTTTCGTGCTGGAAAAGTCACTGGGGGCTGGGAAGGCGGGATCTGAGTTTGTCTCTCGTCCCC
Organism: Irena cyanogastra; assembly: GCA_013397155.1. Lineage (NCBI taxonomy): Eukaryota > Metazoa > Chordata > Aves > Passeriformes > Irenidae > Irena > Irena cyanogastra. The sequence goes on along the minus strand of VWZV01001474.1, from coordinate 331,150 downwards.
AGGAGATCCATCAGACACCGAGGCGGTGCTGAGGAGGGCGCGGGGCGGTGCCGCTGTCCCCGCCCGCCGCAGGNGGTGGTCACGAGACTCTGGGGCCGGAGCGGTCACGCCGCGGTCACGTGACCCCGCCGGACACTCGCGGGCTCGTCATGAAACTCGGCGAAATCCCTGTTTTGTTTCTTTTATTTTTAAAAAATAACACCCGCCCGTCCTGCTCCGGGGGATGCCGGCGCTACCTCCTCGTCCCGTCTCCCCCGCCGCAGGACCTACCCCCGCCCGCACGAGTACCTGGACGTGTCGGCGCTGCCGCAGAGCTGGGACTGGAGGAACGTGAATGGGGTGAATTACGCCAGCACCACTCGGAACCAGCACATCCCGCAGTACTGCGGGTCCTGCTGGGCCCACGGCAGCACCAGCGCCTTGGCAGGTACGCTCGGGCTCACCTGCTGGCCGGCCCCCCCCCGGAATCGGTGGTTTTTGGGAAGCAAAGGAAGTTTAGCTTCAGGTTACTGACAGCTGGGATGAGGTGCTAAATCACTGCAGTGACTAATGTGTTGGTAGTTTTTCACGGATGGGATGGGACTGCTGGGATATGTTCCTTGAGCTATATTGCGGCATCAGTCTCATTACCTGGTTGAGACAATTGGAAGATAACAATAGCTCACGTCTTGCCAGTAGCAGCTAAAGATTTCTTTGTTACAAAGCATTTAAAAAGCTTTCTAGCCAATAGCATATTGCTAAAGCTTACAGATAATTGTTCTAACCAATCACTAAAAGCACACATACACCTGCTTCACACAATGTTTGTTTGTATGCTTTCTATTAATGATACACAATACTCTATTATTAAGCTTAAAACCTTCTACTGTCTTGCTAAGCATATTTTTCTGCAGTCTTAAGGTCCATCTTAGCCAAGCCTAAAACTCAAACTATTGTTTCATGTCCTTGCTTGCTGTACTATTNCGGGCCCGGCCGCGGCCGGGGAGCCGCCGCTGTCCCAACATGGCCACGCTGCTCCAGCCGCTCATCCCGCTCCTGCTGCTGCTCTGCGGCTGCCTGTGCCCGCCCGCCCGCGCCGGGCTCTACTTCAGGGAAGGGCAGCACTGCTACAAGCCGGCCCCGCGCCAGGCGCCCGGCCTCAGGTGAGCTTCGCTCCCTCGGCCCCTCCCGGGGCCACCCCGGCCCCTCGCGGCTCGCGTGCCCGGGCGCACGGCGGAGAGGAGCGCTGGGGGAGGGCTGGGCAGNGATGGGACTGCTGGGATATGTTCCTTGAGCTATATTGCGGCATCAGTCTCATTACCTGGTTGAGACAATTGGAAGATAACAATAGCTCACGTCTTGCCAGTAGCAGCTAAAGATTTCTTTGTTACAAAGCATTTAAAAAGCTTTCTAGCCAATAGCATATTGCTAAAGCTTACAGATAATTGTTCTAACCAATCACTAAAAGCACACATACACCTGCTTCACACAATGTTTGTTTGTATGCTTTCTATTAATGATACACAATACTCTATTATTAAGCTTAAAACCTTCTACTGTCTTGCTAAGCATATTTTTCTGCAGTCTTAAGGTCCATCTTAGCCAAGCCTAAAACTCAAACTATTGTTTCATGTCCTTGCTTGCTGTACTATTGTAACTTTTCTACTCTCAGACTTTGCAGCTGCAGCTAGCTCTAATTTCTCTGTTCTTCCCGTTTCTAAGGCCTGCTTTCCCAACTTTCTCAAAGTCTTCTTACCTTTACTATTTCCCACAACTAACACAGCAAAACCGAGGCTGAGGTGTCTGTGAATGCACCAGAACAGTGGGAATGCCCAAGCTGAAGGCAAGGAGAGTTTGTTTCAATAGAAAAAGCAACCAGAGTGAGGTTGTCTCCACTGTACTTAAAGGCAGCAAGGGGGAGACACTGGTGTGTGGTTAAAAATCTGTTTGCAGAGGGAATGTGGCCATAGCTCCTCCCAAACTGCTTCTTAGGTCCTGGGGTAGGAGCTAGGGTTTCTGCCCTCCCCTCAGAGGAGTGGTGATGGCAGCATAGATGCAAAAGTGTTGTCAGGTCTCCTTCCCCTTTCCCATGAGGAAATGAAGATGCCTCTCGTGGGGTATTTGCTACAAGAGACCTGTCACTCCATGAACTGACCACCACAGCAGACACATAAGTCTGATTTCAGCCTTTTTCTTAGTCAAGGGGAAGTAGTGCTTTGCTACAGATGGAGAAGTAGAGGCTCAAGAGAGAATGCATGATTTGCATGCAGCACTTATGTGCTGGGGAGGCACTGCTTGCACAGGAAGGCTGTAGGAAAATTACCTGTGAAGGGGAAACAGAGGAAACTGGGGAGAAGGGGGAAGGCAATGCAGGTGTGAGCAGACAGCAGGAATCATGCAGCATACAAGGATGTTGGACACATATGACACTTGCCAGGATGGAGTGAAGTACTGGGATAGGTAAAATACAGCAACTTGCAGCAAGATTAGGCTGGGATGATAGCTCCCTGTTCTGTCAAGTATATTTGAATGTTGTTGGTACTAATGGGATTTAAAGTGCTACAGTGGCATCAGTTAAGACTGTTAATGCAGAAAAGCAGTTTATAAATACTCGTCAGGAAGCTTTTCTGCCAAGTAAGCTTGTTGTTTCTGACAAAAGGCAGCAGGGTGGTGGTGTCTGAGGTGGCAGGGTAGCAGTGAGATACTGATATAACAGCAAGGAGGTAACTGAAAACTTTCTCCTGCACTGAGACTGTCTCACAGAGCCAGGAGCCTGGGCTCCATGGGCTTATGTTTATGCATGGACTTATACAGAAATCTCGACTCCTGTAAAAGATGCTGCTCAGAGCTGGTTTTATGATGTGTATTTGAAAACTGTTTGCTGTCAAAGCCAGGAAACAGATCTGGAAGTTTTCAGAAGCTGGGGCTTGAATTAAAAGGTCTAGGGCTCTTCAAGGCTTTAGACAGATCTTACTCATCTCCAGTTTTTAACGGAAAAAACCCTCCTAATGGAAACCCACAATAATAACTCAGCCTCTGGTTTGAATTAGGTCATGCTGTGTTCCTCACTGCAGACAGCAGAGGCTTTTCCAACCACAAGTGCTGCTGTCTGCAAACAGTTACAGGCTCAATGAAGAGGAGGCAGTTTCAAACCCAGTTGTGATGTGGAGCCACCCATGTATTCCAGTGGCAAACCCCAGTTTCTTTTCCTTACAGACCGAATCAACATCAAGAGGAAAGGTGCTTGGCCCTCTGCCTACCTGTCTGTCCAGAATGTCATTGACTGTGCTGATGCTGGCTCCTGCGAGGGCGGGGACCACTCTGGGGTCTGGAGGTACGCCCATGACCACGGCATCCCCGACGAGACCTGCAACAACTACCAAGCCAAGGATCAAAGTAGGATGTCTTTGCTGTAGGATTTCTTCCCAGGTTTAGCAGATTGTAGTGTATTTAAAAAAAAAAAATTGGGGTTTTCAGAGTACTGGTTCCTGCTGTTTGACTGACAGAACAGGTTTTCTTTACGGACCTGTGTGTGTCTCCTCCAGACAGCGTAGCACTAAATCATGCTCAGGCAAGTTTGTACAGCTGAATTGTTTTAACTTAATCTCTTAAATCTGTGACACATAATCTCTAATGTACTGAAGTATTTACAAGTGTCACCTCAAGCTGAACAAAGGAGAAAATTAACCTTTGGCTGGTCATGTATGACTGGAATGGTTTCTCTATGTCCTCAATGAAGTATTTATAGCTGTGAAGTGAAGAACAGTAAGTGGTGATAATGGGACTTGAAATGTAGTTTCCAGAAAATAACTGAGTTCACTAGAGAGAATATGTAATAATAATTACTCTGAAGTTATTAATATCTGTCTCAATTAAATTATAAAAGCTCAGTGTCCTACAGTCACTTCACTTGAAGAAAGCACCTTCCTGCAGATTGCCTCCAGTGGTAATCTCACCTCTGTTTTACAGAGTGTAAGAAGTTCAACCAGTGTGGAACTTGTGTCACTTTTGGAGAATGCCATGTGATCAAGAATTACACTCTCTGGAAAGTTGCTGACTATGGGTCTGTCAGTGGAAGAGAAAAAATGATGGCAGAAATCTACACTAATGGACCAATTAGGTAAAAAAAGATACATGAAGCTCAGTGTACATTTTCACTCTAGCATGTCAGCAGCTCTGCACTAACGTGCAGACTTTAGTTTGCATATAAACTGAGATCAGACTTCAAAACACAAGAAAACCAGTTGGTTTTCAGCCAGGCCCCTGCCCTGATCCCCTTGTATGAAACCTTCTCTCTGCTTTCTTGCAGCTGTGGCATAATGGCTACTGAAAAGCTGGATGCCTACACAGGGGGACTGTACACAGAGTACAACCCCTCACCTACAGTGAATCACATTGTGTCTGTGGCTGGCTGGGGAGTGGAAAATGGGACAGAATATTGGATAGTTCGTAACTCCTGGGGTGAGCCCTGGGTAAGGAGACATGGGAACACGCTTCTGGCTTTGGAGGGTGGGGTTTGTCACTTGCAAACTACAGCCTGTGGATATAAAACTGAAGCTTTCTTTGAACTAGACTACCAGTTTAAAAATGCCACCCAGCCAATCTGAAGACAAGGATATTCGGTACCATAGCTATTTGAGTAATGTCAGCTTTATCCCAAATTCTACCTTTCAAGGACATGCAGCTCCTGCTATAGGCAGCTGGAAGTTGCTGTTAGTTGTAGGCAAAAATCAAGTCACGTACCTGGACTGGATGAGTGACATGTAAATCCACCAAAGCAGGTTGCCCCATGACTCCAGGGTTACACTTCAGCTTGAATGAATTCCTCCATTCCCTTAAATCACTCATATTTGGTGGACAGAACTCACCAACACACAATTTCTACAGTTGTGTTTCCTAATTTACAATGCAAATTGAATCCTTTAACAGGGTGAAAGAGGGTGGCTGAGGATTGTGACCAGTGCCTACAAGGGTGGAAGAGGAGCAGACTACAATTTGGCTATTGAAGAGGACTGTGCATATGGAGATCCTATTCTGCCTTGATTCTACATGGAACTACTTTTTGTTTAGGTACTTTGTTTGGAAGCTTCCCAGCACAACCTCTTTTTGTTTAAAGAATCATAGCCTGAGACTCCTTCACAGTTCAACACCATCAGGCAGTTCTGCAAAATCAGCCCAGATGCCACGTACAATGCCTTCAAAAAATACAGAACTGTCCTAATTTTCTTTACATCTTGAAGTAATTCACCCATGAAGGAGTTGTCTGCCTTGATGCACAGTATTAAAATCACACTGACTGAATCACAGAACCTGCACATGTAAATATCTATTTTTTTAAATTCTATGACAGTACTGACCAAATATGTTGCAATGATGCAAAAGCCATGAAAAGTCTGGATATGATAAATCCAAACCATTAAACCCTGTTTTCTTGACCTCCTGGTGAAACAGTGGTGTTGGAAGTCTTAAATAATGAAGTTGCTTTTATCCACCACAGTGATATAATGGGAATTACTTTAACCAAAAGACAGTCTAAACACTTTCTATTTAATTAGTCATGTTTTTGCTCAAATTTCTTCCTTTAATATGTGACTGTGCCCTTTTTCTCCTAAAGAAGCAAAACATAAATTGCCATAACCCAGAACTCCTCATTAATATGACAAATCAGTGCCATATCAAATGTTACCACCTGGCATTGCTAACTGCATTTAATAAACAGACTTTCTGTCTTACATGACTGGGTATTTTTTGTAAGAGCTTATTAATAGAAGTGTGTGGTTTTCTCCACCTGGATGGTGCTGCTTTCACTGGTCTTTTTCTTGTGCAAGGCCTGAGGGACAAGTTTTTATTCAGTAATGATGCTGGTTCAAACAACAGCTGGGTATGAACAGGCTCATGTGACAGCCCTGATCACAGCATCACAAAGGGTTTAACAAGTTAAAAACCATCTACAGGCATCAGTGCAGAGGAACTGTTTAGGGGAAGTGATAGCAAGCTGAACACAGGAAAGTAAAAATAAACTTTGTTTAAACTGCTGGCAAAACTGCAGTGGACACAGAAAAACTGCAGCAAGCAGCTCTTGTACAGAGCTGTATCCTAAACTGATTGGGTGAATCATTTCTGTTGTTAATTCTGCAGTTTACTTAAATTACAAAAACTAGGTCTCAGGAAAATTTTAAATGGTGAGTGTTAGCTGGAATAATAGTAAATATTCAAAGATGAGCAAGAAAGCTCAAAACAGCCTCTACAGAAGCAACTTTTGCCCTTTTCAGGTGATTTCTGTTTTAAATTTACATCCAGCTGGACTTAAGAGTTTCAGTGTCTTTCAGAAAGCAGGTTCTTGAGAAAAGAGATGTGCTTGGAAAAGTAAATGTGCTTCTTTGTTCAAGAAAATTACTGTTTGTTTAAAAGTGAGGGGTGTAAAGAGGAACCCAGCCCAATGAACAGAGACTGAGTCATCTTAATGAAATTGAAAGGCACCTCTGGAAAAGAACGAACACCTTTATTTAAAGGTAAGTTATATTGTTGGGTGTTCTCTCACTGTTTGGCATCAGCCAGGACAGAGTAGAGATAAGTATAAAAATAAAGCCACAACAAGCAGTAATGAAATTTCAGCACACATTCATATTTTGGGACAGTAATGACACGGTAATGAAACTTACCAGTAACATCTGAGGCATCTATTTAGCAAAAAATAGATTCTGAAAGGTAACACACTCACACAGACTTCATCTCTCAATACAAAACTAACCTTGGTTGTAACAACTCCTCTTGTGTTACACAAAACAGGTCTTTTCATGTAGGATATTTAGAATTCTAATATAATGCAAAGGGGAGGAACAGACATTAGGGCTCCTGTGCTGCAGGCACACAGCAAATCCCACAAATTCCTATTTTTTACAACTTGCAACACCAAAGCCTAGAGCATTTGAGACCTATTCAGAGAACTATCGGCAGTGTTTTTAGTAGGAATTACCTTACCCATTCTTCATATTTTGTATATTACACAATGAATCAGGGACAAATTCTGCAAGTAACCAAAATAATGTTCTTTCAAATAAATCTGTTTCTTGCTATCCATCCTCTTCAGAACATTGATTTATACTGATTTGTGTAATAGCAGAAAGACCTTTGGTACCATTCCATTTTCCAAATGACATTAACAGTTCTCTGATATGAAACACAAACACTCCTCTGGTAAGAATTTCAAGGTCACCATGCAAGTCAAGCAAATGCCCTTCAGCCTTTTCCTCCTTGTTGTAGGTCTGTTGGGTTAGTTGGGGTTTTTTTTGCCCATTTATAGAACCTCACTGGTGGAGAGCATGGCAAAGCAGTGATCATGAGCTCTGGCTGCATTCTTGATGTCTTCCACTGCTTAGTTCATCATAATAAAGTTAGATTTGCAATGAGCTTAAAAGGAGAGAAAAAAAAAAAGACACTCTTCAGTATATTACTATGATTCTGATTTATATATTTACATATGGATTTCTGCATTATGTAGATAATTAGGATTTTAGGGTCTGGACACGTTTCTGGTTTAGGATGGAGTATAATATTACGACAGAGAACTTTCCTTCCTCTCCTTTCCTTGCTGCAGTGATAGTTCCCAAAAAGCAGTATTTATCTTCACTTTCCTCACTACTACCCACAGATTCTTGATCACAGGAAAACTGCTAAACACAGGCCCCTAAAAGGGAAGTTGTCTGTGAAAATAGCTGGCAGGCATTCTTGTATTTAGCAATCTTCTTCCCAAACATTATTTGCTAGCTGTAACAGACACAAATGGAAGCAGGTATGCAAGGAATAAATGTGTCTTACCTATGAACTCTGTGACAGGATCATGTTCACCTTCTGTTTTTATAGTGCCTGCAATACTTTCATTCTCCAAGATTGGAAGAAAAAGCTGTACAAAGTCTGAGGTATATGGAGGAGCAATCACATCAAGCACCTGAAACAGTAGAAAAAAACTGACGATTCTTGTACTTACAGGGGGAGCAGGGACAATATTTAACTCACATGCCAGTCTTAGAAGCATACAAGTAGTTGTATGGGGAACAAGAGGTCACAAGTACAAGTAATTGATTATGTATTCTCAGGGTGCTCTGTCAAGTACTTCATTACTTCCAGAAGTCAGGATCAGCAGGACCAAGTCACATCCTGGTGAATACTGAGACATTGCTCAGAATCTGACCTGAACTTGAAGTGTTTCTGAATATCCAAAACACATGGAACTGATTTTAAACTTCATCTCTAGACTTCAGTAAACAGTTTTTGCTGCTGACCTCTGTCACAAAGTATCTGATGAGTGAGATGTCCGTGTCCAGCTTCTCCAGGCACTTGCGGATGTAGCTGACGACAGGCAGGACGTACCCTCGGCTCAGCGAGTGAACCATCCTGTCCAGGAGAGTCTTCTTCAGCTCCAGCTGGTGGGGAAGGGAGGGAAGAGCCAACAGGTTAGAACTTGCTCTCAGAGTGTTCAGTTTTTATGCATTCAATATCTACTATGCTATGTTTTAACCACTTCTAAATTAAGCCTGCTGTGAGAGCAAAAGCTGTTGAATTGGGTAAGAGTGACTGATGTGAAGTAACAGAAAATGCTGAATCCTCTGAGTATTACCTGCTCCATCACATCCAGCTGAGAATGTTCTGTTTCAAAGAGCTTGACAAGAAGTTGCAGAACTTGGGGATGAAGCAGCTGATGGCATGTACTGATCTGCAAACAATACAGCAAAGTGAGATCCTCAGTGAGAATTGCAATTTATAACACAATGCGCCAGACAAGTTTACACTGATGTTCAGTGCCAGACAGAAATTCATTTAGAAAAGCATTCCATCATTTCTTTCTATGATGCCCAAGTTTTCCTGGCATAAATAATGCTGAGTTGACAAAACCAAACAATTTACTCTGAGTAATTTACTCTGCATATTTACTGCCTAACTGCAACGGACAGGCACTCAGTGTTACACAAGAACCAGAACTGTTCTTGCTCTCCAGCTGAGTTTTACAGACACGCTGACCTCATCCAGCAGTGCCAGGTGAACTGGGGTGTGATCAGTCTGCAGCTGGAAGTACCGTGGCTCTGACACTGTCCAATCCACCCACTTCAGCACACCCATAGCCACCACTGGGAACCTACGGAGAGACATCAGAACAGCAGCATGAAAAATAAATGGAAGTTTTATTAGGAACCCAAAGTAATCTGCCATCATTTTCCAGTGGCACAGAAAAGCATGTTCTGCCACCCAAGGAGGACAAGTTGTGTGTGAAAGACAGGACTGATGACCTCATGAGAGATTCCCAGCCTGTCTTCTCACCTGATGCACTGATAGAGAGTGCTCAGTTCTGCAACCAGCTCTGATGCCCCTTTGTTCTCATTGCAACACAGATTGTGAACAGTCTCAATGGCTTTTGAGGTCGACTTGAGTTCATCTTTGTTGATGCTGACTCTCTTGTTCTGCAAAATTATTGCAAAGTTGGAATGCAGAAGTTGCAGATGCCTTTGGTTATTTAAGGAAAGGAGCTGTAACCTGCAATAAGCCTAGGATTGCATCCTGTGTCTCAAAATTCAGACTCACATACAAGTTTCAGAAGAATTAATTATGAGTGAGCTGAAGTACAAGGATGTTTGCTTTATTTACTTCTTAGTGCACTCAAAGTTTTGTTTGATCATCAGGATCTACACAGTTGAAGGCAGAAACATTAGTAAACTAAGCTGAATATATTATTTTAAACTGAGAGACTTCACAACCATACATTTTCTTCAGCACAGGCAGGCTGCTGCAGGTAAAAAATAGTATTATTCACAGAAGTGAACATTACCTTTTTCCACATCTCTACAACACTAGCTGCATATGCCAGTATGTGGATATATTTATGTTTGTGATCCTGGTTGATCTTAGCACCTGGTTTAAACAAGGACTGCATGAAGAGGTCCAGAAATGCAGGCACTCGAATCTGTGAAGAGAAAGGACATTTTATCAGAGCCTGAGATTCATGAGAGGTGACTAAGAATGGAGTTTTTGCATTTGATATACCTTGCATAGAACAAGATAAACTTTTGTTCCTTTAAGAGTACATTAAACAGTTTTCTGAAGAGACCCAGACTTTTGAAATAAAAAAAGTAATCAGTTATAGACCATACTGCTAAAGTATCAGAATCTTGCCTTTTCTTACCAAAACCCATGTTAGAACAATGCAGTGAGAAATGTAAAATGTATACTTTAGACCTGCTTATACCAAACTGCTAAAGTGGGCTGGGATTTTTTTCCCCTGAATTTTTTGTTTGTTTGTTTAAAGAATTAATTCCTTGCCATCTTTATTTCTTACGGAAAAGTTTTTAAATTTAGTTACATGTAAAAACAAACTTGGAATTATTAAAAAACCCCAACAAAAGTACCACGAAGCTGATGCAAACCAGAATGCAAGTAGCAGCTTCACTTTTAGACATTATTTACAACTACAGAGGGACAAGTGAGGGCTGATTTAATTTTTGTGTCCATACAACACTTAGCACAAGGCACACCATTTCCAAGTGCTACTGTAACAGAAATATGTTTCAGAGGTTACAAACAGGTAAATACTGACCAGCTCTACTGGAGGTGGGTCCATGCTTGTAAACATTTTGAAGAGGACAGTGATATCTGCTGGATTCAGAGCTCCTTTGGACAGCATTGCCCCCAGAGCCTGGCAAGCTCGGGGGTAGGAGGCTGCAGTACCCAGTGCTAAGGTGATCTGACTGGCATCGTGGCCTCTGCAGGAAGAGCAAACACATACAGTGACTTATTTTCTTAATTCAGACATTTCAGATGAAGTCTCACTGAGTCAACACAGGGCAGATTCTATGGGATGTAATCCCTTACGGTAATTACAGAAATAGGTCTGTGTTTGTCTTGTTTATTTCCAAAATGTTAATAGAAAAATAAGAATAGCTATTTCTTAATAGACAGAAACTTCAAGTCTTTGCTTTTCCAGTCTCAGGTCTCTCTGGTACAGGACACTGAACTTTTCTGCTGTTCCACAACTTCAAGCCCTGCTACAAGAACTGCTCTGTTGCAGCTAAAGATTCTCCTTTTGCTGGTGAAAGGTGATCAAGAACAAGCAGAAGCCAGCAGAGTTTACAGACCGTGGTGAGCTGCATTTCCTGGTCCCACAGGTGGCACTCACTTCTCGTGGGCGTAGCGCTGAACCTCCTGAGCGATGCGCCGGACAGCGGAGCCGCCCTGCTCCTCCTGGGCCAGGATGGACATCATGGACTGAGCAAAGAGGTACGTGTGTTCCCCATGGCACACCATCTTCTGTGAAAGCACAGCACAAACCCCAGCAGTCAGCAGGAAAACATCCCAGTGTCCTTCTGTGATTACACTGACGTGAGAGCAAAGGGGGGAAGAAAACCTAGCAAAATTGCAACAAAAAAAATACCAAAGCACAAACAACTAAACAACAAAGCCAAAACGCCAAAAGCCAAGGGGAAAATACAGAAAAGCACTGACACCACACAAAAAGAAATTTCTGAATTGAGAACTTCATTTCTCAAATGCCAAAACTGAGAGGAAAATCTATTCTACTAATGCTCAGTACCTTCTCTGCAGTATTTAAACACTAACAGAAGTTCAAAGCCAGCTGAAAATCATTGTGCTGTTTCACTACACTGAACACATGCTGGGCTGATTCAGATGGCAACCTCCACACTGATGTGGATGACAAGAGAATTATTTTCATTTGCCAGGGGACTGACAAGACTGATCTTTAGATCACTTCTGCCCCCCCCCCCTTTTTACAGTCCATTTAATAAATACAACAAGTGTCACATAAGCAACCCAAAGAATTCTTGGTCACAGAATGACCAAAACCCATACATTTCTGGGTTTTAACTCAGAAATACCTTCTCTTCATAAGCTTTTGTAGGACATCAAGATTGGCTACAATCCCACAGTGATCTGTACCTCCTAACTGGAAAGCAGAACACTTCTTTTTCCACATAAAAAGAGGAAAAAAAACCCCAAAAAACCAAACTTACAGCAAACTCGGGGAGGTTTTTCTCAAGGTTTTCTTCTCCTCCATCTAAAATTGTTGCCAGAGATGTACGCAGGACTCTGGAAAATACTTCTAGTTGCTGACATGCTGTTGAAACACTGGTTATTTCCCCTTGATACCCAGCATCAGATATAAGCTATAAAAATAAAAACATCACAGAAATCTTGTGTTATTTACATTTCTATTTCTGATATCCTAACAAATCTACAAGAACACATAGAATCTAAGTTTCACTTCTGCATACACTGACTGGAATTCACATTTATATTGTGGTCTACAGAAAAGGAAACCAATAAAGATGTAACAAAAATAAAGCACAATAATAAAAAATACAGCAGAGCACACCAAAATGTGACATTCTTTTCTTGTCACATACAGAAACATACAGAACTGACTGAGATGTTCCACTGCACCAGAAATCCAGAATTTTCAAACAAACGAGAAAAAAAAAAAGAAACCCCCCACATCTCAACAAAAATTGAAAAAGCAGTACTTCAAACTGGGAAATTACCCTTACTGCAACCTGCAGCACAAGTCCTCCCACCAAAGTGTACTTTTACTAATTAGTATCAGCAGGAAAACACAAAAGATACAAACAAGACAACAACTAATATTTGATGCCAGAACAATTAGCCCTCTATGGATGTTCTTACTCGTTAGACTTAAGCATAGTACCTTCACAGTAAAGTTAAGCATTAAACAATCAGGATGGGCTTCTGCCAATTTGTAAAAAAGATCTCTCCACGTGGTATGTGCTATCATTTGCTCAAGCCAGGCTGGTGTCTGAAAAGAACAGACAACAGAGAGAAATTTAAGAATTCTTGTCAGGATCATAAAAAGCAAGGCTTTTACCTCTCAGCTGTCCTGTGAGTTGTTCTAGAGAGCTTTATTACAAAGGAGGATGCATTCCAAATTTCCAAGTTCTCTAAACTTCAGGACTCCAGTGAGACAGAGCTGGTTTTCTGAAACCAGTTGCTCCTCAGCCAGAGAGCTTTGAAGATTCAACTTCCATTCCCTTCACCGCTCCATGAGGTGAAGGCATCTAGAAGGATCCACTGTAGGGACAGCAACAGGGATTCCATGCACACCTCTCCTTCCTCTGTAAAGATGGAATCTGCTTTCCGAGGGTCAAAGTGCTTGATCAGTAGGCTCTTCAAATGGTTCTCTACAGTCTCCTGAACCTGCATTGGCTCAACACCTGCACAGACAGAACAAAACACTTGGCAGGTGCAATGCAATCCAGTGGAACACAGCAGCAGCATCCCACACTGTCCAATGAGAACAGAAACTACTCCAAAATTTATCAACACAGAGAAGATGAGAGGAGAGCCATCAGTTCTACTACTGAGGCACACTGATACAGATTTACAGATTTTTCACCTCTTTCCTAAATGCTAAACTGTTTAGGATCTCAGGCAGGTCACAATCTTCCTCTTGCTCTCCTCATCAGACACACAAAAAGCAATGTCAGTCATCCCCAGGACTGTTACAGCTGTAACAGCAAAATGCAGGGGTGTCTTAACCAAAAAAGGGATTACCAGGGCAAAAACCCACATTACTACACATTAAAGCTCATCCTTTAAAATATTACTTATCAGCAGCTTTGATAGTATTCTACAAAATAACACACAAATAGCAATGAGTAGTTCTACATTTCTGAAATCACAGTACAATACAATGACACAATTAATTCCATTACAGGATAAAAAACACTGCTTATACTGTCTATATAACAGCATCCTTGCCCTTTGAATGAAATTAAAAAGAAGCTATAATTTATGCAGTTGTTTTAACCATAAAACCTTTTATAACACAGTTTGTTGGCCTTTCATCAACATATTGCTTCATTATTCTCCAAGTGGAATAGACCTATTATTACAAAGGATTTATCCACATACGGGATGACAACTTTATAACAATCCACTTCCTGTGTATGACCAAATTTGCCACAAATTCAGATATTTCTGACAGAATACAGACCCCAAATACTCTGTATCCTGTATCATACCTGTCTGAATGAGCCACTCTGCCAGCAAATTGACAGTCTGTGCCACTGCAGTGTAGTTTTCAGAGAGGAGCTGAATAACATTCTCTGGAGATCCTCCTGCTTGGAAATACCTGATGAAAGGATTACAAGAGAACTATTTGAGTCATATTAAAACTAAAAAACAATAGAAGTCTAAATTTAGAGGGAAAACAACAGCACCATTTATGCATTTGCACACATTTCCATACGAAGTGACACCTCTAACACACCATAACACACATCAGGTCACACTCACCTCTTTAACGTGTTGAATATAGACGGTTCCATTATATAATCAGGGGTTGAAAATTTCTTCAGGCACTCCTGCTGGACTTCGGCATCATCTTCTCCCTCCCCATCCTCATCATCTTGCTGTTCACAAGCACAGTCTGGTCAGCCTCCCCTGTCCCGTTTCCCCCCACACTCCCATATCCAGACTCTTTTTGCCCACAGCAGCACACACACCTCGGCTCAGCACCGCAAGCGACCTGCACCCCGACAAACACAGCGATTATTAACGGAGAAGGCACAAAAACCCGCACCGCCTTCCCCCTGTTTAACCCTGGAGGCGCCGGCCCGGCGCAGCTCCGGCCCCCTGCCCTCACAGCCGGCGCTGCCGCCTCAGCCCCCGCGGCGGAGCGGGAGGGCCCGGGGGACGCTCCGGGTCCCTCATCGGGGAATACTCCAACATTCTCCCGGAGGATGCTCCGGACTCAGGGGAATGCTCGGAGTTTTCACCCAGGGGTTGCTCCGGGACACGCCTGGGTCTGCGGTCATCCCTCGCCCCGCTCCCCCTGGCGCTCACCGCGCCCCCGTCCGCCTCGCTGCCCCACTCGGCCGCGCTGCCCTCGAAATAATCGGCGTCCTCCATGGCTCCGGCCCGGCCCTCCCCGCCGAGCGGCCGGAACGGGCGGGGCGCCGCGGAATGGCGGCGGCGGAGGCGGGGCGGGAGCCCCGGGATGGCGGCGGCTGAGGGCCGGGCAGGCTCTGAGGGGAGCCGGGCAGCGGCACACACTGCCTCAGGGGGGAAAGGAACCAGTGGAAGTGTAAAAATCAAACTGCCCTGCAAAGCCTCCCAGCGCAGCAGCAAGCGGACGGGAATTGCAAGGGAAGAGGAAAAAAAGGGATGCGTTGCTCCATGGAACGTGTTGTCCAAGAGGTGTGTTCTCTGTAGGATGTGTTCTCCAAGAGATGTGTTCTCTATGGGATATGTTCTCCGAGGGATGTGTTCTCTGTAGGATGTGTTCTCTTTGAGATGTGTTCTCCGAGGGATATGTTCCTCTTCTGGTGCAGCTGGACAACAGCAGTTCCCTCCCTCCTTCCCTCACTCACATGGAAGCAGAGGAGGACGTGGAACAACAGCAAATTGTTAGGAATGATGAAATGTTACGGTAGAATAGAAAAACTGACAAGTAGGGGAGAAAAAACCAACCAACCAAACAAACACACCCCGGGGGTAACTGCGGAGAATGAAAAGTGGGCATCTCCGAGCAGAGGAGAGGTGCTGTGAGAGCCATGTCCCCTGTTCTGTAACCAGGCAGGGTCTCTACAGACCTTTTGTCTCTCTTCAGATCCACTCCCATAAGAGTTTAACTGTGAGAAAGTGGAGGGTGGTGGTGCGTGCTGGGATTTGGAGGCCAGCCAGGAGTTTTGCTGATTAATTATTTAAAAGGTCCTTTATTCTCATTCAGTTTCTAGCTGAAAAATAGTAAAAAGAAATGACATTGCCTTCCATGCATTGCTTGGTAAGAAAGGCCAAAAAACCCCTGTTCAGAAATAAGTTATAGGATCGCCAACAGACAAAATCCTTGTCCAGATGTGGTTGCTGTGCTAATCGAGGGATTTGAATCAAAGCTCAATGCAGAGAACGTACCCCAGAACCTGAGGTGCAGCACAGCGCGAGTTGTGCTGTCCTGTGCTGCCCTGCAGTGGTGAAGCAGCCCTCCCTTCCTCAAACACTGCTCCCACATTCGGGAGAGCCCGGGATAATGCTCTTTTTGCTCCGCCAGCAGAAAGGAAAAAATATTTTTTCTGGATAAACTACACAGATTGAAGCAGAGCCACAAGGGACAGGTGGTGTTTTCCACTGCAGGGATGGGGACAGTGAGGGCATCCCAGTGCCTGTGGTCATTCTTTTTGAGGGATGAAGTGGCAGTGAAGTGACAAGCTGAGGCTGGGAGGCAATGGAAATATCCTTGAGAAAAAGGTTTTGGCTCATCTCCATTTGGTTAGCAGGCAATTTCCATCCCATACATGTGAGAAATAATAGTGAACTTGGAACAGACAGTGTGATTAAACAGTCAGAGCTTCCTAAGAAAGTACCAGATCTGAATTTAATCCATCCCAAACCAAGAAAGAAAAAATACTGAGACTCTCATAAGAAACATCTCTACACCTCTTGTATCAGCTATTAGATGTAAGACAAGTTCTCTGGGGGTGATTTCAGAGTAACCATTATAGTACCTTAACAGAAGGTTCAGAAAACTTCAAATTGGAGAAAAAGTGAGTCCAGAACGTAACATTCCAATGAAACCGAATGGGAAAACCACAAGTCTGAGACTTCATGAGGCTTTAGAGGAGATCCTGGTTCTTTTATAGAAAGTTCAGCTAAATACATCTTACACGACAATTTTTATATAGGTAGGAGAATCTTCCTTCCCACAACCAAAATTTGCTGTGCATCTCCTGGGCAGGACATTGGGCTCTGCAGCCTAGAGAATTTCATTGTGCCAAAGCTTATGGCCTGAAACACTCTTAGCCTCAATAAAGCATTTTCAGAGCAGATCAAAGTTTTGTCTGGTGACAACAGTTGGACTTGTGGGACTTCAGTGGTAATTATGCTGCAAAACTTCCTGCTTAATTGAGTAGAAAATGGGAACAGTCCCCAGCACCCACTGCCATTAAGAGACATAGTAGTATTAGACATTTATGATATAATTTCAGTGCCTGAATCTTAAAATTAGAAGCTTTGTCTTTATATATTTATATCTCTTTATTTTGATTGCAGTAACAGAAAAAGATTTTTTTTTTCATATATAAAGAATGAACAATACTCGAAGCATTTACTTTCAGCTTCCCTTGAGAAGGAAACTAGAGATCTGTAACAGCCAGACATTTGCTGAATAGCCCTTTGCAGAATTGCAATATCCAAGCTTGCCTCACTTCAGGTCAATAAACAAGAGGTAAAATCAGATTAAACCAAACAGTTTCAAGATATCACTTAAAATGTGATGAAATATTAAATGTACCGGAAATTGATTTTGCTAACTAAACCTTTACAATTTTGAATGGAAAGGTTCAACAATGTTGGTTGTCTCTTGGGTTTAATTGCATTCCCCCAAATGGATTTGTGTTTTACAAAGTATCAGTGAAATGTTCGTGACTAAAAGCACTTAGATTTACCTGAATGTCCCTGAAAAGTTTTATTATGCAGCAAATTAATGCAACAAATTTTCCCCTAAATGCATATTTGACTACAGTTTATGTGTAAATTATTCTTGAGTGACAATTTCTATCTAATGAGATTTTGATGAGGCAGAGAGCAAATTCTGAGATAAATTTTGAGACAGAGAGAAAATCTGGAGCCCCATAAATATCCAATGAAGGTCAGCCTTGGTGTCTCTGCTGCATGATTTGAGGAAACAGTAAAAGCATTCTGGAAAGTGAAAGTGTGTGAAGAAGAGCCAGATGTACAGGAACATGGAAAATTACATTATTTTTTCTTTTTGCACCTTTTTGTAGTTGTTGTTATTTAACAGAAAAATAAACAAAGTATCAAATGCTCCAGTTTCAATTCCAGCTATCAAAATTTGCTTGCTTTTTCACCAAATTATTTAACAACTGTACTTCAGGATTTGCTGCCTAAAGGGCTGAATGTAACACAGCTGGCAAAATCATCCAACTTCATTTGGTTCTTTCCTAAAATACAGAAGAAAAATCCCAAACATAAGAGCCAACTTCCAACAAAACCATTTGCCTTTTATTTGTATGTTTTTTAAAAAATATCCACCCTGGCATTCTCTGTCATTCTCTCTGCTTCTTGCCATCTACAAATCCTTTAGCATAAATTTGTGTTTTTGTAATCGTTAGCCCTTTACAAAGCAGCCAATACATTCAACTAGAGTTAAGGTAATAACTTTCCAATGGAGTAGGAAATTACAGCAGCATCATTAGGCTAATGAGTTTTGGCTAAAGAGTTCTTCCTTCTCAAGCAGAGCCTGAAGCATTTCTGTTTGTACCTCAAGAACTGGTAACAGTTATTCCAGACATTGAACACACGACACTTCACCACGTAACCAAGAATATTCTGAGACAAAACAAGGTGGTTTTGAGGTTGTGATGTCATTCTAGTGTCCCTCGAATGTCAACTTAAAAGTTGGAACTGTATTTTATATACTGAGGATTGCTTAAAACACTGAGCCTCCCAACGCCCCAAGTGCTTCTCAAGGTGAGCCTGTGGTGGGAATATTTTCTTGCTTTAAAGCAAGTTCCAGTTCCAGTTGATTTTCAGGCTGATCATTAAACTCACCTTTCACTAAACTCTAAAACTCTCTCTCAGCTCTAATGGTTGCACAAAGTGCCTTTTTTTTTTTTTTTTGCAGTTCCTTAACTGGATATCCCTGGCCTTTTGGGATAGATCCATTCTCTGCCCTCAAAAATTTGTATGAGGATCCCAGAGAGGGTCACTCACCTGGGGAATGAAGAATTTCCCCCCTAAATCTCTTTTTCAGTGTCCAAGGTGATGGATTTTGAACTTTGAAGTTGTCTCATACCTTTCTTTCATAACTGCTCTATTCTCTTATCAGCCACAGAATTACAAGAGTGAGGGGGGTGAGCACAGGAGAAAGCAGCTGAACCCAGAGGCAGCAGGGTTTGGGTCGTGCTGCAGGACAGAGCAACTGGCTGGTAAATTTCTCAGTTTTAAATCACAAACAGGTTCACAAAAGCTGTTGCTTGTGGCTGCTCTGGGCTTCCACACTGCCTTACACAGATGAACCTCTGCAGCCCAGCAGAGCTTTGCCCTGTGAGAAACAGAACTCAGGGTTAGCACCAAAACTGTCACAATCCGTTACTTCATTTTGGATGTTGTGCCTTCAAACAGTAAGAGAACAGAGATGAAAACCACTGAGAAATTCATCACACCCCCCTCAGGACACATCTCCATGGCTCCACCTCAGCACCACTCTGAAACACTGCCCATTAATACTTTGAGCTCTTCCACAATATTTAGTTCTATCACCCAACCCCTAATTTGCCTTTTTGTGGAAGCTCTTCTGATCCTGCCAACAGCAAACTGAAAATGTAGCAAAAAAAGAACCAGAATGTGCCCCTCTGATGTGGCAATTCCTAACCCTGATACAGCTGCTCCTCCCTCTGCCAGCACGCTGGCATTTCAGTTGCAGAATGATACAGTTCCAAAGTCACATCAAATACCAAAAAACTACAGAGAGAAACACTGTACTTCACCATTAATAATTCACATAAAATTCACAGCCTAAAACAATAGTTTGCATGACAGAACAACAGAACTGAGAGAATTCCAAACATTACTGCCTCTGTCCTAGGCTTGTCTTTCTCCAAACTCGTGTAGTAGTATATGAAAAAAATTAATTAGCCAAATCATTCAATGAAATGACTGGGTAAATTAAAGTGAAGAGATAAATTCACATTTTAATTTTGAATTTGCTTACATTTGTCTGCTGGTACCCCAGCATCAGAAAGCACATTACACAAAAATCCCCAGTGTCAGCATCTTCTCCCTCAAAAATTTATCCTTATTCTTATCTGGGACAATGTTTAAAGGTTTTGTTTTGTTTTGTCATTCAATAATTTTGAGTCAGACTTCCTAAGGGGAAAAAAAAATTAGGAAAATCTGTAAGTTTGTTTTTTGGTGGATTTTTAATTATCTATTACATATTTGGTCAGTTATTCATGTTACAGAGCTATCAATGCTGTTGTTACCCTGGGGAATTCCCTGTTTTCCATGGGACCAGGCTAAGTTTATAGGACACAGAAGTCAGAAAAAAACCTCCACCTTATTATTCTTACATTTAATGCAATGAGAGATCTTACTTGCCTTCCCACCTCCTCCCATGCATTTCCAGATCAGATTTGTGCTTTCTACTGCACCCATTTTGCTCAGCTCAGTACACTGACAGTAACCAGGGTAAAAAGCAGTTTGAGCTTTTAAAGAGAATCAGGGATCAAAACAATTAATTACAAAGCCTCACATTTTAGCAGTCTGTGCACTACAGTAAAACTCTGAAGCAGTTTTACCTACCCTGACACACATCCACTCACAGGACTGAAGCCAGGATTGCACTGAGCAGGATTAAAATAGCTCACTCTTGCAATTTGCCGTGTCAGTCACCAGAGGGATTTTTCAGTGTCAGGCTTTCATCAGCAGAGCTTCAGAAATCCCCTTTGTAGCTTATTTTATTTACAAAGACGCTTCAAAGTTTGTCATAGAACAGAAGATTTTTTTTCCCCAACAGATGAATTTTCAGAGATAGCAAGCTGAGGAAGAAGGGCACAGCTTGATTTTGGACTGCAAACAGGTGTTTGCCTCAAAATATTTTTACTGTTACACAAACTCATCATGTATTTTAGAGATGAGGACCTGCTCCTGTGTGAGATTTCCACTGATAGTAATCTATGGCCCTGATCCTGCTTATTGAAGTTAGCAGGAATTTTTACATCTACTTCCATGGAAGAGGGCTTAGGAGTGCCAGCAGTGTTAGGAATACACACAGCACATTAGGTACAGCTGGGGAAAGAAGAGAACTTACTCTCTTCCACAGTGAGTTACATGATTTTGTAACTTAGAACAGCTTTATCACTCTTAAGACATTTGTATAGCACCAATCACCAAGAGCATTGTCACTAAGGCACTGGGCTGGTACTCAGCTGTCACGGGCTCTGCCTCCAGCTCTGGGGTCAATCTCCTGTGTTTATGTCTTTTGTTTTTACTAGCACATAACTTTTGACACTGGAAAATAAGATAAATAGTACAAAACATCCTCCATCATTTACAAGAACAACACACCACGACGAATTACAAGGTGCTCAGGTTCTGGAGCCATGAACATTAAATCTGTGCATAGATTTAGTGGCAGGAGGAAATTAGCCTGCAGGTATCAATTCTGTGCAGCACAGTGGAGCAGTGCTAGCTCCCCTCCCTCTGCAATTAGGCCATGCCCTCAGTTAAATCCTGCCCTGATGCCACGAATCAAACCAGTTTTTAGATAAATGAAGAAAAACCCTCAGGACTCCTGCCTCTGACAGCTGATCCAGGATGCTTTCCTAGGCTTTTGCATCAAAGTCTGCTCCTATCAACTTACAGAGCTCCAGTTCCAGCCTCTGAGAGCAGTTTTTGATGCTTTCAGAGGCAGCTGAATCCTTTTTTTAGTCTGTAGTGGATTTATCTCTCCACATTATTAAAAAAAGAAAAAAATCTTTAGGAGTTATCCCTACTCTGCTGCACCACACTGAATGTGTGCTCTGATGCAAAAATTACTAAAAGTTCTCGGGTTGAAATAAGTTACTGCAAATGCACAGTAGCTGATTTTGAAACCACAACATCTCTACAATTTATTATTATTTTTACAAAATACCCAAAGTGATCAGACCATATTGTAGGTTACTGGCTTGCCGAAGGTCATTTTAAAATCAAAACCATTTCTGAGTTACAGAAGTGCCAAAAACAATCTTGAACCAGGTTTGTTTGTTGTTTTTTGTTGTTTTCTTTTTAAACCAACCCCCATCCAACAAAACAGTTGTATAACTTAAAACAGAAACAAGAGTTTGTGTTGGAAACTGTTGGAAAACCAACCCACCAAAATCACGCTTGAGCAGAAGCCTTGTATGGCAAAGATTCAGCTTAGGGCAGTTTAGTGCCAACCCTCCATAGGTTTACAATGGAAATACTGACACAACCTCAACTACAGTGATGCAAATGTGCCCTAAAAACACTGTATTTGCTTTTATTAATAAAAGTGGTAGTGTTTACATTTGCAGGTATCTTACACTTCAGCATCACGATGAATACTGAGTAGAATGAGTTAAGTTTTGGCTGTAAGGTCAGAAGTTTCCAAACAGATGAATGAGACAGAAGTGACAGTCCTCAATCATGAAAACAAGAAGTTCAAATAAATAAATAAAACAAAACTAAGAAATATGGGTAAGCATTAGGTTGGAATGGTTCAATTAACTGCAAATTATGGCCACTAAATTAGAGACAGAAGAAAACACAGTTACTTATTAAATAGCAAGCATTAAAGCTTTATGGTTTTGTATTAAAAAAAAAAAAAAGAAAAAAAGAAAGCTGTTAAAAATAAGACTTGCATTTACCAGGCCACCAAACTGCATGGACTAATAAAGAGACTAACAAAGGCAATACTGAGACATTAAGACACACACACGCTCCGTACTTGTGCAACTCAACCATATTCAAAACAATTGCCTTTTTCCTCACATAAGAAAAAAAATAAAAAAGCATCCCCTAAACATATCTGTTCATATAAAGCTTTAGGTTTCTTAAACTGATGCTGTCTTACATAGCTCATTGCTATTAAGTGTCCTCCTCATGAGAGGAAGAAGCTTATTTTGTTAATTTTTTTTAAAGGAGGTGCTTTGTTTTCTCTCAGACAAGAGATTACATTCCTCACATCACTACAGGTTTTCTCCATTTATAAATTTGGTGTTCACACCAACTCCTCCTAGGCTTAAAAAGATAAGGGTTGGCACTAAAATAAAGATTTTGGCTCCTGTAACTAAAATTAAGGCTCACAATGAATTTCCTTTCCACTACACATGTCCCATTTTTACCAAGTGGAAATGCCAGCCCTTCACCTACAGGCACTGGATACATTCTGAATTGGAGGGGCCTATTTTTCAGTCATGTTTTCTACAGTTCTACAAAGTTCAGGTGGCAGCTGTCTAAACCTGTGAACAGAAAAGATCATTCTTGAAAGGCAAGTAACAACTGCAGCCAAAATTTTTCGACTATTCAGTGTCTTCTGGAACAAATTCTGAACTGAGATGGGACAGTAACTCCCTCACATCCCTGCTCTCCAGTGAAAATGGACTGTGTGATTCATTTTAAGACTTTAGCCACAAAAGCAAATGAAAAGTCACAATTCTAAACAGTTGCAGTTCTTAGTATTGAAAAGGCATCCGATACCTGAAGCAAATCTAGCTGCACAGACATCACTGACCACGCCCTCACTTGAATTTAAACTGGATCTCTTCCCAAACAAAGAAAGCCAACGCGTCTCTTGGGTGGAGGGAAGCTAGTGTGAAAGGCAAAGAGGCAAGAATTTTGGTGTTTGTTTTTGTTTCTTTTCCTTTTAAAGTCACTGCAGTTAAGATCCAGATCAGTTTAGGGGTGTAAATGAAGGGGGAACAGGGGTGTTTGAGTAATATAGGCTAACACTGTTCTAGATGTGTTATTACAGCTGTAATTTCTGACTCTGTACAAATTGTACACGTAGGTTTAGACACATGAAAAAGTAACACACTCACAGAGACATAAAACACCTAGGTATAAAATATAAAGCAGTGTAGTAGTTACTAAAATTACATGCTCTCTTATTGCTACAGTGATTTTTGCTCTTTTTTCTTTTTACTGTACCACATGTTGTTCTAAGCATATAATTTGCATAAATTATTCAAGTTTAAGAAAAAATCCACACATCTTCACTTTTAAGCTACTTATATAGTTAATATAAAACAAAAAAAGGTTCTAAAGTATCTCTTTATTAAAAGAGAAATAAAAATGTCATTTGAAACTGGAATTCAGTGGCCAAATCCAAGGGCAGTGCACACCTTGTCATTCTGGTAGTCTTGCCCACGCAGCACAAGTCGAGGTTGGTGGGTATTTGGCCCAGTCTAGAGATGGTCACCAGACCTGCATGATGCCCTACGTGTCTGTTATTGTTCTGGGTTTTTTTTGTCTTTAGCAAAAAATGGACTATGAATGACCAAAGACTAACATTTATAATTTGTAGCAAAATTTGGTTTTATGTAGAAACAAGCCATGTTTTGCATTTGGATAGAGATTTAAATGAATTAAAGCTAAAAATTAAAAAGCACGATGCTGCAACATCTGGTCACTTGTTGAAGACCTCACTTTTAAAGTGGTTAAGTTTGCACAATTTGTACTTTTTTCTTTTTTTTTTTCCTTTTTTTTCCTTTTTTTTTTTTTACTAAACAGTATTTTTCCTTCTTTTATAAACCAGAAAAACTAAACTACAGATAAATTTTCCCTACCTTGAGCTAATGCTGCAGATAGGGTTGACAAAGCTGTACAGCGCAATCAAACATACTTACATCTTAGCTCATTGTACAGGTACAGCCATAATCAAGGCACAAAGATCTTCTACAAGTTATTTTCAATAAAGTTGTACAAAATAATACATTTTACAGTCTGTACAAGAATAATAATCCAGCAGTAAAATAAAAAATGAGGGAAGGGAAGAAGAAAAAGAAGGGAAAGACTGTGAGGACTACAGTCTAGATAATGATTTTTAGAGCAGACGGGATCATCAGTGGACAAACTGAAAACAGTGTGTGGTTAACTCTTTCTGCAATCACAGGCCATACGCAGTTCAATGCATAAATGTCCATGGTTGTCTTTAGACCACCAAGACTGGTTTTAAAAATACCCTTCTGAAAGGTAGCAGTTGGTTTTTGCACTGTCTAGGTCTGTTGGAGAATTGTCAGTATTTCCGCCCAAAGCCACATTACAGTCAGAGAACCAAACTCAAGGGTCTGTCTTCAAACTTGGTCTGTGACTTGGCACCTTCGTTACTCGGATGCAGTGAGTGATACAGAGTGGAGATCATGGGTTATAGGATTATGCCCACAGCAGTGCTAAATTACCTAAAGTTTTCTCTCCCCCAATTTTTGTTTCAACGTTTTAATTTTTTTCATCCCCAATTCTTTCAGGTGCTCCACATTCGGGGCTTTTAATTAATTAGGTTTTATTTCTTTTTTTTGTTTGTTTGGTTTGTTTTGGGATTTTTTTCCCTCTCTTTTTTGTTAATAACAGTGTTAGGGAATCCTCATGGAAATGGCCTTTTAAGTGTTAGGGGCCATCTCAAACTGTCCGAGGGGTACAGAAGCAAGCTTAGAAGTGCTGCTATTGTCCAGCAAGGAGAAAAAGTTGAGGGGTGCAAATCAATGGGAGATTCAAACAGTTCTCTTCCACCCTATGTGGGCAAGGGTGTTTTTTTTTCTTTTTTTTAATAAGGAATAAGGAGTCCAAAACACAGAAAAAAGTGCTCTCCATCACAACAACTCGTATTGGCGAAGGTGCATGCGCTGAATAATGTCCCGACAGTCATTGAAAACCCTCCGGATGTTCTCTGTGTCCACGGCACACGTGAAGTGAGGGTAGCAGTAGTGCCTTCCATCTCCACTTGCTGTGCTGATTCTCTGTGCAAGGCAAGAGAGAGACTCTGGGTTAAAACAAAACCCACGGGGGGAACCCCAGCCCGTCCCCAAAGCTCGGCTCAGTGAAGGTGAGATGTGCACGTGTGAGCTGGGTCTGCAAAAAGTGCAACTGAGCGGCAAAATGCCCGCAGAGTTTTCACTCTCTCACCCGAAACATGAAATTCAAAATGATCAGAATTATACCGTGAGGTGGTCACTGCAAGCTGGGGAATTTCAGAGAGGAATGAGAACTCAGGAAAATGCCATTATTTATATGCAGCTTTGGTGCACTTAGCGACACAACTCCTGGTCCATTTGGCCATGAAAAAAGAAGGATTTTGCCTCCCTGTACAGAGCTTTTATCCCTGCCTTGCACTTACAGAAAGCCTCCCTCAATTTTTGTTTTGCTCCATTTTAAAATGAGTCCACAATTTGATTGCCAGGCTCACCATTACAAGTAATTGTAACAATATTAAAAAAAACCAACTATGTCCATTATAGCTTCAGCTGACCAGTAATGGGAGAGATAATACAAAAAGAACATTAATATCTGACAAACGAGGCGTCTTTTGATTAGTCTCTATCTTTAGAAATAATGCATGGAATAAAAACCTGGCCCCATTAATAACAGCAGGATTCGCTCATCATTCTATTTGGGGTTTCTTAGAAAGAAAGAACTTTTCACCAGTTCTTTTACTATTTAATTATGTATAAACAAATATCCCAAAAGCAGCTAAGAAACAGCAGTAAATATAACAGCATAGATATAACAGTGATTGATGCAATGTGGATGTTAAATACAAACAACACAAGAAGTGACAGCACTTTGCAATAGCAGAAGGTGAGCAAGAGATTGGGTTTGAGAAGAATCACAGAAGAAAGAGCCAAAGAAAGGAAATACTTACAAGAAACTCGTCTCTAATAAAATACTTGGCCCTTGTAACTCTGGGATCCTCACCAGGCTCTGGTGTTGCTGATTAATAATAAAATAAGCATCTTATTAAAACAGGTGTTTTCTGGTAATAGCACCTAAAAATCTCAACTTGCTCTGTTTTCTGCTCACATTTGACAGAAATACACTTGGCAAAACTGACTGTGAGACAAGACAAACCATAACATTATTTAAACCAACAGGATTTCAGGAGAACAAGGGAATTTTACAATGGCCACAGTACCAGGCATTTGGCAGGTAAGAGAAATGTCCACAGGCAGGATTAGAGAGAGTCCCGAGGACACATTTGTGACAAAATGTCAGACTGTGATCTACACCAAAATAAAAGGATTTTGTCACAATGAAATTATTAATATATTAAACATTTAAGAGGCAGGAATCTCTCATTATTAATACCTTAAATTCAACATTAAAATTTGGCTAAAAGACATCAGTGATTACATCTACTTAAGAGTTTTCAACTCTTAGCTGAAGCTACCAAAACCATCACAAATGGGATTAACAAGGAAATGATAAATTGCAAACAAAACTTAAAAATCTTACCATCATCTGGTGTAGTGTAGCGAGCAAATTCTGGAAAGTAGTCTTCAATTTTAGATTTCCCTGCCAAAACTTTCTCTGCTAGCAAATCTTGTTTATTCAGGAAAAGGATTACTGAAATGGTCCGTAGCCACCTGCAGAAAATGGAAACCAAACATTGTGAGGAGGCACAGCACAGATCATACAGAAACTTAGAATAAAGTAAGTCACACAAAACGTCTGGAGACAAGGTCATATGCACACTGGAATGATTTGCAAAGATTCCTTTTATACCTGAATCCCAAGGGTCTAATTCCAGGTGTGTACATCTGGAATTACAGTTTGGGTGCTCCCCGCTTTGTGCTGTTACTCCAAACCCATCCCAGGGGAGCATTTCCACCCCCCAGAGCACTGCTCCATCACTACTTTAATTACTTCAGCCTCAATATGGCAACCACCAATTAGCAGCTGTGCAGAGCTCTTTTCAATGACTGAGGGTAATAAACATCAGAGGTGGGAGGCTGTGACCAAAGAACCAGCCCAGACTGTGCCAGGAGATGTGAGTAACAGAGCCCCCCGTGCTGCTAACCCTGGTGGGCAGCCAAGCACCACAGCTCCTCACTCACCTTCCTCCTCAGGGCACGGAGGAGGAGGAAAAGAAGAATGAAAGCAAAAAAATCTGGGGGTCAAGATAAAACATAATTTATCACTGTTTAATTAGTGAAGAATAAGTAAAAGTGAGGAGAAGACAAAACAAGTGATAACTCACCACCTCCTGTGGGCAGAGCAATACCCACAGCAAGCTGGGTAACCTCCCCAAATCCCCTCTTTTCCCTTACTGCAGAGAATGATGTTATATGGCATGGAACACACTTCTGCCCACCTGTGTCCCCTCCCAACACCCCTGAGGATTCACTGCAGGGACAGAGTGAGGAACAGAGAGGGCCTTGATGCTCTGCACACACTGCTCAGCAGCATGAGGGTGTTACCAGCCTTGTTTTGGGCAAAACCCCAACCACAGCAGTCTGTGAGCTGTTATGGAGAAAACCAACTTTGTCCCAGCCATCCCCCCCTGAGTGGTGCCTGCAGTGTGAGACAGGACCAGCAACCTCAGTGGGAAGAGCCTCTCACAGACCTGTTGTTCCAGATACTCTTGAAGAGGTTTAGTGCTTCCTGCAGCCGGTTGGTCTGATTGTCCTCTCGTATCACCATGTTGTAGCTACTGCTGGCCACCACAAATATGATAGCAGTCACATCTAAACCAAAAAACACCCTTCAGTTAATGCCAAGCTTCAGAAGAAATATCCAGGAGTCATGAAGTTCACTAAAGAAGCTGCCAGACTTTCAGCTCCCTGCAGAGAACAGGCTGGGATGCTGCTGCTGACAGCAGCATTTTAAACTAATAGGAATCAAAAAAGAAAGTGAAGAAACCATGGAAGACAGGCAAGGCAGGCCCCAGAACAGAAGCTGACAGAATGACAGAAAATGTAGGAAAGAAAGGAACTGAAGCAAGAGAGAGAAACTGAAGAAAGCCAAGAGGAGAATTTAAAGAAGACTTAAAATGTGTTAAGAAAATTGGAAACAACTATGAGCTATCAGGAAAGGACAGGGAGGTCTTTGGGGGAAAACCACAGGACAAACAGCACTTTTGATTTGTGTAAAGAGTAGTAAAAATGCACAAAGCCACCTCCAAAAACACTTGATTAACTGAAGAGAGGGAAGCAAAAAAAATGGACACGCTGAAGTTAACAAATTCAAATTCCTCTCCACCTGCATTCTCCTTGAAGATGTTCTAGGTAGTTACAGGAGTTTACATGCCAAGAAAAACTCAATCTTGTATGACTGTTAGGTAACTCTTTGTTGAGTTACATGGAAAATAATGGATTTCACATAGCTGAGAAATGAAGATTAGGCACTACAATTCTGCAGAGAACTATTTTATAAAGCCACCAGAAATTCTAATCCTACCATTAAAACACTGGATCCATTTCCGGCGTTCATCTCGTTGCCCTCCAACATCAAACATACTAAGGAAAAAACATAAATCCAGTCAGTCAGAATCATTTTGTGATGAGTTTTCTGTTTGTGTCTTCATGCAAACAGAAAAGGTAAAAAGCTTTAGGACTTCTGTGTTACAGAAGTTAAAGGGAATCTTGGATTACAAGAACCTGAACAGGTAAACAGTCCATGAACACATGCATGCAGAGAAAACAGATTTAAAACATTTTGTTCTTTGTCATTTAAAATAAAGCACACCAATTTGCATTTCATTTTCAAGCCAGACTGCTAAATTAAAAAATAATAAAATACTTCTTTCTAGTAAACACTGATACTTGACAAATACAGTAGGCTAAATGAATATATGGTGGGCTCTCCTCTCAGTTGACCTTGGTATTTATCTGTGTTGTATTAAAAAAATGTAAAAACATAAAAAAGAGAGTATTATACTCACTGAAAATTTACTTTATCCACCTGAAACTTGGTTTCAAAAATTCCTGATGTCAAAACTCTGCATCTGAGAAGATCCTAAAGCATAAAGGGAAATGCATTGATTCAACACAGACACTTGGTGAGTTTCCATATATCCAGCAGTGGAAATAAACCCCTATTTTTCCATGCTGTACTACAACACAAGGGAACAGCACTGGAGTGTTCAGTGTCACAGAAGCACGATGGAAATCTTGTAAGTGATGTAACTTTTTACATCATTTATGTGTATAAACATAATCCAAATGACAAAGCCATTTTTACTGGAATACTAAATATATACAGTGCAGGCAATAGCTGAAATGGCAATTAGAAAATGAATTAATTACCCCCAAAGATGAAGGGGGCAGACAGATTGTGTCATTTCCTCACAAAGCTTCACGTACCTGGTCAGAGGGGGTGTACTCGTTCTGTTTGACTATGTCAATCTTGTCTAGAAAACTGGGGAGAGGAAAGAAAAAAGAGCAAATGTCACTCTGAGATCAGACAGACTTTCTGATGCTTCAGCAACCGACAGTTCCCAGGGAAGTTCTGGTGCAGGCTCACAACAAAAGGCTCAGCTGGGTCTGTGCTCGGGGCAGCGCTGCCAGCAGCAGCCGGCAGAGGGCTGGGATGGGTTCCGTGCATCCCGCCGGGAATCTCACCCAGCCGGGAATCTCATCTCATCCCCCCGGAATCTTACCCAGCTGGGAATCTCATCCAACCGGGAATCTCATCCAGCTGGGAATCTCCATCCCGTCGGGAATCTCATCCCATCCCCCCGGGAATCATCTCATCTCATCTCATCCCCCCGGAATCTCATCCCGCCCTGCCACCAACACGCCGCGAGTGTAACCGAGGTCACTGATTCACACAGACCCACAGCTTAACCTGCCACTATTAACGGGGAGGCCGAGACTCAAGCAAATTGCCCACATGTACTTCCCCTGAAAGTAAAGTGAGTATTTTTAACATGATTTTTATTTTTTGAGTATTTTTAAAATCAGTATTTTTAAACAACTTATCAACTCTATAGTTCCTTAGATAAATGAAAGCCCTAAACCAATTTCAGTACAAGTGAGAGGACACTCTGATTTTTCTGTCAGCTGCTGTGTCAGTGTTTCAGTTACTTTCTGGAGCAGCAGTACTTGGCTAAATGGGTAATAAGAGATATCTTTAGTTCAAATTCATTAGGCACTACCTACAGATGGTACTCAGGAGTATTTAATTTTTTTTTACCAATTAACTATAATCTCATAATTATCTTTCACTTCAACTCGAAGAGCAAAAATATCAAGGAATGAGTTAATTCTGCTTTGTTGTGGTGGCAAACCAGCAGCTCAGGATGCAGATTTTGTGGTGTTTGCCCTCAGTGCCCAATGTGCCCCTTGCTCAGCCCCTTCCACTTCAGCAGAGCCTTTACCCCTCACATTAATGATTAATCAGCCTTTAAACCAATAGGCCTTGAGCTGCCTTTGAAATTCCTCTGCACGAATTGTTTTCTCTCTGAAGCAGAAATCACAAAGGAAAGGTGAGTTTTCCCTGCCTCCTTTAATGTGCACTAACAACAGCCACAGCTTCCACGGGGGAAAGGGGAGCCCCGTTCCACATTCATTAATCAAAAACCCAAAAATCTCCCAGTAAAAACACCACAGGACTCAGCCCCAGTTTCAGCCCCAACTGACTTCCCAAAACACCTAATGAGGAGCAGGGAAAGGGGGAAAAAATTCCTAATTTTGACAACTGCTTCAGTGCAATGCCCTTTGCTCTCTTGCTAGGGAGACACGTGAAAATTAATTTTTGTTTAGACTGAATTACAGAATTTTGAACATATTAAAATGTATCTTAAGTTAACACGCCACAAAAACACGTGAGACAAAGTGCAAAGATCAATTTCCATCAGGTAATGTGACCTGGCCACAGACACACAAGGATAAAGTGGTGACAAACTGTGCTCTGCCATTTGCAAGCTGGATTTTTTTCTCATCTCTTCCAAGCTGTTAAGTAATTTTTTTCTTTTTTAAATCCAAAGGGAAGATATAAAACTCTCTGTTCAGTACACAGAGATGTTAAATAAGTCCAACAGCCCCGAGTTCCAAGTAGCACGAGTGTTTCCAGTCCATCCTCTCCCCTCAGAGCAGTTTCAGAATCACGTGGCAATTTCACAAGTTGGAGGATGCTTGAAAAATGTTCCGAACAGAACATGTTCATCAAGATACAAAGGTGATTACTGCAATCACTCAGCCTTTCTGTATGAATTTATCCAAGCAGAACATTCTATGCTGGGCTCCACAAGAGGTGGGGTTTTGGTTTGGTTTTGTTTTGTTTTTTAATTTTTTATTTTTAAACACTCTGCTAATCAGCTTAATGGATTTTGGAAACTGAAAATTAGAAAATAACAACAAGATATTGCTAAAACCTGGAACTGAAAGTACAAACCTCTTACTGTTGTTTATGCAGACTATTTTTAGGCCTCTGATTTCCTTGAAAAACATCAGCCACACAGGAGCAGTAGTACTGTACTTGAGATGAATTCCAACAGCAATGCTCATGCCAGGTAAAACAAGTTCCAAAGGAATAAACATTTCTTCTTCCCCCCAAAACAAGCTCCAACATTCAGCAACATCTGACACTCCTAACAACGCTCCCTGGAGAAGGAAGCCTTTCTGTGTGACAGAAAACCCCTCCTGCTTCCAGGGCATTTTAGGGAAAATGGAGCACAGCAAAAGGTTCCATGAAGATTTCCCCCTGTGCCCTTCAGCAAAGTCTGCTCCAGCAGCTTTACAAAGGGCTAAAGGCATTAAAAAGCAGTTTGATTTTTTGCTCACACGTAAAGAAAGGGGATTGTTCTTTCGGTTGGTCGATGTAAAAATAAGTGTGAGGAGAAAATCAGAGCAGAAATTTGATCTGCTCTGATACACCTAAAATAAGGAGCAACAGCGGGAGCACGAGAGTTCAGAAACATCAATACACTGTGTTCAGAGACTTCTCAGTCAATGTTAGTCAAAACCAAACAATTTATCCAGTAAATTAAACTAATAATCCAGTCAGATGAGAACAAAGCCCAATTCAAAATAAACACAAATTCACCATCATTAATTTCTATTTTTAATTCTTGCTATGCTCTACCCAAAACACAAGTGAGGCCACTTGAGTACTACTTTGTGTGCTGAATCCACTGCTGTGAGAGACTGTTCTAAGCCTACTGGAGACGTGCCCACCATCTACTGTGTCAGCAGTGAACTTACAGGGAGAAACAGAAGTGACCTTGATGAAATAATTCACATAAAACTGTCAAACCACAAAACCAAATTTTATACTGCGAGCGAGCCTTGAACCAAGTTACAGAGTTAGTGGTTTTTTGTTCTGTAAAATCTTCCCAGAGATTATATGGAGAAGCTATTTTCCAGAAAGCAAATAATTCATTCAGCATTGCTGCCAATTCTCACTTTGGGCCACATTCTGGACATGACTGAAAAACAGGATCAGCTACTGCTCTGCAAAATTCTGTCACATAGTAAGAGGCTCTTTTGCCTGTGTTAGAAAACATGGATACTGCTCTGACACACACCAACAAAAAAAACCTCTAAAGACTTCAGGTTATTTGTAGTCAGCAGCACTGAGAGGAAGCATCTCTAGGACAGCACCAGTTGTGTCTCAGAGATATTAAGATGAAAGGTATTAACAAAAAATTAAAACAATCTGAAATAAAAAAATACGCTGCATTCTTGTGTTCCTTTTTTTAGCTTAGGGAAGGAAAACCACACGTGAAGTGTTCCAAGCAGATCTTCGTGACAAAGAAAGTGTCTTTAATTTTAAGGGTGCACTCAGGAGGCAGATTCACAGAGAGAGCTACACAGAGGCTTTCCTTAGCTCCAGCAGGTCTGAGTAATTAAACCATACATGTATCCTCAATTCTTCCCAAGTTTTAACTAAAACCTACTATGTCAAAACCAAGTCCCAATTTCCAGATGAAGACATATGCCAGTACCCGGGTTATTCTGCAGTTCTTTCATCCAGAGAGAGCTGCTTTACCCCTGTGAGGAGGGAATTTCCTGAATGAACAGTGCTGCTGCCAGACAAAGAGCTGCAGCTCGTTTTCCCTGCTGGAAAGGTGTGGAACACACGGAACCTTCCAGCCCAGAACCAGCACAGCTTCACTGTCCGGGGCAGCCCGGGAGGGGAGCTCAGGCTGCCTCTCCTCCAGCATTTCCTGACAGCCTTCTCAATAAACACAACTGAAATGTTACTCTCTCATCTGACAAAATGCTTGGCACGCAGGAATTTTTTTTTTTTCCTGCTTTGTGAAGAAGAGCTTTTGTTTTCAGCCTAGAACAACACTGGAAAGGTGTCTCCAAACTGACAACACACCTACATATGAGGAGCTTTATTTCCATCAGGCTTTTTTTCTGGTCAAGTCGTAACTTGAATTTCCATATAAAATGTCTCCCTTAAAAGACACAATTAGATCTCAACTTCAGTATCAGCAAGACACTTCATGAAATCAAGATTTCAATCCCAACTAAAAACAACATTTGTTTATAACTTATAACCCTCAACAATAGCACTGAAACTCTGTATTTGTGAAGTTCCTTGCCCCTGAAAGCCTTGAGGTATTTTACAGACAGTAAATCAGATTTCCAGCTTCTGCCTGCCTTCATTGAGGCTGCATTTCCTGCCTCTACCATCCCACCCCAAAATGCACACATGGCATTAACCCTATTTTAAAGGCAGGCACACTGAGTAGTTAATTGCCACAAGTCCCTTGAGTCAGTGGAAATGATTTTTCATTTCCACTGAGTCATGTGTTTCTACGAAGATATTACTAAGAATCCACCAGAATATTACTAAGAATTATCAAGATTTTACTAAGAATTACATTGGCATTTCCCCTGATCACCTCTAAAACAGTCTTTCCAATTCAGGTTTTTATGACCAGAAAGAAATTTGTATTTTTTTACTGATCACCCCAAAGACCAAACTGTGCAAATGCCCAGCGGATTTTTATCTATCTACACCTATCAGAATTACAAAGTACTACTTAAAGTAGTTTTAAGCTGAAATTTAACTCAATATTAACAGTATTTATTGTAAACAAGAGTGTATTTTTTATTTTTCAGAACAGACCACGTTTTACTTCTGCTTTCCTGCCTTTTTAGTCCTTGCCATAATCCTTTATGTTATTCAGCAAAGCTTTCTAAAAGCTCTGCAGTTAACTATTTGGTAAATTCTTTCTTCAGCTATGCTGTCTGTGCTGAGCCAGAGACACAGGATGAGTACAAAGATAAAAAACTCCCTTTTAAAAGGGTATTTGTTTGTGAACAAACTGACTGTCACTCAACTCTGTCCCTTTCTGCTGCTCAAAGCAAGCAGGGCTGGGGAGAGGAGGGAATCCTATTCCTTGAACTGGTGATAAAGATTTCAGCTCATTTATTTTGCAAGAGGAGCAGAACAGCAGGCAGAGTTACAGGAATGATGCAAATAAAACAAGCAAACGTTCAATCTGCTGGTATTTACAGTGTCCTGCAAACATGGACAGCACGTGAAACCAAACTTGTCAGGTTTTTGCTCAAATTGAGTTAAAAATCTAAGCTGGGACATCAGCAGATTTTGTTTTTTACAGATGTATTGGTATTTTCTATTATTTGCAAAGGGGGAAGCTTTTACTGCTGAGGTGGTCACTGAAAAGGTGACACAAACATTACTGGAAAATTAAAAATGCTCAGAAAGGCACAGCTCTTTTTTCTGCCTAAACAAAACTAGATAAGGAGAGAGAAAATATATTACAAAACCTTTGCAATTACTTTAACAGCTTTACAATTAGGAGAGAGAAAAAGCCTTTATAGAGACAGGCACCCAGGGACAGTACTGTACCAATATAATTGGTGTAATAAGGAGACCACTATATTGCATCTAAAACCATCTCATATATGACATTCCTGTAACAACATTCTCCATGTCAGTCCTCAGACATAAGGATCCCATTGAAAATCAGATTTATGTTGGAAAAGAACCTCGAAATGTAGCGTAAGACGTGAACAGAAGTAAACCAACAGTCTCCAGAAAGCTTTCCCAAGAAGCTGCAAACACTTTTTGATTTCCAGTCTCAAGTCAAAGGGTTATTATGATTTCCTTATCGAAACTCTAAGTCGCACAGAAAGGTTTACAAGTAGTCTAAAACTCAGAATTTAATTATAGATGGGATCAATGCGTACATATCCCAGAAAAGTGATTTTGAGAGCGGCCCCAGCTGTAATTCCAGAAGAACCTCGAGCATTCCAGCCACTTGGAGGCGGAGGGGCACCATGGGTCTAATTTTGAAGCAAATAATGAGAAAGCTGAAAAGTATGACTCCATATATTTGGAATCATCTTGTGGTAATCAAGGTTACAGCTCCTTATATGGCGTGGAGAACATGAAGCACACACAAAAAATAGAGTATTAAAACTACGGGGTGCAAAGAGCTGCGACCATCGCAACAAACCAGCAAAGTCCCCTTCAGTTCTGCGTCCCTGTGAAGTTCAAACCTTGCCCTAAAAACGAGGCTGGTCATGCAGCCAGCTTCCCAAACTGCCTCATTAAAGCAGCGTAACCCGCCGGGAGGCATGAATGAATTTCAGACAAACCCAGCAGAAGGCAAACCAGCCTTCAAAAACCGCCAGCACTCAAAAAGGGAAATGGGGAAAAGGTAGGAGAAAGAGAAAAGTCTATTTAAAGAGGTTGGAGTTGTCGCTTTTTTTTTCCCCCCCCTCTCTCTCTGCCTGTCTAAAGTTAGTCTGGCTTAGAGGATGCACTAACTTTCCCAATCAGTTTTACATTACAGCACAAGTCCAGAAATAGCTCCCAGCCGCCTTGGCCTCTAGCACGGTTGCCATGACAATGGAACCACAGGGCTATAAATAGCTCATCAGCACCAAATCTTGTGAGACACATCTGGAATGGGGCCAGCCCAGCCCCGGCCTGACAAATAAAAATAGGCACAGGCAGTTTCAAAGGCTGCAAAGGTACAATGTGGCTCGGAGCAGGGCAGGGAAACGGGTTTGATTGCTTGTTAGCACGAGATTTATTTGATAGGAGATTGGGAGAGGTATAAAAGTCACTTTATTGCATACTAAACAGCCAGCCTTTCTCTAAGGTCTGTTTTTCTTTCTTTTCCCCACCCGTCTGCAGCACAACCACCCCGCTTTTGAAACTGTAACAATGCAGCCTTTTGCCCAGGAGACCATTAAAACAAGGAAAAACAGAAGGAAAGAAAAGAGATCTTCAAATCTTCCCCCCCCCACAAGTATTTCTGTACGTTTTTGGCTCAAGCGCAGCGAGTGCTGCTGCGGGTCTGACAGGCATCCTGGCTGGGATCCTGCCCGGGCTGGATCCAGCTGAAATCGGTCTCAGGCTGCTCCGGGAGCCTGCAGAGGGACGTGGTTCCCAAATCCTGCTGCCAGGCTGCTCTCAGCACCATCCCTTTGGACCCCCAGCATGGGGCAGAACCAGCCACAGCATATCCCAGCCCACTTCCCAACTGCCTCTGGAGCAAGCCTTTTCTTCCACTTAGTGGGTGAGAAAAATGTGGTATTTTTAGCACAGATTCTTGATCAACCCATTCAATTACATCCAAATTATCTGTGTGGGAACAGAATGTTATGTCAAGAATGTTATTCAGTGTATTTGTCAATATTACTCAACAGAAGCCATTTGTATAATGAGGAGATTCAATATTTTCTCCAGCACAGGAAAGCAGCAGCTCAGGAATCAGACTGAAATTGTGAGACTTGGTTATTCCACAGACACTGGACGTAGTAAGTCAGCGTGCTATAACACAGAGAACACCACTCCCAAAATATAAAATCCCAGTTGCTCTATCAAAAACCAATAGAGACTACAGATGGTGATCAAGAAACTGCAACTATAATAAGCATTAAGCCCCAGTAAAATATCTTCTGCCAAAAAGGCGCCGTGCACGCGCTCCACGCAAACTGCACCAGCAGCCCACAGGATTCCTTTAGGTCCCTACATGGATATTTTCATTGCTAAAAATTGTAGAGTTACTTCCACCCAGGCTTTGAGCTGTATGTAAACTTCCCTCCCCTCCTCCCCTGCCATCTGAGCACCTCAGGAACAGCAGCCTGCACAGAAGGATTTTGGATAATGTTCTTTAAAACATGCAACGCAGGATTTATTGGTTTTTATAAGGATACTCCGAGTTAGTCGAAGAGCTTATCGCCAGCTGCAAGTTTTGATTTAAATCACATAAAAAAACAAATTTTTTTTTCTTCCTTAAGAAAGCAACTCATACATTACGTGTTGATGCAACAAAACTCCTCACTCCACTTTGCTTGCTGCTCCTCCGACGTTTCCTCCTGAGTCTCGGAGGGCCATACACACCAGAAACTTGGGCCTAAGTAATGAACCTGTTTCTCGCAAGACACTATGAAATCCATTGGTTTAGACATGAGATATTTTATCTTTTCTACACTTTAAAGCAATTTTGCTTGCCTGCCTTCATTTTTACTTATCCTAATTTCTGTTCTTCCTGATGCTGGAAATGGTTTTGACCTCCTGTGACCCAAAGATTGTCATCTTAAAGAATCTAGGTCCTCCAGCAAGTCTGGTATCTTTTCCAGTTATTTTAGCAAAAGCTCTGCACACTAAAGACTGCAACTTTTAATTTTACACACGGAATTAAAAGCTGAAGTCTAGCACTTAATTGTAAGAAAACAACAAATCGTTTCCATGTTCTTCACTATGTAAAAACCAACAAGCTGGACTAGTGACAACTCCAGCGTGGCTGCTGGTGAACTTCCCTCCCACCTGCTCTCCCTAAATATTCATATTTTTAATATAGTTTTTGTCATGCCCTGTTTTCTGGAAGGTGGAAAAGTATCTATTAATGAGGCCAGGAATTTTCCTGTTTTAAACCTTTTTTAATTGTAAGCTAAAGTATATAAGCTAAGACCTTATATACTGCAGAAGAAACCAAAAACTGCATCACTGACTGCATCCCTCCTGTGCTCTGTGGGGACTGAACCTGGAGAGAAACTTGAAATTTAGTAATTTTTCACAATCTAATCTAATTTAAATCTGTCAGGTTCAATAAGGATCTTCTCAGGTTTAAGAATATTTGCTGTTAACTTAGACTAAGGAGTCTGTTTAAGTAAAGTCAAATTCAGAATGAAGAATTTTTAATGAAATTTGAATATGAATTTTTTCAGGATGTGAAAGATTCCTTCAATCCCAGATGCCATTTTTAATATGGCAATGACCTATACATGTTATAGGTGTAAGTTCTCTGCTGCAGGCTGCAGTGAGCAATAAAGCCAGGTGAACCTAATGGGATCTCCTTTCATTGTGTTCCAACCAAGTATTTTTATGAATCTTATCCTTATGGTCTGTAGCTCCCTCCAGTGCCATCAAATCAGTAGAACTGATTTCAACTGAAGAATTAATGACATTACTAATAAATAAAAAATTATGTTAACAATTTAAATATTAATGAAAGTGCATTCAGATGATAAAAGAATTAACAAACTTAATACTCCACACTAGTTTCCCTAAACTGAAGAAACAGAGCTACCTGCACAACCTGCACAGATAAATGAAGGTTCAAACAGCTCCCACATTTTTTCAGCTCATGTGTGGCTTGTAAATCTAAACCTAAACAGGGAAAACATAGAACCAGGCACTTCCCCAACTGCTACTGGAAAAATGGGCAACATCATTTGTAACTGGAATTTTAGGGACAAGGCTCAGTGGAGCTGATAGGACCCCACGTGACAGAAGAGGAATTTTGAACCAAGACGGAGTTTCCGCAGGAATTAAGGAAGCAGTGATAGCTCAGGGAAGGAATCAGGCCCCAGATGAGCCCAAAACAATGAGAAGACAAACCTCTGCTGGGTTCTGGGCAGGGTGGAGGGGGAGGACTTCAAAATACACTTGTACAAAGATCTGCAGAAAAATAGTTTGCATATATTTAGATGCACGATATAAATCCAGTGCTGGAATCTTTGCTTAGGCATCATCCCAGCTGAGATTTTTGTTTGGTACTTCAGGAAGTTGGGTTCTCTGGCAGAAAGGCAGTGATTTTGACTCTGAAATGTTCATTTCTGTCCCGTGATGCTGCAGGCAGGGGCTGAAGGGCTCAGAGTCTCCACAGGACCGAGCACCTGCCAGCACCTGCTGGGTGACAGCCCCACACCTCACAGCAGCTCACAGCTCAGCCTTTGCCTTCCTCAGGGGAATGTGGCTTCCCTCCTCCTCGTTTAAATGTTCTGCTTTCGACCCAGCAGAAACAACTCCAGGGCTCTGTAAAAGCAGAGGCACAAACTGGCACCTGGAGCTGAAAGCATCTGTAAGGAGCACACCTCTCACTTGGAAGTGAGTTGTAATAATACAGTAATTATTTTTTTCTTTTTCTTGAAAACTTTTGCTTATCACAAAATTTAATACCAGGCGTATTTAAAAAATATAATTTAAACCAGACACATGATACAGAGCTGCAACATTTTATACTGTGAATTTTGAGCAGTGTAGGGACACTCATCTTTGGCTACAGTGAAAAGCAAATATCTGATTCTGTGTTCTGCCATACAACAAAATGAAGAAGTCAAGTTTAAGTGCTTGCCTGTCCCTGGCACACATTACACTCAGGCAGATAAAAGGAGCAAGAAATCAAGCTTGAAGCCAAAATCAAAGGCAAATAATAAAGGTGACCACATTGCTTCTGTGCAAAAGCCATTCACAGGAGTCACCATGGTTCTGGAATAGTGCAGTCCACTTTAATACCCCATGAAAAACCTTTCAGTCATCCAGTTCCATGGTTCTGCTTTTTGTGGAGTGTTTTGCTACTCTTAAAGGGAAAATCTAATACAGACTCTCCATCTTTGCTTTCTCACGTGTCTGTGACAACATCAATACACAGCCACTGACTGTGCAGTGTTTCCACAAACTGCATTTGGGCATTTAGTGCCTTTTTTAGTGCTTTTAAGCCTGCAATTAAGATGGACACCTTGCAGAATAATGTGGCTTTACAAAGACTCACAAACTGCCCTAATTTAACAAGGGACATGACAAGCCATTTTAGAATATTTTAAATACAATATTTTGGCCCTTCCCCCCTCTTTCCCCACTAACCTAACTTGACTCAAATCACTCTGAAGCAGAATTTAAATAATTACAAAAATCTGAACTTTAAATCTCACCTCTCAAAAGACACAGCTGGTTATAAAAGACCTTAAAATAGTCCTAAAATCTCTAGTCATTCAAATGACTGTAAAACACAGTAGGACAAACTGCACTTACAAAACATATTCTAACACTTGCAAAATGTGGTTTTTCGTGCAGACTTTCCTAAACTGTGCGTTTTTAATGCTGCAGTCACAGAGAATTTAGAATGAAGCACGCACAGGAAAAGTAAAATCCCTGACAAGGCACAACCTCTGCCTGTTTCCTCTCTCAGCCAAGAGTCACCGTGCTGGGTTCAGCCCAGGGAGTTTTCCAAGGCAGTCCCTGACTCTCAGAGGAGCAGTGAGGTGCTGCAAAACACAGAATCCTGACAGGACTGGGTGAGGGGTGTGGGTGAGGGATGGGGAAATTTTGGGACAGCTCTTAGAATCTTAAAATTATTCTCTAATTGGCTTGTTTTGTAATGTTTAAATGAGGAAGTAGTTCGGCTGCTTCGGGTGGAATTAGTTTTTTTGAACGAGCTTTATTGACTCTATTTATTACCCATATAAAAGTGTTGTAATTACCTAAACAATTACTAAATGTATTGTTCACAGAACGTAATTATTCCAGCATTACAACCCCAAAAGCCCCTCAGCAGCAGAAGGCACAGTTCTATCTTGAGGTGGAACCTTATACTCAGAAGAATGAAGATTCCTGAATTAAGATTCAGGAGGTACCAGAGGTGACACAGACACACCTCCTTCAGCATCCTCACTGGCCTCCTTGTTGGCAGCCTTTACAGAGGCCAAGGACTGGGACAGCCTGGGCAGGGAATCTTCTCCCTCAGCCCCATCCCTCTCTCGCACAGCTCTCTGTGCTCCCAGGCTGTGCCAGAGCCCTGACCACAAACCACCCTTCAGCCGAGGCTGGAGAGAACCTCTGAGCTCAGCTACCCTGGACAGAACTGCTCAATTTAAATTCCTGCCACGTTCTCTGGAAACCTTAACCCCAGTCCCACTTTTCCTCCAAGGAGAAGAACAAAAGAAAGAAAGAGAGAAAGAGTCTATCCATTGTTGTTGTGAAGCAAGTACAGACTGGTGCAGCGAGCTCTACCTGTGCAGGGAGCATGAAACAAACACCAGGAGATGGGGAAGAACTTCATCTCAGTGGGCATTAATCCTGAAACTCCAGTGGTTACTGGTTTACTACACTGAAAAGAAAGTATCACAGAGCTATGAATAACAACTCATTTTTGCACCACCAGTGCGTGGACTCCCCAACCCCATGCACACAATCACAGCCAGGCAGCAGGGAACCCAAGGGAAGGAAAAGCCAACCTGAGATGCACTGAAGTTCCAAAAAATCTCCAAAATCCACTGGATGACTAAAAGCCAGGATTCCAGTACAAGACATGCACATCTTCACCATCTCTTTGTCTGCAGAGGGCAGTGTCTCATGTTTGCATCTCAAATGGATGAAAACCTAAACCTAAATTACTCATTAACAGACTACAAATTTCCTCTGCTACATGAAAGAAATATTTAAACAGTCTCAGGAGAAGGACTGAACTAAAAAAGACACTAAAAACCATGGGTATAATTGCTGCAGTGGGAAAGACAAGAAGGGGTCTAAAATGGTATTTCTCTTCCCCAAATATTGTGCTTATTCCCACATCAACATTTGTTAAGTCCAAGCTGGGGATTTTGGCTGCCCAATATCCAAGCCTGTTATTTTGCAGAAAGACATAAACCCAGCAATAATGCCTAAAGAAGCACTAAATGATGTACAGCACCCTTCAGATTGCAGTCTAGGTCCAAATACATGCCTAAAACTTGGTGGCCGTCAGTCACAGCCCACAGCTCTGGAAACCAATGTGCAATTCAAAGTTGTGCTGGGAAAGAGAGGCATGAGGCAGCTCCAGGGGAACAATCCTGGGCTGGCTCACCTATCGCTCTGATACCTGCAACTGGCAACTCTGTGATTCCAGAGTGCTGGAGACAATTCCAGGATTTCCATTTGCTCTGCATTACTATAATTAGAGCTTCCGGATCACGGCTTACACCAAGAACAGCAGCAAAGGCTTCAAGGTGGAAGAGACTCAGATCAGATGGGTCAGGAGAAAGTCTGCAGAGAACACTCACAGGTTCTGGTGCAAGGGGGTGTGTTCCCACATTACCTACCCCGTATCAGGTGCTTATTTATACATACACAGTCTATAAACACCGTAACCATATGTGAAACACAGCTTTTATCACACAACAGCACTTTAACTCCACTTCCTGTCCTCAGCAGCAAATTATTAATTCATCACAAAAAAAGGGTGTCTGAGCACAGCAAGTGGCACATTACACAGAAGTTAATAATATGGGACTCCTAAATATAGCCACTCCTGCTTTTCTTCTGCATTTTGCTGCCTAAGAGATTTCTGCAGCATCTTGCACACACTGGCTTGCCCTGCACGGATGGTGATGCTCAAAACTAGTGACAGGTGCAGAGCTTTCAAACCAGCACTTTTCCCTCACGCCATCCCACCCACGTTCAGCTCCAGCTCATAAAAGTGCAGTTATCTGCTCTGTAGGAACGCACACGCACAGGAAGTCCACGGAACAGGCTGCCAACAAGCAGATGAGAAAATTAAAAAAGATCTGAGATGCTAATAAACCGTGCCAGAATTACACACTGCATCTAAATACAGGTTTTGAGGGAACACCACTGGAGTACTTCTGCAGATAAGCATATCCTTCATTTTAATTAAGGAAGAAAATTTCCCTCCTTTGAATGAGCTCACTTCCATTGGAGAGACCTGTTTTACTAACACATGATTTTTGGTTTCTTTGCTTAAAGATAACAGAGTGGGGAAGAACAAAAACCTTAAGGCCTATATAATTTACATTTGGGTCACTGACTTTCTTGGTTGTGGCTCCAAACATCAAGCCTTTAAAAAAACCCCAAAAGTCCCACACTACTCTGCAGCAGAACTTCCTCCTGTTACTTACATTCACTTTTACCAGCACAATCTGCATATGTTCAGTGGAGTTACACTCAAAAGGTATCCCAATGGAAAAAAAATCTTTGCTAACATCACAGTCAAAAAATGCAACGTTTTAAAAGCTGTCTGGACACAACCCTGAGTAAGGTGCCTGAGGGGACCCTGCTTGAGCAGGGAGGTGGGACCAGATGGCCTCAGTGGTCCCTCCCAACCAGACCCCTTCTGTCTGATCCAGTGCTTACTGGTTTCTCAGAAAGCATGCAGGGAAACTGCCATACATTTACACAGACAGACCCAACTCTTCAGAGCAAAATCTGTTCCAGCTTTCTGCATGTCCACCATTAATCCGTTATGATGCCTCGTGGTGTGGATGTCAGGAACAAACGTGAAACAGTTCAGAACTTAAAAAACCCCCGTTGCTTAAACATGGATATTACAACCTGAATCACCCTGTAAACCATGTATGTCTAAAAGCAGCATGTGCTTGTACAGATTCTGGTAATTACAGAGGTTTGTTTCAAAAAAACACCGTGTTTCACACAATGTAAACACGGTAATTGTCACATTATCTCACAATCTACATTGTGATTTCAATTATGCACAACAAAGGGACTGCTCATGAGAACTGAACTGAGAAAGTAAATCACAGCCCTCATAATAATAGTAACAAACCTGTGTTCATTAGTGTTTGTTTGTTTTTAAAAGGTATTTGTTCAACTACTACAAACATCTCTTGCAGACTGGTGAAAAAGAAAAATGCACTGGGTGCGGCATCAATCTTTCATTTGTAAGACTTGTCTTGAGGGAAATCAGTTTCATATTCTTCACAGCCACGTGACTTTATCAGAAAGCCACAGTGCACAATTTTGGCATAATTAGCAGGACCTTCTGAAATACAGCCCAGAAGAAAGCTCTGAGGGAAACAAACACATTTCACATCATTAGGGAAAGTTAGAGCTGAAATGGAGGTACCAGCACACAACGGCAGAAATCCCACCTATTTTTAGCTCACAATTCCAATAAGAAAACAGCTGGGAGTCTAATGAAATTATCCTGGTGACAAATTTAATGGACTGAACACTAAAGTTACTATTTTTAAGTAAAGTTCCTAATTATCCTTCAAAACAAGAAGCAATTAAGCAGCAGTGGAGCTCCAGCTTCCCAAGCGTCTGCAAGGCTCGGCTCCAATCAGATTGAAACTGGGAAGTGGCTCAACACCTTTCTGATCCTAAAAGTTGGTTGAGAGCCAGGCTTGGGGTTTGGTTGGGGTTTTTTTTAGGCTAATGAAAGCAGTTCTGCTTTGACCTGTCCAGTCCTGCCTCGTGCTGGTTTCCCTGCCTGAGCTCCACGCAGCTGCACGATTCACAGCGGGGAAGGGAAGGGAAGGGAAGGGAAGGGAAGGG
The DNA here is from genome assembly GCA_013397155.1 of Irena cyanogastra. Classification (NCBI taxonomy): domain Eukaryota; kingdom Metazoa; phylum Chordata; class Aves; order Passeriformes; family Irenidae; genus Irena; species Irena cyanogastra. Next base: position 286,189 of record VWZV01001474.1, on the reverse strand, counting down.
AAGGGAAAGGAAGGGAAAGGAAGGGAAAGGAAGGGAAAGGAAGGGAAAGGAAGGGAAGGGAAAGGAAGGGAAGGGAAAGGAAGGGAAAGGAAAGGGAGCAGGAGGGTCTGGAGAGAGCCCTGAATGATAACACACTGTTGGATCACAGAGCAGCTCAGCTCTCAGGACAGAGGCACATGGGGAAGGGCTCCAACAGCAGTGGAGAAGGGCCAAGGATCCCACCTAGCAAAGAGCTCTGTGAGGAATTCTGGTATTTTCGAATTTACTGAAACAGCCACATCAATCACAATAAAGCAAGTTATAATCTGACATGTTCTTCTCTGAAAATCTTTTTAAAACTGGCCATTTAAATTACTGTTTCCCTTGGTAACACACTAATGAGTCTGTTGTAACCTCATATAAGGCTATTCCACACTTCATACATAGCACACGCCTTATTTCTGAAACAAATTTTGAACAATAGAGGTAGAGAATTAGAGTTAGCATTGAAAATACACAGATAATGTACTAATATCTGCATTTTAATGAGACACAGTAAGATCCTAGAGTCTGGAATGCCCATTTGGGGAATACATCATGATAAAACAGGAGATGTCTAAACCCATCCTCTCACCCCTTCCACCAAACCACTCCACAGTGAGATTCAAGATCAAGAATCTTGATGACAAGACCTTGATCAAGATTCTTGATGACAACACAAAACTTCTTGGCATTAGAACCATGAAAGATTGATCATCCTTCATTCATATGACTTCACCTAAAACCTCACACCATCCAAAATCACCCAAGGGTTTTTGCAGATGTGAGTTTTTATAATCCTCTCGAAGAAGAGCTGAATCAAAACATCAGTTTACAAATGGGGAAAATTTGTTTCACCCAAGGCAGGTCTTGGATAACAAACTGTGAGTATTCTAAAGCAGTTCAGCTCCCTGGGACAGAGGTGAACAAGGAATCCTCCAGAAAAAACAAGGAGAAGCCATTCCAACCCAGGGAAGAAAAAAAAAGGAGTCTGCACACCTTAACTGCAAACTCTGCTCTTCTTCATGGCACACACAGTGATGGTAGGGAGGGCTAATGAAAACTCCAAAATAAAACAACAATCAGGAGGCTCACTCTTGAGACTCAGTTTGATGGAAGAATATCCAGAGAACAGCCACACTTCATGCAGCTGTGTAAGAAAACTGTCTTACCAGACACAAAGTTCCACAGTCCCTTCACACAGCTCCTGAACTTGTAACATTATAAATGTGCAATTAAACTCCCTCTTAGATACCTTAACAGCAGACGTGGTGGACAGTGTGGTCCTCAGAAAATCTGCAACTATTACCAACACTGGCAATAAACAAACAAACAAAGCAGTTTTACAGTTGTGGGGATTTTGTACATATAATGCTATTTTCATTAATTTATAAAAATTACTTAAGGTTCAGAAGGATCTTTTTTTTTTCAAAAGCACAAATCTCTGAGCCAAGATCCCACAGCAGACCTGGCCACCTGACCTGGGCTGGATGTGGCTCCTTCAGCAGCCCAGGAGCCAAGGCTCCTTCCCTCCCCCAGCTGCAGAAGGCTTCCTAAAAATAACCCTTTGCCAGCTTTTTCTTGGGCTGCAGCTTCCACCAGCCCTCTGGGGGAAGGGGAGCCTTGCAGAGTACCCAAGGCACTCACTGAAAATTTACTGGGCAGCCAACACATTTCAAGTGTAAATTACCATCCAGACTCTGGAACCCCTCACTTCTGTTAATGAACACATCACAATTTAGCTTTATTGGTGCATATCCTTCTCAGAGACTTAATTAGTGTACTACAATACAAATACAGTTAACAGAGATTTATATTTAACTACAACAACTTATTTTAACACGTTTCAGCTACAAAATCAATGTATAATATACTACAGAGTAATCAGCTGAAAATCACAAAACCTATCAATGACATCCTGCTACAAAATTACTCCTAATCACATGTAAATTTAGCCAGCAATTTCCTTCTGTTTATTTAGAACTTAGTCACATACTAAAAATACTGTATTTAAAGTTACTTAAACTCAGCTTCGTTTTGAGAATTTCTTCACCTAATCTGAGCTTAATCTACTTTTTAATTTTCAGCCTGCCTCTCCTGAAGTCAGGATTTTATGACCATGTTCTCTGCATGCAAACACATGGTCTCAATAAACTTTTGAGCCTGCTGGTAAATTTATACCAAATGTCCTCCAGACATCTTTGTCAGGGGTCTCGAAAAACCAGTAACTTCAGCAATACCTGTGACTGCATGCAAGCACCCAGACAAAAGAAATTGAAACTGAAGTCTCCAGTGAAGAAAAGGCTTTGGCAGATCATTGAACAGTGGAGTTCACAGAAGAGGAAAAGGAAGGGGAGAAGGTGCAACCAGCAGCATCCAGTGCTCCCTCTCCCCAGGAGTGGCAGTGATGGATCTGCAGAGTTTCAGCCCAGGGAATAATTGGGAATCGAACCCAGTGCTTTCACACTGCACCAGCAAATGTCCTGGCCTCATTTCATCCTTGGATCAGGAATTTTCTGTTGCCTTCCATCTTTTGGAACACAGCTGCTTTTACTCCTTTTTTTAAAGCAAGTCTGTAATGAGGTTTTATAGTAGCTTTTTAGGTCTTACATTTGATAAAAGTATTCTCCTAATTGTCACCCTGTAATTTTGAGAAGTTCCTTTTCTGCAGCAATGCAGCTGAGCCACGAGAGCTATCATTAAAGCCTCCCGTGCTCCAAAAGCTGTCATGCCTGCTCAGGGGGAACACCAGAAACAGCAGCTCCCAAGGTCAGGCAAAAAGCTCCAGCACCCACCCACCCAACCGAGTGAACTGCAAAATCCTAAAAACATTGGATTTTGAACATCCACCTGCCTCAGGAGCGCGGCTGTGGGAGCCCCAGGGATGCTCATCATTCCTGCAGCAGCGTTTGCTGGGGCTTCCACAGCAGCAACCAGACCTGGGGGGGCCCTGGCAGCCCCCCCAGGCAGTCCAGCCCTGCATCCCACACCAACTTCCAGCCCTGCATCCCACACCAACTTCCCAGCCCTGCATCCCACACCAACTTCCCAGCCCTGCATCCCACACCAACTTCCAGCCCTGCATCCCACACCAACTTCCCAGCCCTCCAGCCACACAATCCCCCCAGGAATGATGCTCCAGCCTTACACAGGCCATGCCAAAATGATGCAACCAATGCCATGCTCCTCCTTGTTTCCCCAAGTGTTTATTTATAGCTTGCCCTGTATTTGTGCCTGCAGATCTTCCTCCTGGCAGGAGGGATTCCTAGGGAAGGCTGCTCCAGCCCCTGTGGAAGTCTTTTATTCCACTTGTTTCTGTCTCACACTGAACTGTTTGTTTGAACCACAGCTCAAAACCAACCTTGTTCAGGGCTTTCTCTGTTTGCACAAAGGGACCTTGCAAGAGCCTGGGAGGGGGAGTGAAAATTCAGTCTCAGGAGCTACTGTGAGTTGTAAGAGTTGCTTGGATTGCTTCTCACCATTTGACAGGCATAGTGACCCATCAGTAAAGCAATCCAACACTGCTATTTCATTAAGTCCAACACTCACAAGTCAAGGTGTCGTTTGCTCTGCTTTATAATAAACTAATGGGAATTTTATGGTAAAACTGAGCATTTTTTTATATTAATGAGTAAAACAAAAAAAATACAGAAGTCTAGTACACTCAAGGTGCATGACAAACTTACAGAGCTTATACTCACAATTTCTCCTCTCCTTTAACTTCTCACCCTAATTCATTCTGACCAATTCATTTTTGACATTCATTCATTCATTCCCAGTTCAGACTGACCACTACCTGTCTTCACAAAAACCAGAGGATTGAAGGATTACTGTGTACACAACAATCTACTATTTTACTCATTCCAATTTTCTCAAAACATTTAAGCAATGCAATCACAGAAGTTTCACCTGCAGTTAACTGTTACTTTTAGAGTGCATTTGTTGCACTTTCCTTACCAGAAAGAAAAAGGTACATTCTTTGCCTGGTGAAAATAAGATTAAACATACAAAAAACCAAGGGATATCATTGTGAGATCCATGTAGAGCAAAGCCAAACCCAAGGATCTGGAGCTTTCAGGATTTATGTCAGACTCTCAGCCTGTGTCAAACCCCACCAGACACAGGGCCTGTCCTCAGTAAAAGCACCAAGGGTGTGCTCAGCTCTGCATGAGCTGCCCTGCATTTGCTGCACTGCTGGGATGCCCTGGCTCCAGGAACGTGGGCACCACTCTCAGCAGAACACCACAGAATCCATCAGAGATACCTGTGAAACCTGTTTTTAATGAATTCACTCACAGGAGGAGAGTTTTAACATCATCTGCTTCAAGAGAGTTTCTACTAGCGTGGATCCAGCCTCTTGAATTTTTCTTAATCTTTATAATCATGGAAGAAAAATAGAATTGTGTAGTAATGATGTGGTAGTAGCTGCATGTAGTGATCTTATGGAACAATGCAACATACTAATTCCTTCAACACATTATTTTGTCTATAACAACACTGATGAATTGCTCAGAATGGACTGCACATTGAGTCAGGGCTGTGAATACACACAACTTTTTTTTTTTACTAGAATATTATTAATTGTTTGAAAACTATTGGTCATTTTAATTACGTGGAAAATTATTTATTAAGTCTCAAAACTTCACAATCAATCAATCAACAGAAGTCAACCCAACACATCTCCTTGATTAGAAGCTGGTAACACACTTTTCAGGGTGGCAGCTCTGTACCTGTTTTTGCAGCACTAACCCCAGGTCAGTTTAGCTTTAGGCACAATGTGCACAGCCAGTGTTGTTCACTAATTCTCATTCTATTATAAACTCGTACCTATTAACAGAGCAAGAGACCAAAACAACATTCACAGCATCTCCTCCAGAAGCCTCAGTGGACAAAATATGTTTTTTCATACATTTCTACCATACTCATTCACACTACGACTCAATGCCATAACAAAAACTTTTGAGGATAGAAAAAAACTACAGTGGGAAGGAATGAGGAACCTGTTGCCATTAAAATGCAGAAATTAGTGAGAGTTTAATTAACCAAAGGTTTTGGCTTATATTCCATCTCCTGCTGTATTGCACTGCAACACTTTCCCATCACCCACAAAAAAAACATTCCACTGCACTTGCATTTGTAGGTTTGCAGAGAACAGAACCACAAAAAAACAAAGCAGAAGCCTGAACAGGTATCAGAAATATGTTGACTAAGAAGTCCAGACACTACTGAGCCAAACAGACTTGAAAGCAATTACAAAAATATGCATCTGACATTTCTTTTTAAAAAAGCTCAAGATTACTTTATTCTCTCTTTTGGAAATAAAAATCCCTGGGATTAGGCATATTTTGTCATTTATATGTATGTTTAAAATCACTTGGTGATGCAAGCATAATATTCTTTCTCAAATAACACAATTTGCCTTTTTTACCACTAGTAACAAGGAATCCCTTCTTCTCTTTACTGAATTATTTTTAACTCTGTTAATTAACATTATGGGTATAGGCCACCCATCAAGAAATTTGGCTAAAGAACTCTGTCTGCAGAATCCTGGACTGTAGCCAAATACTTTAAGTACAGAATTATCTTCTGAAGATTCATCACTCTTAGGTTTATGCAGCAGTACTTACTTACACATTTACATTCTTTAGTAATAACAACTTTGGTTTCAAAGCTGACTAATAAAGTAAAATATTGATGGAGATACATCCTGAGCAAACTACACCCTGGACTCCACTCCAGTATTCTCCTCCAGAGAACTAAAATGTCAGTAAGTTTGTTATCTAATCCTGCCTTCATTACACTCTCCTGATGTTCTTCTGACATTCAAAATGGAACTTCTCAGTTAGAGCACAGCAACCTACTGACCAAATCATATGGGCATCTGCTTATGATCTCAGGAAAAAAAATACTATTTTAAAGACAAATTTTATTTAAAAAAAATGCTAACATTCATGCCAAAGTTCAAAAAACACTCTTGATCCAGTGCAAGCCCGACCTGAACAAATGTTGTGCATGTGAATTTTGTGTGACACAAAGAAATAGCTGTTGTGAGAGCAAATCCACTCACACGTGAAAGCAAATATAAAACATCCATTTCCACTGAATCAGGCATCCATGAACACTAGAGTTTACCCTTAACCCTTGCAGGCATTAGCAAGTGATGCATTTCAACTAAAAGGCAAAGTCTGAGTATTTGGACACAGGACTGTGTCAAGAAATTGGGGCAGAATTTCTAACCCAGCTTTTTTGTGCTCTGCAACCAGGTCTGCCCTGCCTCCAGCTGAAGGCAAATCCTCAATATTTACAACCAGGCAGGGAAAGGAAGTTGCATCTGCAGCCCAAGGCCAGAAAGGAACTGGCACATTCACAGATGTGTGGAACAGAGGAGGAATAAAAGCAGCAGATGAATGAAGGCAACGGATCCGGGGGGCTGGAAGTGGCTGAGGGAGTCCAAGGGAGGCAGAAATCAGATTCCTGCAGCTAACAGCTAAACCCCTTCACAATAATTCAGGATGATGCAATGGGCATCACACAGACCTCAAAAGGCTGTGGTATGACTTCTTCAATTATTCACATTTTGGACTTGTAAAGGTCTTTCTGCCATCAGGGCCCATCAACTTTCTATCTTCCTTTATTGCAGCATCTGATTCGTAACATTCAAGCAACCTATTCCAGGGCACATCTTGGTTTATCTTGCTTCATACTGGGATGTAATTCATTTTGAGGACAGAGGAGTTTATCTGGGGTTGAGCGTAGCTTGAAATTATGAATTTATGATTAGCTCTGACAAGAGTGGGAACATGTGCTGGATTCATAATCCATTTATTGGCTAAATTTAGGTAATCTGGTTTTCAGAGCACTTGCCAGCAGGCACATCCCTGCTATTGACAGTCAGCAAGAGAGGGCACACACGTGGAGGAGCTGGGTATAATTCAGCTGGTATATACTAGGATTTGTATTGCTGGTAGTGACTTCACTGAAGTCATGCAAAGACAGGAGTTACTGTGCTCCCCATCACACACCTAATACCACACTGGACTGCAGAAAATGCACAGCCTGGGCTGTATTTCTTTAATTGAAATTTAACCTTGTTTAAAACATGATCTTCTATTCCCTCAAGCTGAAGATGAGCAAGAAAAAGACCCTAATTCAGTTATCTCTAAGCACTCTGGAATAGAGTAACGTGGATTTTGTAATCAAGACCAAAAATTAGGAGTTAGATGATCTGGGTCTACTCTTTGGCTTGCCAAGGAATTCACAGAGCAGCAGGCAAGCTCATCAGTTTTATTCCAATGAGAGGGGACATGAATATTATTCTTCCTCATGGGAATGTTTAACAATGTAATTGTCACTGTCCGTAAGAAGCTCATCCATGCCAGGAATACAGGCCAGGGAAATTCCTGTCCTGTTGAATGTGAGCACTCAGAGGAGCTGGAGACAAGAGAAACCACTCTGTCAAAATCACATCGAATGCAAAGAAAGCAAAAGGAAAAAAATAAAAGTAATAAATAATATGGATAAGGAATCAGACTAACAGTAGCAGCCCTGATAAATCAGGCACTGTTTAAAAAGGTGAGACTTTGAGCAAACACACTTTTCTAAACGTTCCATGAAAGGAACTTTGTCATGAAGAGAAATCAACATGGAAGAAAATCATTAAGTGCACAGATTGGGGCTCTTAACTGCTCTCTGCAAGTCTGCAAATCCAGAAATAAAACACGCCATAAATCTTAATAAAAATATAAAGAATTCACAACATCAGAAATTAAAAAGCCTGTGTGTCCACACGTGCTGATCCTTCAGCAGCCCGGCACAGCGGTCGGCTAATAGCTGCACTCCCTGCCTTTCTTTGATAAGTATTTTAAAAACAAACATCTTAAAAAATACTCCTCATAAAACCCTTCTGGAGGAGCCTGGCAGAGTTTCAAGGTATCAGAGAGGCTCAGCTGGTGCTGGAGCTGCAGAAACGTGACTGTGCACCTCCAGAGCCTCCTTTCTCCTGCCCGAAATGGCAGCGAGGAGAGGAGAGGAGCGGAGCGGAGCGGGCGGCAGGAAATCGCGTGAGAACGGCTCCTCGTGCTGCTTCCAGCCCTTCCTGCCATGCAGGGTGTGAAACGGGCTGCGAGCGCTGTCTCCCACATTATTTCCTTTTCCACCCCAGCCGAAACCAGGAAGCGCCAGCGAGGAGATTCGCGGGGAAAGCGCAGTGTAAAATGAAGCACGAAATCAAATGAGTGGCCAAGGCTACCAAAGCAAAAATCCAAGGATCTGTGGGCACAGCCTAATATCAGCAACTCTAGAAAAAGCACTAGAAGGCTATGGAGAACCAGGCTTTGCTCTTAAGCTGCTGAATAGTTACCCCAAAGCCTCCTGCCATCAATGCCGGCTTCCTCAGGCCACGCACAGGCTTTGGGTGAGACCTGCCAGGACAGCGTGGCACCCTTCGTGTCCTCGTGCCACAAACAGCAGGGACATTCCTGGGGACAGATCCTGCTGGCTGACTGCTCCGCTGGGTGCTGGTGAGGCTTTAAAACCAGAGCTGCTCAGATGGAACCTGAGGTACCAGCATTGGCAACAGCAGCGCTTCAAACAGATCTGTTTGTTTGTATTTGACAGATTTGACTAACAGGCTTTGGCACATCACAGTGGAAACAGCTCCTGTATTTTTAATAATAAGTAATATATTCTAAATAAAATGTGACCCTGTGCCTCCAGGGAAGGCATATGAAGGATGGTAAATAATTTAACAGTGTTTGGGATTTTCTGTATTCTAGACACTTCTGTGTTTTTCTGTTTATTATTAGCCAAGAGCAGGATCACAAAAAGAGCAGCTTCATACAAACACTCTGTGTACATCCCTGCAAGATGAAATTTGAAAAGCAATGAAATTTGGTCTCCTCACAGATAAAGCTCCCTCCTCACTGCTGATACAAACTGGTGACAGTGTCACAGACCATGCTGTTCTAAATGCAGAATTGAAACTGATTTCTTAGTAAGGCCAGTTAAGAAAAGGGAAACAAGCCTTCTTTCCTTTCTCTGCCTCTCAAGACTGTCAAATATGCCTGGGCAGGAAGTACAGTAAAGCTCACGATGAGCAGAGGCAGCTACCCTTTCAAAATGAACAGAGCTCTCCAAAGTGACATTTCCATTTAGCTTTGAGGGTGCAGGGCAGGATACCAGAAGGGATCTCCAGCAGATGAGGCTGCTGGCCAGGCCTTCCAGCTTCACACCTCCAAAAATCACACCTGCAGGGAAATGGGAAGCCAGGACGGTACCTGTGGCTTTTGGTAAAGTTGTCTTTTCTCAGCCAACACAACCAGAGACTCGGTGGAGCATCAGTAAGAGCGTGTAATAATGTCACTTCTCATGGGAACACACTGAAAGTTGTAGAGATGCAGAAGGAAGCACTCTACACTTAAAGCTACTGCTCCAGAACAAGTGAAAAATGCCATTTTTGGACTCTAAACACCACATTGGATTTAGGGAGATAAAACATTGAGAATTACATTTGTAATTCCCATTTTCTTGGGAACAAACATGCAGCAAAAAGTGACTTTCCCCTCATGCTCAGTCCATCCAGGACAGCTCCTGACCCAGCAGCAAATTCCCATCTTTCCTCAGCACAAACTCTGCAGAAGTTTAAGCTGCCATCTCTCCAGCAGTTTTCTTTCCCAGATTCTCCATCCCTGAATCCTGGAAAGCCCTTCCTTCTCCTGGACTACAGCTAAGCTGTCTACATGTAGAACCAGCTTCTATCCATGGAAAGCAGAACTGCTAAAAGACAGGCAAAACTGATTTCTGAACGTTGAGCAGAATCTCCTCACAAAGCTTCCTACATAAAACTGTGTCACAACACTGACAAAACCTTTTTTCTTTTTTAAAAAATTCTTCATGTTAAGTAAGTCCCTACTAAGACAAACTTTACACTAAGCAATCCAGCCTTCAAAAAATGACAGTTGAAAAGAATGAAATTTTTTTTACAAACAACTCTAAAAAGATAATTTTTGTGAACGAGAAACATTGTTTAAAATTTTAAGGCAAATCACTGAGCAAANTCTTTTTTAAAAAATTCTTCATGTTAAGTAAGTCCCTACTAAGACAAACTTTACACTAAGCAATCCAGCCTTCAAAAAATGACAGTTGAAAAGAATGAAATTTTTTTTACAAACAACTCTAAAAAGATAATTTTTGTGAACGAGAAACATTGTTTAAAATTTTAAGGCAAATCACTGAGCAAAGAATCCATTAATATTTAAGATTTTCTTCAATTTTGAAAAACAAGAAAGGATTTTTGAAAGGCAGGCTGATCTTGAAAGAGAAAAGCCACTTTTCCCTCTCTCATTTCCAGTGTAACTTTCTTGTTTTAAATAGGGACTTCAAAAGAGGAAAAGTGATCAGAACCCAAAACTCCTCCCTGAAAGAATGGAGAACCCCAGTAGAGTTTGCTCAATATTCTCTTTTAACTTATATTAGCATCAACAACAGTAACTCCCACATTCATAACAGAATATCCCTCCTTTAATAAATCTCAGATACATTTTGTATTTTGCCTTTGACACATTTTTGTCAGCATGTGCTCACCAGGTTAATTTAAATGTATTAATCAAGTCAGATTTTATAGGAAGCAATTTTTGTTAGGTGCCATGAAATTTCAATGTGATAAAACAAGCTCAGCATTTCAAAGTGACATTAACCTCCAAAATAACATTTTGCCATTAAAGAACTCCTACTATGCATATTCTGTTATTAAAAACAACACCACTGCATGGTCAAAAATGCCAGAAAGGACATGAACTATCAAAATTAACAATTAGAAATCTCCTTCTGCATGACTATAGTGTCATATATGTTACTATCATATTGAATTAATATTGGAATTATTAAATTTTTTAGAAGGAGACAGCAATTTAAATTTTATTTTCTATAGGGAAAAAAAATCTAATTTGTCAGCAATGTTCAAAGTTTATTTCTGGCTTAACAGCCCATGATGTAGAATTAAGTGTTCCACTAGATGGAGCAGGATGGTAAAGCCATCATGAGGGCCACCTCCCCTGCTGATCCATGGAAAAGTCAATGTCCAGGGATGATAAGAATTTCAGCTTTCTTCTGTGCATTCAGGGCAGAAAAAGGGCAACACAAAACCCTCTTAGTGCTCAACAATTTCCTTCTTCCCTGCACAGAAGCTCTTAACAAACACTAACCAGAAACAAACCCAGCTCTCCCTCACTGCTGTCAACTTTGCACTAGAAACACAGAAGTTATTGGATGCTTGTCTGAAAATGAAAATCTTCATACTTTATTTTGTAGCAAGTGAACTTGCAAAAAGCTCCATGCCAAATGATCAAACATTAGTCACCTAATGCAAAAGACATCGTCACACATCAAACAAATTCACTCTGGAAACAATGGCAAAACTTCAAAGAGGCTCCTACAAACCTGGAGCTGTGCAAGGCACAGTAAAATTATCTCTCTTGTCTCTTTTCAAACAGAGCTAATTGTTGATTTACCTTTAAGTCTACCTAAACAAACAAACAAAAGAAGAACTTTACAGATTTTATTTCATCAGATGTTCTTTAAGAGATGCAGTATTAGACAAACTGCAGTTGCCAACACTGCGTGAAACACGAAACCTTCATTTTCTTGACCATTAAACCTTATTTCAGCTTCTCCAAAAGAAGTATAGAGAATATAAACTATCAAAGAACAGTTTTAACCATTAATATTTCAAATTTAAGTCCTGCTATTCTTGAGTATGCACAACAAAAGTACCTAGAACGGCCACAATTAACTCGAGCACCTTGCCATAAAAGATCCTGAGCCACAGTATATTGCTGGATGTGATAAATAACTGCAAACATGCAGCAGACTCTCAAGACAATACTAATTATCCCAGCAGTATAAATACCAGAAGAGAATGACTCTTTCTCAGATATGTGCATGAAGGCACACAAGCAGAACCCTGGTGACTGATCACAGGCTGCTTCCCATGACTGTCACTCCCATCTCTTTGTTTCCAGTTAAATAAACTGCACTAGAAACCAAAGTGACAAACAGGTTTATCTGCCACCAACATTCTCTCCAACTTACTGCCACTTGTGCAGCACCTGAAGCTGGCATCTGGAAAGGCTGGGCCAAGTGGAAGAGGCAGGAAATTTGGCCTTGCAGACAATAAAACTGTCCCCTCACCAAGGGGCCTCATTAAAGCACCTGTGAAGTTCCCAATGTAGATATTGTCTAACTGAACACCAGACTGTCCCACCTCTCTGAACAGCTGATTACCAAGAATTCACAATGCACCACACATTGCTTTTCCAGGATGAGGGAAAGCAAGCATCAGGACACCAAAGCACTGGCACTGCCCAGTCCCAAAGGCAGGGCAGGGAGCAATACTCACTACTGGGCACAGTCAATCAGCTGGTACTCGTTGGATCTCTCGTAGCAGGCTTTCACACCTTCATCCTGCCAAAGTGTTTTTGTGTGTTCATAAAACTCCTGGAATGGGAAAACAGCATTATGGAAACGGGTTAGAGTTGAAGAGAGTCAGCAAATAGCAATGCATCATTTTGTTTTGCAATGAGCAGGAAGCAGAGCAGATTTAACAACAGTCTTTAACCATGCTTTAGAACCTCACCACAAGTTCAGCTGGCTTTCTAAGTTTGACTTCAACACTCTGTAACACTTAAAGAACTGCGTCTCAATCACTGACTGAATCCAACCACCTGCTGTAAGAAGGGTTAATGTCTCATTAATATCAATTTCATTGGCAATTTAATAATCCATGCTATTTGGTAACATTTTCTCTTTAACTCATGGTGCCACTGTATTTTACATTTACATGGCTGTCGTGATTTTTTTTTCCTTCAATGAAACACTACTTCTCTCTAATTCCTACATGAATGATAACGATAATTAAGTTTTACATGACTTTGCAAGCTAGTGAGGATCTTCAGGGACTACACAAGCATCTGTATCTTACTTAACCCTGTACCACTTTCGTAAATTTATTCTTTTACACTGTAAAAAGACGTTGAACTGCAGAAGAAAGACAGTGATACAAGGCTAGATCATGTTTTGTCTCGGCCTTAAAAACTGCAAGCCAAGATACGAAAGCAGACAGCCAAAAACGCAATGCTCCAGTTTTGCTGAACCTGTAACACAAGCTAACAACACAAGCAAAAGCCCTTTCATTCCACATATGAAAGATGCACTTTGGCTCCAGCAGTGCGTGTGCAACACGGGACCGAACTCCTGGCCATCAGTCTGAGAACTCTGAATAGACTCAGAAAGAACAGCAGCAGCCTGGTGATGAAAATACACACAGACACCACTGTGGGCATTCCTCTTATCAAAAACCATGGGCTATCTCTCAGGGCTTTGACGTGCTTTGGGTAAAATACTTTCTTTCTGATTTTAAGTGTCAAATAATTTATTTTTTTAACCCAGACCAGTGCAAGACCTTTAAAATAGTTGTTGCATTTATTCTGTGTCTCCCCACCCTTTTTCTTTACAGCAGAATTATTTTAAAAAAAGAAAAATGTGTCATTTTTGCTGCTTCAAGGTTCCTCCATCTCTCGGGATATCAGCCTCTCACATTCCTTTACTATCAATGAAGTACAAAGAAAGGGGACACATTCCAAAGTTTCACTTTGAAAAAAGTTTAAAAAAAAAATTCACACTCCTACCAGAATCTTAACTAACACCTGAACTCTAGCAGAACAGTAAATCCTTTAAAATGCATCTTCAAGATGCATAAAAGCATCTTACAGTAAATTTAGTGATGCTGATTTTCAGAGCACCCTCTCCTTGGCAGGTATAAGATGCATGTGTGTTTGTGTGATCACACAATTATGAATACCAATGATGGAAGCAGCACATCAGATGCAGATTTGATTGTCCTTTTATTGCTATTAAGTATTCCCTAGCTGCACATACACAAAAACGAGAGCAAACACAAAATACACATCTACATTTTGTTCTGATTTCTTTTAAAGACATTATGACGTTTATATATGGCATTAGGTGTCAGCTTGTTCCCTGCCTTTATGAACTGCTCATGAACAAAAGACCAGTTAAATTTCTTTCAGAAGTAGGTAAGAAAATTGTACTTGATTTTTAGTATTTGCAGATTGCATGACCATTTGCTTTTGCTATTAAGGAAAATAGAAGATGAATCAAAAATCTTAATTCCAGTCCTCAGTTTTCTGCCTGCCACTGGTGGAATTATGCTCATTGAATAATTTAATTTTGAAGATTTCTAATTTCTTGGCAGTTGGAGGACTGTCAGTCACCTTGAACTGTATCAGAGCACAGTGAGGAAAATATCTTTGTAAAGGAAAAGGGAGAAGGAAGAGAAAGTAAAGGAGAGAGGGGGAATTATCTGCAATCTGACTAGATCTGAACCAAACCCATTTTGGGGAATGTTTCTGTATTTGTTTTTAAAAGCAACAGTTGTTCAACACAGAACATCATATGGCTCACTCGACTTATGACTACAAAGCTGGGAAATTGAAAAATGGAAGCAGCAGTTGTACAAGATCTTTTTCAAAATGAAACAGCAGTTGATTCAATAGACAAATCACTAGGCAATGATAAGTCTACAGAAAAAGCTGTTAAACGTGCTTCATCACAAAAAAAATGTAGATATAAAGTGAAAAAACTCAGTGCTTTAATAAGAAAAGTCACAGCACAGTAAAACTCTGCCACAAAAATTCTTCCTCATTACTGTTTCTCACTACAACTATGACACTTTGGTGGAAAGCTGATGTAAAGCAATTATTTCAAAGACCTTTTAAACTCCATAATGTCTTACATTTGGAGTAGTCTCTGCAATCAGATCTTAAAATGGGATGAAAAATAAAACCAGTTCCTGGCCCTAGCATGAGCACACTGATAGCAGAAAGCCCAGGGTTAATTTTTCCAGAACAGTTACAAATTGTCTAGAAGAGTCCTCCTCATGTTCTAAGGGCAGTTTTCACTTCTAAGAAAATGCATGAACTACAATAATTGGTTAAAGATCCATGTTTGTGCCTTGTTAGGCCAAATCAGCAATGAAATATTTAAAACTGCCTTATGCCTGTCCTGCTAATCTGAACTATAACCAGCAATACTCAGGCAATCTTCTCAGTATGGTTATTAATTGTCCATCTGGGATGGAAAAAGAATTTAATTCCACATTCTTTGAACTTCTTACTGGGGTTTCAAAATCAGGATCTACAACAAGAGCAATAGATCATTATACCAAGGCACAGTGGAGCTTCTTTGGGATGGGTTTTTGCTGTTACTTTCGGTCTTTTTTTCTTGTTTATTTGTATTAATTGAGTTTCAAAAAGTGAACTACACGACTCGAGATGGTCAAATACGAAGGCCTTTCATTAATACACAACCTCTTGTCTTTAGGCACATCAAACACATCTTCCCACACGCTGGGACCAGTGCTGAGCCAGCTGACACAGCTGCCTGTGAAGCAGGAAGGTGCTCACCCCAGCAGAGCCAGAGCCAGAACCAGGCTTGCAGAGCTCACCTCCTGCTTTATCAGAAGCCTCCTTACTCTAGTGACTGATTTTGGAATTAAGACATAGTAGCTGGCTGCAAAAACCCCAGATTCTCCCTCCCCCCCAGTACACCTACACTAACCACAGCTCTGAAATAATATTTAAAGAAAAGGAATAACACAAGAAATCCTCAGCATCCCATCTGAGCCATGGAATGTAGCCTGGGGCTGCTCTCAGGGAGGGCAAGTAAAACCACAAGATTTGTTATGTATTTAGGCAAAACAGGGGCTTCGGAGGCCGTTAGAAAAATCAACTTAGCAAATGGGTTGGGGTTTTTTTGGTTTTTTTTTTTTTTTTAGTTAAATAGGTATAATTTGTATGAGAGCTCTAAAAATAATGAGTTAGGAAACAAATTAACCAAAAGTAGCAGGAAAATTTCCTGAAAAGAAATAGTCAGAAAACTAGTCCTTACATGTCTGGTTCTTGTTTCCACAACACTGATTGATTTGCTGGCACATTCTAATGTAACAGACCTTACATCAGCATCAACACAGGTTTTTCTTGCACTAGAAAATGGAACTCCTAACAAAACAGCTAAAATAAACAAATACTAAATAACAATTTGGTTTGGGATGACATTCCACAACAAATAGGATTTGAATGCTAGGTTCCAAATGACCCATAGTATTCACAGTGTACAATCACATTATCTGTTCTTGCATACTTAGAATTGAAAAAAAAAAAATCTTAATTATGTAATTTTCCATTAAAAAATAAAATGCTGCAGTGTCACAATACACACCCAAGATCCTGTTTAAAGTACAGCTGAAGCTGTGTAAAGCACCAAAAGTCAACAGAAGTGGTGACAGGATGGCACCACCAGGGAAGCTGAGGAGTGAATTCTCCTGAGTCTATGTCAGGATTGGAGCATTTATTCACCACCAGAACAGACCTTGCATGTCCCAAAGCATTCACATCACCCTAAAGAGGGAGAAATCCTTGAGGAGAACACTCAAGGAAAGGAATGTCAGTGTAACACAGATCTGAAGAGAACAAACTGAGTCTGGGCATAGTCTGAATTCCGGGCACAATCCCCAAGAACAGGCTCCACTTCTGGGAATCCATAAAAAACCCTGAGAAAATCCTCTGGCTGGGCAAACTTTCTCTGGTCTTGCTTAGATAACTGAAGGATCAAGGACCAGGACTTGCTGCTGCTGAGGAAACCTCATGCCTCATGATACCATAAAAGCACAATGGTTAAAAAGCTGCATTTATGTGAAATGTGTCTCATTTTTAATGTTTTATTTATCAGGCGACAGTTTCCCCACCTACTGAAAGCTTCCCAATACAATGACTCAATAGGCAACATTTGTAAATCACTTGCATTCACTTACAGGAATCTCTGCAGACCTCTAGAGAAAAAAAAAACATCAGTGGAAATGTGGAAGGGATGCTTGGAAAATGGTTCTTTGTTCCAGAAAGATCTTGCTGACACAATTCTGCATTAGAAAAGGGGCAATGCAGAGTCTAATCAAGTTTAAAATCTACTTATATTGGAAAATTTCAGCAAGCTGAATAAATGGCAGCAGTGGTTTTGCTCAAAGTTAAACTACAGAAAGTGTTAAAGAACTTGGGGGTTGAGCACTTAGGCTGTTAAAAAAAAATAATCCTCAAGAGACAAACTCCAGGCCTGGGAAAAAATAAAGGAACCAAGATCTGCTTTTGAGAAGCATTCTAAAAGGATAAAATACTAGTAGAAAATGAAAGAATATAACTGGACATACTGTCTACAAGGCTTTGTTCCCTCCAGATACATAAATACTCTAGAGACTTTAAAAAAATGTTTATGAAGTAATGTTTTATAGGATGTTGGCAGGGAAAAACACTGCCACAGTCCATGCCACTGGGACACCAAATTCACAGGAAACTTAGCATGGACATGCAACATTACCTTTTCTTTGTAAAATATAATATAGGGTGGATCCTTCAACAGAACAGTTTATTTACTAATTCCAGCAAAAGTCAATTCCATTGAAAAAACCCTTACCTCCTAAAAGGTGTGTACAACCATTATACAATGTTGTGGTTAAAGCTGGGATTCAATTCCTGGGCAAAGTTCACTGTCCCATGGAGCTGCACATTTCATAATAAGAGTTTTAAATAGGTCACCGACTTCCAACTCTGATGATTAAAGGTCAAAGCAAACCAGCTTCTAACAGCAAAACTGTCTCCTGGAGGACTTTGCTTCCTGATGGCTTCAGCTGTTAAAAGCAGCCCTGACCATTGGTTTCAGAGCCCTTCACAGCCCTGCCCATTGGTTTCAGAGCCCTTCAAAACACTGCCCATTGGTTTCAGAGCCCTTCAAAACACTGCCCATTGGTTTCAGAGCCCTTCACAGCCCTGCCCATTGGTTTCACAGCCCTTCAAAACACTGACCATTGGTTTCAGAGCCCTTCACAGCCCTGACCATTGGTTTCAGAGCCCTTCACAGCCCTGCCCATTGGTTTCAGAGCCCTTCACAGCCCTGCTCAAGGCACAGCTTTCCTCTCCTGGGAGCCAGGCAGTTCTGCTGCATTCCACGAGCCAGGCACTGCAGCAAGGCAAGGTCATGGCATGGCAGGGCAGCAGAGCATTCCAAGACCAACTGCACCAGCTGATTTTCTCCTGCTAGGGTAGGTAAGTACCCACCAAAGTGATTTATTCCTCATTACTCATGTGTGAGACCAGGGGATCACTCCTGGCTGTACGGGCACTCAGGGAACAGAACTCATGGCATCTTTTCATCCTCCCCAAGTTTGGGCAGGGATACCAGAATGTGTTAAATTTGTCAAATCAGACAGTTTAATAAGCCACTTACTTGAACAGGGAAACATCTGTATTCCTAATGGTGTGAACAAGTGTTAATTATTGCTTGCTATTTTAGGGCAAATACGCTGATGATATCACAAAGGAAACGCATACCTACAAATAGTTGAAGATATTCTCCAGTTACTGGCATGTGTCCAGAGATGAATACAAAACTCTTTGGGAGAGGCCCAGTGCACTCAGCACTTCCCATAACTGAGTCAGAAATATTTTCAGCAAGGATTTAGTCTCATAATCAATAGTTTTTCATGCTTGGAAAAGCAGAATGATGCCGAAATATTCTGTGTTTCTGCTTGGTAACTTCTAGTAGTACAAATTAAGCTGCATGTCGCTGCAAGGGCAGCCCAATGGGAAGGGAATTCTATTTAAGAAACTTCTGTCAAGTTTGAACTCACATTATTCCCCTTTGTTAAGAGTTTCAAAACACCACAGCATTTGAGAAATGTGCCAACACACAAATCCATACCCATAAGCTACAACGTGCCTTTGGTTAGAAGTCCTCACTAACATAATATGAAACCATTTTTTTTTTTATTTCTGCTTTCACAAGAAGTTTAATTGCCACAGAAACTTTATCTGTTGATACCAGAACACAGCTCCTCATGTTAATTAGGGAGGAAAATTCACTTTGGGTGAGAGCAGCAAGCCTGCTCCCTGTATTGTCAAGATTCCTCTGCAATTTAAACCAAATAATCAGAGTTCCTCTGCTTCTTCAGAGTGTCATGCATAGAAAGAAGCAATTCATTAATGGAACAAACTTCCTGATAGCATAAAAGGCACAAAGAAGTCTTCTACACCATTCCAGCTCTCTCAGGGTAGTTTAGAGTGGTGACAGAGGCAGTTCAACCAGCAGCTATTTTTGGAGACTTCAGTCTAAGAAAGGAGGTTTAATAAAACTCTGAGAAATTTCCTTTGAGCCTTAAATCAGGGTTTGGAAAATGCCTTTCATACTACATCATTTAGCTGCTTTTTGTTTAAGGAATATACAGTAAGCTTGAACAGTCAAATCAAATGACTTTATTCCCTTACCTGGTGCCAAGAACAAACACCTGGGACCACACTAAGCTCTGCTGCTTCCTTCATGTTGGAAACAAAAAGCCTCTTCTTGCCAGAAACTTCCACCAACAGAAAAGGGTGTAAGATAAAATAGTTCTCCTCATTCTAACTTCACACAAATCCCAAGGACAGCTCACTGACCCCCTTCCAATCTTTCTGAAGCAGCAGCATCTGTACTCATAGAAGTGTTCACAGGCTCACAATAAAGTCTACATGAAAAAATGAAGCTCAAATATACTTAAAATTAATTGAAAGTTCTGCTTAATTGCTGGCATTTCTTTTTAAGGGTAAAAAGACACCCTGTTTCCTGGGAGCTTAAAAAAAAAAAAACCAACTTAAGTTTTACTGGAACACAGCAGAAATGTCATGTACTCTCCAAAGAGCAGCTGAAAACCCTGGCCAGTCAGCTGAGCACAACAGGGCTGTGGCTGGCTCCACTGTAATACCAGGGAGGCTCACAGGTATAATTTTATTTCATCTATGCACACACCAATATTTTGTGATAGTCTCTTACTGTGATTAAAACCAGAAAATGTTTAAGAATTTCCATATTAAATTATGCCTATTTCCTGTTTAATTCAGCTGACAGCTCTTGTATTTCAACATAAATTGAATTAATCTGTCCTTGTTCTTTAAGACGGCTCTGAGGAAAACAAAGAAGATGTATCAAGAGAAATTAAGTCACGTGAACTTCTGAACCTGTAAATATGGTCTGGTATGGTGGGAATTTACTGGATAAAAATACAAGTTCAGAACAAAGCATTAGCATTTACTTCAAATACTAATCAAATAAATTAGTAATCAAGTAAAAGGGTGACGGGTTTTTTTAACTGGACTACAGGAAAGGCATCTATATAATGCACTTTGTCCCAAGTCCTGGGCTGCAGATTCTCCAATTTAAGGAAATTCCTTGTGAGATGTCAACAGAATTACGTGAACACCTAAATGAAAAGCACTGCAAAATTCAAAGGGCTGAAAAAAACCCAAACAAAACACTTCCAATAAATACATTAGCATGAACAAAATTTGCTAGATATTCCTAGTCACACATAAGAGTAAAACATTCCTATCAGGCATTTATCCATGTAGACAAAAGTCAGAGATTGCAGGAGATCCATTTGCAAATCATTACAAGTTACACGTGTTTCAATTATGAGAAACAGAAATGAAATCAAGTGGCTGCCTGCCTCACAGACCCTATACTAAAAGAAGGCTTCAGAAGAGCTCTTTAATTAATCTGTATTCAAGAATTTATTCTGCTATTAAAGGATGGGAAAACCAGCTTTACATAAGTCCCTGTTAAACTCTGATCAGGTAAACTCAATTGGATTATCTGGAAGCCCTTTGAGAAGCAGCTGCTCTGTGTAGATAAGATAATAGAGATTTAAAAAAGAGTTAGTAAGCATTATTTCAGAGGATCTAGCACCACATCATTGATACTGTCTGTAAGACTTCCCACTCCTTTCTCTGAACAACATTACCATTCTTGAGGCAAAAATACTTCACATACCCACATTTTCTACTAGTTTTGCACCTCAAGATGCATCTCAAAAACATGTATTTATCACTCTTACACATAAAGGATACTAAAAAAGGTAAATAGGACATTGAGGTGTCTTGCTCAAAATCATAAAAAATCTGGACAAGAAAAAGCTGAAGCCTCTGATTTTCTCTCTATGGTAAGTATCCAAACTGCACACAATATTGTGCAGACACCCAAGGAATCAGGCTCTGTCTCCCACCTTTCCCAGGAGTATCCTCACCAAAGAAAATGTTTTGCCTACTTTCACATCCCAAAATCTGTGACATTTGAGATATCCCCATGGGAAACGTCCCCCACTGCAGTGAGTATGTTTGTCATTACTTTATAAAGCTAGTGATGCTGTCAAACCAGAACAGCTCTCTTCTCCTCCCATGATGTATTTAGACAGGAATAATAATATATCTATCACTACACCCATCAGGATGGTTATCTACAGGGACAGATAATTTTGTTCTGTTGCCTACATAATTAAGGAAAGCAGCAAAGAGATCCCAGCTCACATCTTTTCTTACTGAGACTCTATTATCTGGTTACTTTCTTGAAGATTTTGGCGTCAAAACCACTTTGAGGAGTCCAAAGCCCCGCTGTGACCCCGCTGCAGGTTACGGGATCACACCGAGCACCACCTCCTTTGTACCACACTGCCCACGGGCCAGGCTGCAAATCAGCCCTCAACACTGACCCCTGTTAAAAATAATCTCCCCAAAATAGAAGAGAGAAGGAGTAAGGGTTACCAGGGTTATTTTTAAGCCGGGTTGGTTCAATGCTCTGATTGACACCGGGGAGCCAGAGGAGGTTTCTCTGGCACAGCCCGGCGTGCAGCGCAGGGAAGGGTTGGCTGTGGGCACAGGGGATGCTGAGCTGCCTTTGAGGCTGAAGCCAGAGTGTGGTAAAGCTCAAGGACACCACTCAAAAACCATAATAAAACCATTCAGCAGCAGTGGTAGTGGGAGATTCAAAATAACTACAATGGAGCAGTGTAATAAAACTTAAACTGAAACCAAGAGACCGGCAGACAACATCAGCATCTCCTCTAAAAACCCACAGCCCAGAGAGCCATAGGCTGCAGTCATTCCTCTGCTGTTTTGCCTTTCAATAGCTAATACTCTGATTCTACTACTTTCTGAATACCATTTTTCTGAATTTAGTATGGTATTTTCAAAAGACATCTTCCTCAGCTGAATCCGGATAAATTAAAAACAGGCAGCTGTAAATCCTGCTCAGCTATTTTGAATGTTTCATTAAAACCAGAGAATTATAAATGGACTGTGACCCAAAGTAAATAGGTTTTATTTGGTAGCTTGGTTCAATTGGGTTGATCATGGAGTGTGAAATGCTGATAAAACAGGAACATTTCCTTCCCTCTTCTAAAAGTAAGAGCGAAAAGAAAGGGATGAGAAAAAGGCCAGTATTACTGGGGATGAAGAAAATATCCTAACCACTGTCTGGTATGCAGAACAGGAATAAAAATATCAGTTTTATAACCCAGCTAACCCAACATCACCTGGCATTTGAGACAGATATACAGCTAGTTTGAATTATTGAAACTACTTAAAAGGTTGATTTTTGACACTGAAAACATGCACACAGAGTTGTGTTAAGCTAAATGCATCAAAGGACAACAATGATGGAAATACCATTTGGAAGCCTCAACTATATATCTGATCTACTAAAAATTACAATATTTTAAAACACCAGCATGATTATGTGGACAGAATTCCTTTCAGTCAGTGCTATGTTTTGCCTTTCTCCATATGCTACTACTTGTATTCAAAAATTTAATTTCTTAATACCAACTGTGCTGAATTAATAATCTCCAACATAGTAAATTTCCAGCTTTAAAGGGGATGTTTAACCTAGCATTACACTGTACCAACATTATTTTTAACTCAAGCTGTTGTTTTTTAGTTTTTTTTTAATTCAAAACAATATGGTCTACACAAATGACACACACTTCCTGTAAGTAAAAAACTGCAAAGCAAACAGATGGAGACCCAGACTAAGAAAAGAATTAGAATATCAGAATACAAAAGTTGCTCTTTGAATCCTGATTTACATGTAGAGCTAGATCCCAGTATTAGCATCACACTGTAAAGCTCCTACATTCTTCCTGACTTTCTTCTGCCTTTCACATTACACTGAACCTTGCCGTTGGGAGACCTGCATGCTAGCTCCACCTGTTCCACAGGGAATTATAAACACAGATTTTGGCCTCTACTTTAAAATTCATTTCAACTGCTCCTTCATGAAGGTGATGATCTTGTGTAGCTAGAGAAGAAATCCCACAATCCTTGTGCTGCCCTCTAAGCCAGTGAATTCTCTTCAGGAGAGCAACCTAAATTAATGTTTAGGAAAAGAAGAATGGGCATTTAAAGGGAAGGAGAACAGCCCTGTATTTAAGAGTACAGTCCTAAGTACTTGCAGCCCTCAAAGAATATCCTCTTGGGACATGGGTGTTCCTCCTCCCTACCCCCATGTTCTTCCTAGGGCAGAGAAGAGCATCAAATGCTACACTGAGAGAAGTATGTGCTCAAGACAGCTGAAATGTGATTTCCCATGAAGAAAATGCAGGAGGCAGAAAGCAAGTCCTGCACCTCCAACCAGACAGCATTACACAGGGCTGACACTGCTAGAAATTCCCCTCCCTCCTTCCCAATCAATACTCTGTATAGGAAAAGGTTTAGCTGCCAGTTTATGAAATTCTTCCCCCAGCATACAGGAGGAGGAAGCAGATGACAGAGATTTTCTTAGATTTAAAGAATAACTAGCATAAGGCTGTCCTTTCTGCTTCCATAAAATTATTTTTTTCTTCAAAGTACTTTTATCAAAATTATTTTTACAGCAGTACTCCAGGGTTGTGATTTCTGTCCCTGTGCACTGAGAGCTGGCATCTAGGGACACTCTAGATCTTAACTTGATTTAAATCACGCCATTAAAATGCAGGTTCAGTTTTCCAGGTACCAAAGGAGTACAACCTACATTCAGACAAACTCAGAAATCAGAGACATATTAACTTACACAATCACCAAGGGCAGAGAGAGCCAACAATAGTCCTTCAGCACCTGTGGCTAATGCATATCCAGTTTAAAACCTCAACCCTACAAACATTTACATATGAAACAGTTCATCATGCCAATGAAGTAAGCCACCAGTCAAAGTTATGCACACGCCTAAACCTCTGTAGACTCAGGGCTTAAAAATTTAAGACAATACCTTTGCTCAGAGAAGAAAAACTAGTTTTATTGGAGCACTGTTATTCCTGAAGTTGTGTGTCATTCAACACCTCAAAGGCTCTTCACTGAACTTGGAATAATTTACAGACCTTGTAAGTCACACAATTACACCTTGCTTTCAGTGGAAAAAAGGGAAAAATTAAAAGAAATCACTGCACTCCAACTGAATGGAAGAAAAAAAAAAGACCTCTGAGATAGAAGATACAAAGAAAACCCAATATCTCGGTACGAGGTAGGTCACAGGAACTTGTTGCAGCATTGTCACAGATCACAACCCAAACTAGCACAAACAATGGCAGTAGGAGAGCTGTGGGCACACAGCCAGTGCAGAAGCACAGAGGGTGGGGCAAGGAACCACTGTCTTCTCCCTCAAATATTCTCCTAAAACTATCTCCAAAGCACGAATTTTTCTGTGCCCCCAGCAGGAGAGATCATCCATGAAGGGATCGAGTATTTCTGTGAATAACACTGACAAATGTCTAAATTAAAGAGGTGTGAAGTAAAAAATCTCAAAATCTCAAATTTAAGATGCTTTAAGACAAAATGACAACGACTACATCTTATGTGCTAGAGAGGATCACACATCCCCCCTCCACCAACCTGTCTGTGCCTGTTACATTGAAAATGATCTGAAGATTACAGTGCAGTATTTCCAATTAACTGCTAATGTCACCTGACTTCTGCCTGGTCCACAAAGCATGTGAGTTTGTTTGGTTATTTTTCTTTTGATAAAGACTGACCAAAGCAGAGAAATTCCTAGAAGCAGCAACATTTGGAAAAGGGAACAGTTGTTGGTCTCAAAGACTGGCTTGTTCAATAATGTTTACATGGCAAGAACTACAAACTGAATTAAGAATTGCTGTGGTGCAAACCATCCCACATCTTACTACTATTTCACTTGCATTTTCATTCCAAGCATCTGGGACTGCTGGACACAAAATCTTCGTGTAAATGGATCATAATTTTTGATACATCATCCTAATTCCTCCCCTCAGCCCCCTGGAACAGTGCACAGAGAGAAATACAAGTTTTGAAACACTCCTGCATTACTGTAAGTAAAAGGTACTTCATGGTAATTAACAAAAGTATCTTCTCAGTGTTTAAGTGTTCAGTGTTTGCAAACTGCATTTTCATGGGCTTCTGCTATAAGTCTGGTTGAGATACAAGAGAAATTAATCACCGTGAGTGGGCACAAAGTTGTATCATCACCTAAATAATTATCCTTTATGCCTTTACTCTGGGACTGCTGGCACCTGCAACGATTAACCAGGACTGGGAGGGCTGGGCAAGGACGTGTGTGTGGAGCCTCTGCCGAGAGCCTGGCTGGCACAGAGTCTGAATCAGCAAGAAAACTGCACTGCTCTTCCAGAAGAGAGAAACCAGCATCATTAAACACCAGCTAATCATCATCAAGAGAGTGCTGTGTGTATCTCCACTCCTTCTGGGCAGGGCAATTCCCAACAATATCCAAACTTTACACCCAGCACTGTCCATCCTGACTCTGTGGCTAATCATTTCACCAGAGCACAAAAAGCAGACAAGAGTCTCCATGTTCCTGAAGGATCAGCTGGAATATTCTGGCTGTGCTGCTGTAAATTCGATTAGCACTCATCAAAGGCACCTACTGCAACAATTCCCAGAGAGCAGCTCACTGTTCTGGGGAAATATTTACTACAGGGCAGTGAAATAGAATCATCTGCAAGAAGGCATGGCTGCAGCCCCTGTGAATTACTCACCGGAGGGAAATCGAAGTCTATCTGGTTTGCTAAATTTAAGATGTAGTCGATTCGAAACTGGTTCTCTGGATTGGCTAGCTCCACTGGAGGTGCCAAATTGCCCATTGCTGTCACTATTGTCTGCAAAGAAACACAAGGAAAATATTGCGGAGTGTCTAAATAGCCACCTGGAATAGTTAAAAAACAACAGCTCTTGAGTTTACCTCTATAGCTTCTTTAATATTGTTTTTAATATCCTGAATTTTCATTTTCTTCTCCCTGTAATAAAAAAGATATATCATTAAATTTATAAGCCACAAAAACAGAATGCCTTTTTTAAACAGAATATTAACTTGAAAAATATTCTATTAAAGCTGTATTGCCTAAAGTGCTTTCAGTCACTGCAGATTTTTGCAGACAGACTCATTTAAATATCTTGAAACTTTTCTACTTAAGCAGTAACATCTATTTGCATCTATTTTAAGCAGCAACATCTATTTGCATCCAAAAATCCGTGTCTAATTATGCTTTAATAAAAACTTACTACAGCCTTAGACTGGGACTAAGACATTCTGCAGAACCAAAGAGATTTTGATTCATTTGAATGCAAAATACTAGACATACGTGAAAGTTCTTTAGGAAACACATAGAAACACTGGAAACACATAGAAAGGAAAAAAGGCTGAGTTACTAAAAGTAGAAACAAATGAAAGGAGACCAAAGAACCTCAAAGCACAAAAAAAATTAAAGCACAAAAACAATGGCTTAGCAGAACAAATCAGAGCAGAGCCCTCAACCCGACACAAGACATTCAAAGAGTCTGGATGTGAAACATAACAGTGAAGGGTTAATCCAATATATAAAATTATCCTTGACTGCGAGCAGAGGAGTAGGCTAGAAAACCACCTGGAATGAGCACTAGATTTGGGATACTGCAGTCACATCAAGGAGCCCAACAGGCTGGAGCAGGACAGTGCAAACCACTGCCTCTGCTCCTTCCTGCTGCGTCCTGTGTCAAACCTGACAAGTTAATTTCAGTGCTGAACAGTGCAATCAAATGAAATGCACCATCAAACATTCGCTATAACCAGGAATTAGCACCCCAAAAGTACTACTAGCACTGAGCCTGTAAACTGTAACTTAATTGTAAAGCACTATGATAAAATTTTTCATATTATTAATTTCTTGCTGTAAACAGCATAAAATCACTACTTTGAGGGAAACCAAGTTAGCCATGCAATTACTAAAAAAAGCCAGCTAAACTGTCTAAGTGACCTTTTAATCTTCATTGAACTGCTTTTACAGGACTCTTTGATTATGGAATATTTATACCAACATTTAAGTTTTTTTCATTTTGAAAACTAACATTTTCCAGCACAGTGTCCCAGAGACTATGAAGTATCAACAGCATTTCCTTTTTTTACTCTTTTAAATATAGAAACTCACAGTTTCAGCTTACAGACCCCGGCTTGAAAACCTGGAGTTAATTCAATAAGCATATTGCAAAAGCTTTGTATCACTTTTTCCTTTCTATAATTACTCACAGTCAAAAACCAAAATGAAACTGAAAGCATATTCACCAATCAAGAATGCAGAAGAACAGCAGGGAAAAAAAAAAAGGACTACTTCAATAACAAGGCAGACACAGACACCCAGGAGTGGTGGGAATTCTGGCTATTAAATGAAAAATTAATGCAGATTTTGTAAAAGACAACATCAAGGAAAATTCTGCCTGTTAGCCAGAGGTGTGGAGGGTCTGCTTGCACATTCCCAGCTGTGACAGCAGGACTGCAATGCAAACAGCAGCAAACACCAAATCCTGGTGTTCAGGATGACTCTGCTGCGTGGGGCTCTGAACCAGCAGCTCAAACCCAACAAACACAAATGAGATTATCCCCAAACATCAGCTCCTCACCCACCACAGCTCCTCAGAACACTGGGGCAGGGACAGGAAGGTCAGTGAAGCTAGATGCAGAGAGAGAATTGAATTATCAATAATCAGATGGAAATTTATGTTTTCCTAGACTTCTTTACCTACCCACAGACCACCTTATTCCTGAAGATTTCCAGTTTTTTGCTACAGAGATTTGGACATTGTAAGAAAAGGCAGTGAGCCAAGAAAGGCCAAAACCACCAAATTAAGGAAAATAAATTGGACAGGGTAAGAGGAAAAAACTAAGGACTTTTCACCCTCTTCCTTCCTAACATTTCCTAACTTCCTAACTTTTTCTACTGCCCCAGGTCCTCACAAACTCTCCATTCCACAACCAAGGCACAGGGTGCACAAATATTCTGGTTTTCAGCAGTGCACATATGGTTGCCAAACCACCATCCACTTTCAGTTTTTAAAAATCATGTTTAATTATTAAAAATATGTAAATAATGGTATGAAAGCAGGAAGCATTTATCAATGACAGTGTAAGCAATTTGTCTGGCTTTGATTCTGCCTCCAAATTTCAGCTGGATCTTGAAATTAATGAACACGTATCCAGATTTTGCCCTGTTTAGATCAAAAGGGGAACTGAGATGATGAAAGCCAAGCAAGTATTTTTAAGGAATTAGTACTCATTTTGCTTTGGTTTGGAATATCACTAGAAAAAGAGAAGTTTGGGGAGTTTGCACTGTTTATAAGCAAACTCTGGTTATTCTCTCTTCCCTGGAACACTTGCTGTTAATTGTCTCAGAGCATCAATGAGGTGCACATTGACCTGACTCTTCCATGCCATACAATAAACCTCATTATTTTAATTAAAGATTTCAGTCAAACTCCCACATTTACACCTCTTGGCTGATCCCCTCACTACTAAGTGATAATGAATACAGAGAAATGTTAACCTGCAGCAATTAACAAAGTGCTTGATAACCATCATCATCTTTACAAGGAGGATACTCCTAGTTCCTATTTCTGGGGTTGTTGCCATGGCCCTAGAGCTGCCCAGTAAACAAGGACTCCCATTACACAGCAGTGAATGTATCCCTGTGCTCTGTAATGTTTACTGGACATCAACTTTCCATGACAATGAAACACTTTATTCTTCTGGAGCTCAGCATGTTCATCAATCACCCATCCAACAGCAGCCACAAACAACTCTAACTTCTCACAAAAACAACCAAAAACCCCAAAAAGGTGACATTCATTTTGCTCAGGGATTAATGAGGTGAAACACTCAAAAGCAACACCCACTGCTCTGCAAATTGCCCTTTCTTCTACAAACTCAGACAGGTTGCACCTCCAATTTCCAGAAGTCAAAACTTTTATTTTCCACAACCACAAAGACTGAATATTCAACTTTGATTATTTCCTTTTTACTTTCTTATTCCCAGGTGCTGGCACAAAATTACAAAAGAAAAAAGCTGGGCTGCCAAAATGTTTTCCTCTGGAACATCCTGGGTAGTTTGGGAATGGCACCAATGCTCTCCTGGCTAAGGAATGACTGATGTCCCTGCAGGCCTGTTCTGTATCTTTAGATGTCATGGGTTAATAAGGTCATATTTTTAATCTTGTTTAAAACTTTTGCTTAGGCTGTGCAAGGTAGGCCAAACAAAGCATTAAACTCTATTAGTTGAGGATTAGAAGAAAAATCTCAAATCCTGCTGTTTTCAATATTTAAATGGGCCAAAGAAAAGCTGCACATAGCTTTCAGGAAAACTAATAAAGTCTATTTTAGGTACTATAAAAAAAGATGACATTTTAATTCAAGTAACATTATATCAGAATGACATCAAAGGTCAGAAAAATCAAATATTCCTTGAAAACCAACCTAATCAGTGTTGAGTAAAGAACTTCTCCACCTGTGGTTGAGCTTTACTACTAAAAAGGCAACATTTTCACTCAGACTTTATCAAATCTTATGCAAAGAACACATTAACAAACAGATTATCAGAAAGCAAACTAATTTAATTTTAATGTTCATTTCTGGTTCACTTTACAGATAATACAAATGACCATTACTTGGAAAAAATACTTGAAGTTTTAAAAGAACATTCTAGAGGACAAAGATTCAGTTCACCCTGAAATCTTCTGCATCTCTCAGGTAGAAAAATAATTTTAAAAACAGTGCTGACATTAATTCTCACAACCAGACATGTTAAAGAACTGGGGGGACACAGATGGATGGGCAGGGATGATGGGACACTTTTATGCCATTAATCTAATTCCTAAAAGCAAAAAAGTTTGAATTTTTTGGTCAGTGCAGACACGTTAGGAATCACTGGGAGAGTTCTGCAGCTCTGGAGAATATACAGACTATTTTAATAGGGCACATTAAAATGTAGTCACAGAGTGTTAATACAGAGCCTTTGTCTCCTTTACAAGGCTGTAAACAGCCCAGCCTCTTCCACCTTCAGGGACTGGTGTAGTGCATAAATTACTTTATTTCTGAAGCAGCCCAACTGTGCTGACACAAGTGCAGCAGGGCCAGGCTTCCCTTGCCCAGGCACAGCCCTGCACTTCAGGAGCCCATGGGAAGTGCAAGAGCCAGAAGGAAAATCTCACAAAGCAATTCATCTGCCTCTGGCTCTTCATGGCAGAAAATGACACGGCTGTGTTTCACACAGGTACATCTCCCTGCTTTTTCAGGTACTGCCAGCAAATGTGAATGCCCAGGAAGCAGCCACGGGCTGTCCCCTTCTGCTCACCTTCAGAAGCCCAGCAATTACACACTGACAGCCAATGAAAACTTAATGGATCCGTTCTGTTTTAAAACACAACTCAGTTCTTTGACAGGCAGTCATGCACTTCACAGGCACGTGGGATTTAAACAAGCCTATTCATCTAAACAAAGTGTCTTTGATGCAGTGAAACATGCTGATGGGTTTAATAAATATTCCATAAAATCTGCATTAAAATTTATTTACTGAACCTTATGGAAACTAAGAGCACTACCTGCCAATCCACCTCAGAGAAACAGACAGTGCAGTCAACATCTTCAGACACAAGACCACGAACAAGGAAATTCAATTAAGGTTTTGCTACCAGTCCACATTACAAAAATCGTGCAGCACTTTACAATTCAACTGGAAGATAAGTTTGTTTTAGCCTGGGTTATTTCTAACAGAACATGGCAATTACCTCAAAATATAACAGCTAGAACAGCAAAGAGGGCAGAGGCCAAGTTAGAGGCACTTGAAAACGGGGAGAAATAGTTGCCTAGAGCATTCAGAATGAAGCTAAAATAATTCATGTTAGACCTGTGACAAAGTACCAATTTTACAGACACAACTACTAAAATGCAGTAGCAAAACCCACTCAACACCATCTATACCACAAACTCAACACCATTTATATCACGCTGCTGAGATACCTCAGTGGTTCTGCCAGCTTCAAAGAGATTTTTCTGTTTTGCACTAACAAACCCTTGCAGGGCCACGGGCAGGAGCTGCCTCCCAGCAGCTGCACAGCAGCAGCTCTGCACAGCTTATAACAGAAAATAGGATTTACTTGGGTCCTCACTTGCAGTGGAGCTGAAAGGTTTTCTAACTGCGTTAGTACTTCGCTCTTGGTCAGCACCTGGTAAAATGAAATGGTACCCACGGCACAGGAAGCTGACACAATGCACCCTAAAAAGCACTTTACAGTCAGGGTGTGCTGCTAACTCTGACCACACAGGGACTGAGCACCTCCCTGGAAGCAGCAGTATATGAGAGCCTTCCTGCAGAGCAGTTTCCCCTCTCTACCACTATGCTCTTCCTCCTGCACCCCCTCTCCTCCACCCCAACACCTACTTCACTTTGAAAATTCTTTGGTTTACTTCACCAAAATTCCAGGTATGAACACACTGTACCATTCAGCTACCAAAGATCTGTGAGAGGAAATAATAGTAGAAGAAGAACAGCTATGAGGATAAACTATTTGCTTCCTCTGTAAATAAGTAACACCTTTTGGAAAAAAAGAAAAACCCAACAGGCTGAATAATTTTGTTGTGATATATTTTGAATTAAAGACACAGTTAAAAACAGATTATGTTGGACAGATCTAACTATGACCTAAATTATTTGAGAGAACTTAGCTCAATTATCCCCTGAAGCACAATCACCTTCTCACACAGTATGTGACGCAATGTATGGAGCAGGCAATACAAAAAGGGCTTCCACAAGTTCCCCTGTAAAGATTGTGAAAAGCACTCTAAGTTGCTTTGCTCGTTTTAATACATTGCAATACTCCTCTCCATGAGTAACATGCACATCTTACTACATAGCCATGAACACATGAACAAATGATAGGAAATATAAGCACAAACCTTCCACTAATGGAATGACAGAATTCTCCAAGTTCAAAGTCAAGAAACACAAATTACTGAAGTGTTGACTAAAAAAAACACATCACAGCTCTGTGAAGCAGAAATCTTGTTATTTTTGATCATTATTTACGTTGCAGTGTTAGAGGCTGAGATGTGACTTGTTTCTTATCTTTGGGAATGGTACCACAATGAAATTATATCAAACTCCAAAAAAGGCATCCCTGAATATAAACGTACCAAACTCCAATTTTAGGTTTATTTTATCTCTGCTCTCTGTGATACCCGAAGTGCAAAGGTTAAAGGGTAACTTTATTCTGCCTCTATGGATGTTGTGATGCAAAGACTGGCTGTGGGCAGACTTTGCTCCTGCTGAAGTTCCAGGACTGGCAGCAGGCACGTGGCACCCTGCTCATACCACCTGCCCAGGTGGATGTGGCACAGAGATGCTATTCTGGCTCCAAGCCACCTTGGGGCTCCCCTCCAGCTTTGCAAATTCCTACATAAAACCAGTTTAACTGGTTTACAGTCCCTTTATACCCGTTAGTGGCACAAAGAGACCATCACAGACACAATATTAAGAAGCATAATTCTGCTTACCCTGCTCCATTTACCTCAACTAATTAACTAGCAATAGTTTAGGTAAGGGATGAAAATAGAATTGTTCACAAAGAGCTCTGTGATGTACGAGCTGACAAAGGCCCTTTAGTTCCTGCTGTGCAATTAAACACCTCTGCAAATTGCAAACCCTGCCTGTAGCTCCCCAGGCATTCGGAGGGGAACACGCTGGTGTCATTTTCTTGCTCTTAGTACAGGTAATTAAAGCATATTGCAATAGAAGGTGTCCTCAGAAGTTTAGCATTCTCTCTAGACACTCGATACAATAATTAACAAGGCTGCAGAGTCCTCAGAGGACACTGATTCCTTTCTGCTCCGGAAGGACACCTCAGAACCGGCAGGAACGGGAGGACTCGAGTCAAACTGCTGAATCATCTTGCCTTGTACAATCCACTACTTCCAGACAATCAAACTGCTGTCAGGAAGCAGAGACCTTCTTAATTATTTATTTAAGTATTGTGAATGTAGCCATTATTAACCCAGAATAAAGGAAATGTCCACTGCCCATCACTTTTTTTTCTTTTTTAATATTTTTGCCCAGCTGTGCAGCAGCATTGAAATGCAGCACACAGCACCTCTCAGGATGTCCCCTTTGCTGTTCCAGGCTGTGTTTGTACAGCCACCCCTCAGAGCAGAACCAGCCTCCTGGGTTCTCCTCCCTCTCTGCATGCCCAGAAAAAACCCTACTGTGGGAGTCTGTAGTGCCCAGGCACTGCATGCACGTGGATCAACAGCAGCTGTGTTAAACCTGGGCTGTTTGCTGCGCTGTTCATCACCCATCCTTGCTTTCACACACAGGCAGGGAACAGCAGCCTTGTGGGGGTTCCTGTTCTCACCTCAGTTGTCACTTTCAAAGCACTTCTGTCCAGCCTTTGAAACATCACTTTGATGAGTGTCCTAGTGTGTCATTTGCTCTAAAGCTGTTTTGCCAATGCCTGTGTTCCAGTAACTTCTTCAGCCAGGACTGGGTAGGGAGCTTTTGAAGAGAAGGCGATCACATCCCAGAGCTCTTCAGGGTTCATGCACAAGAATGAGAGGAATAGCTCCTATAATGGCTGATGACCTCAGTGCTACTTAAAGCTGAAAAAGTACACAGCTGGCTATGTGCCAATATTAAATGGAAAGAAGGCCTAAAATAAAAATGGCTGGAACGGTGGACGCCAAATAAGTGTAAACACAGACCAGCCCAAGCAGGATGCAATGCAGTAGGGAAGACACTGATGAGACAGGTGGAAAATGGTTGGTCCTGAAAATCTCTTGACTTTTTTTTTTAGTGGTTATGATCTCTTATCATCTGAAACACTTCTGGCGTGTGGTATTGTAGACAGAGGATCTGGAAGGTGGCTGCCTCTAGCAGTGACAAAAGGCAAGGTTTTTTGCCTCACTCAAATAAAAAGCAATTATCTAATATATTTCACCATTTCCCCCCTGGTACTTCTAAAAAAATTCCACTAAACTCTCAATGACCCAAACCCTTAACATTTTCTAGACGCTCTAGGATTTAGTATTGGTAGCTCATAAATTCAGAATGACAATCTGAAAAAAGGAAAGCAGTTAAGGCAGGGGATGTAGACCCAAAAAACCAGGGGGAACTATTTGGACAGGAAAAAAGGAACTGTTTTATAAACTATACAGCTGTCACTGAAAGTTAGTATTTCAAAGAGATATTAACATTAAATGCTTTGTTCACCACACTTTCTTACAGCCGTGTAGAACTGTGGTCACTGAATCAAGTCTTTCCTTCACAGCTGTTAAAACCTGATTTTTTACCATGGACAAAGTCTGAACGAGAGAAGATTTCCACAGTTATCTTCAAAGATAAAGAGCTGTCAGGTATATGCAACTTTGCTCATAAGCCTTAAAGAATTACAGACTCAGCATTATCAGCAGAAACTGTAACAACCCCTACTGATCTCTGGTTTTGGCAAGTTCAAGTTCACAGTCATTCCTAAGAACGTGCTGTCACACCTAAATGGTTATTTCCATTGTACAT
The DNA here is from genome assembly GCA_013397155.1 of Irena cyanogastra. Classification (NCBI taxonomy): domain Eukaryota; kingdom Metazoa; phylum Chordata; class Aves; order Passeriformes; family Irenidae; genus Irena; species Irena cyanogastra. Next base: position 251,421 of record VWZV01001474.1, on the reverse strand, counting down.
TTCTTTAATATACAAATTTCAATAGAAAAATAGTTTTCTGAGAAACATTATAGACGTCATGTTTCCACGTAAAGACTTAGCATAAAGTTTCCACTGAAACATCCAGAAAAAGATCTTGTGAAATTTGTCAAGGCCTGACAGATTTCAAGAGTTGTAGTTGTGTATTTATACTTCCAGAATTCACTACGGCTGTGCACACAAACTGCAATTTTAGGACACAGAGCAGCTAAATATTGGAATGAACAAATCTGAAAATGTGTCCCTTGAAGACCCAGGCCAAGGCAGGTGTAACCCAGCACACAACAAAGCAAGGTGCTGACAACTTTGGCTCTAATCCATCAAAGCACTTAAGCACATGTTTAATTTTAAGCACATGAGTAATTCTATCAACTTTAATAGGACTACTCATGGTTTAAGCACTGTGATGGATGGGGGCCAGAACGGCCAGAACCTTTAGGAATGCTGCATGGCCCATGTTACATGGAGAAACATTCCTACAGCATTCTCCCACTGAACAATTAAGTTATAAATGTTTTGAAAGCAAAATTTACCATAAGTTGAACTCAGCTATACTTATGTAAACTCAGAGATGTAAGTTCTTCCACAGCCTTTGAAGACAAAACACGATGAGGGTTCTCATGTACAAGAAGTCCACAAATTTTGATTCTGCTCTTCTTTTTCTCTGACAGTTCTGGGTCACCTCTGCCCATGACACTTTGCTTTGAAATAGGGAGATAACTAGTTAAGTACACCAAAAATTTAGCTACTAGGAACACTCTTAAATAAGATGCTTCTGGTTGCAGTTTGCAAACATCAGTACTACAGACCTTCTCACCTGTCTCACACATGTCCAATTGCAACAGGCTAACAGTGCAGTAACTCCTGTTTAACATTTATTTTCAATATTCAAAGCTGACCACATGCCCCTTCTGTACAGCTATAGGGGCTGCAAATTTGTGTCTCTAAGTAAAATTGGTTTACTTTTAAGTATTTTATACAGCCAATATCAAGGATGTGAAAAAGAAACAAAACCCCACACCTGCTCTGCAAATTTCTAGCTAGGACAGTCTCAGTAAATCAGTGGTGAATTACTCGACCTCTAAACCACTCACTAGAAAATTCCTGATCTTGTTTTGTCTCCACAAGATGTGACCAAGTATCATAAAATAATTTGCTAAGAAAGGGAAGAACAGAACAATTTGAGAAATAACAGATTATGTTCTTCCTGGTTTTTTATTTGGTTGGTTGAGGTTTTTTACTTGTTGGCAAACAAGCAGCAGAAAGAACACAAAAGCAAATATCTTCTGTGTGGACTATGCATTCTGAGGTATCTGCAGCAAGAGCAATATATACCACCACTTATGAGATGGATTTTACAGCAAATGAAGTACACTGCCAGGGAAATTAAAAATTCCATTAAACACAATTCAAAAGAAAAAGCTTTGAAACTATGTTACTGCAGAGTTTCCACTTTTTACCAGAACTGTCAGTTTATTAAAACAGTGCATCTAGAAACAAATTTTGCAGGGCTACTACTGTTCACAGATTTAATAACAATTTTGGCAATTTCTAACTTGACAAACTTTGTAAGTTATCACAACAGAGTGTTTTACAGTTATTTTTGTATAACAAATGAGTTTATCCTTGACTTCTAGTATTTCTACTTCACTTGTGCACATCTATCACAGCAGTACCCTGTGAGCCACAAGCTTGGAACCCTGGTTGAGAAGGGAAAGGAGGCAAAGTGACTGCAAAGTGTCTGCAAAAGGCAGTTCAGAGTAACTACGACAGAAGCAAGCTTTTCTCCAAAAAAACCTTCAGGAGGTCAAAGCTGCATTTCAGGCAAAGGCAAACCAAAACAAAAAAACCACCATGGACCCTGCTTGCAAAAAAAAATTGTGCTTGTCTCTGAGTGAAATCCTCAGCATCACACACAGCACTGAGCTAAGATTGTCTGCATTTCACATTAATAAGTCCAGTGCTTTTGCCACATTGTGCCATTTTTTAAACAAGGAATGTTTTATCTTGAGCACTTCAGCATGTCCTCCCAGCTTCCAGCAATCCACTGATTAACCAGGGCTGTCACTCTACACTCAAACACAGACACACAGCAATTCTGTTCCGAACCGGAATTCAAGGCACTTTCTTCTCCTTTCAGGGTGGTTTTAAAATATTTTCTCCAGAATCCCACTGGCTGTTAACTGACCTTCCCTTACCTCTGGCACAAAGGTCAGTGAGCAGGTAACCCTCAACACAGCAAAGCCAGCAACATCCACCAGAAATAAACCATTCAGCTGTTACCCCTGTGCACAGCTCACATGGAGTTTCACAGATCAATACTCAGCCCCATGTTTATAAAGGTTTCTTAATGCCACAGTCACACAACTGCTTATTCATATCTGTGTAGTAAGAAGCAAGTGTATCATGACACGAGACAACGAAAAATAAAACAAGCAAAATTTGGTGTGAATTAGTTCCACTGAAAGAGCACTTAGATCAGAAAATCAAAACTCCTGCATACAGAGCCTCAAGTAACCCAACTGCACTGCTGATTTATTTTGCATCTACCATCCCACTGATTTTACCACTAAATTTTTATTGAGACAAGACTGTGCCAAATCTCAGGGTGGCACGAGACAGGGGCTGGATGCCCCCATAGCTGGAGTGCTCAGACCAGCTACGACAAAGCAACACTGCTGTGGGCACCAAACAAACTCACCACAGGGAATCCAGCAGGGACATCTTGCACAAGCCTTAGCATCGTTCTAAAAAAAGATTTCAGCAGCAAAAAGCTTGCTGGTCTAAACCAACACCTGCTTTTTCTTATGAAAGGTCTCCTCCTGTCCCTGGTGCCACCGAGCCCTCTGCAGACACCAGAGCTGCTCCTGGAACATCGCTGGAAGGAACACAAAACTCTCCCCTGTAGATTAGCACGTTCCAAGCCTAAAGCTCTGAGGTACAGTAACATTGGCTTGGTTACAGCAAAGGTCATTCAGATCAAGTTAAGGCTGCCCTCAACGTAAAAGAAAAAGGTAAAGTGTGTCTCTGTTAAGTGAAAAACTAAAATACTCACATTTCCTGCACAGCTCATGGGAAACTTCTAATGTTTGAGACAGAGAAGTCAAGGAAGCACAGACTCCCCTGTAAGTTTTAAAATCCGTTTTCTAATATTTTCAAATCTCCTATTGTTACAAACAACACTTGTGTCTCCTGAAACTGTAAAATTACAGGAGGAGGAGTTTTCCATTGCACCTTACTTGTGCAATTGCTAGTGGTTTTGGCCAGTTTCACGTTCTGAAAATGTTTTCTCTGTTTTAGTGCTACAAGTAACAGGTATGAAAATTCACTTCAATAAATTATAATCATAAGAAAGGGAGTCTCTAGTACAGTCAAATTAAACTCAGCAAAGCTAAATGAAAATTGTAGCTGTTAACATACTCTCCTCATCTGCTCAGTAAAGTTCCAGAGTATTTTCACACAGATACCTTGACACACTTAGACAAGCAAAGTCACTCTCTTAACAGCCCAGAAGTAACATAAAAATTGTTTATTACCAATCTGCCATGCAAAAGAGATGAACTGAATTTCAAAGCCAACACTGGAAAAATGAAGCATAAGGCAAAGAATCAAATTTGTGAGTAAAGAAATTCTCCAAACCTTGACACCAAAACCATCAGTCTCAAAGGCTACACCACACTGGTAACGAGACCAAACTCATATTTTTGTATTAATTATCTCAGAGATCAACAAGCATCAGGCAATAGCTGCCTTTAAAGTATCAACACTGATTTCCATAATTATATCTCATATGATACAAGGTATTTTAATTTCTTTTCCAGTTATTAAAAGTTTCATACTACCAGAAGTGAAGATGATATAAGAAAAGTATTTGTAAGTAAACACCAAATATTACCAGGCAACAACAACAAAAATACCCTCACTTCCTTGCAAGCACAGGCACCATCAGCACCACATCAAACCCATTAGCAAAATTCTTCACCCAGTGTCAGGGAATATTGTTTCAGGCAACAGCTTCTACCTGATGCTCTTGCTGGCTTGACTTTAGAAGACACTGTCAAATAAAAGACATCAAAAACACCTGGTTTTTTTCTAGACGTCTAGGGCTCTATGTACAGAAAAGCTGGAGTCAATTTCTTGAGAGAAACACAAGTTTCTGTATTGCTACTTCTGAAATCATTTTGCTTTGGAATAAGTAGGGGGGGAAAAAAACTTCCTTTGATACAGAGGAGCTGTAGGAATGGATCTGAAAACAGAATGCACAGTTCCCATACCTAGATACTGTATTTCCCATTATGCCCACTCACTGAAAAGGCACAGCAAGAGAACAATGCTTTCAGGCCACACTCCACCACCATTCTGAACTCCCAGGGAAGCCCATCTTTAGTACCAAGGGAGTTTATTTAACCAGGAAGGTACCATTTAGAATCAGAATGGTTCATGGATACTTTGGACAAACAAATTCTGGGTCCAAACTAGAGCTTTCTCTAATGCAACATAAATTAAGTGGAAAAATCCCAAACAGCTCTTATTAAATAGCCTGGAATCCACAACGTGAAGAAACTTTCACTTTACTCCACTTAACATCTACATATATTTGAACTCAACCTGTAAGAAGAATGACCTTCTGCTGAGCTTAAAATTGCAAATTAATTATACCTGAATAAGCACATTTATTTTCACTTCCCCTGATAAAAGGGAAGTTATATTGTTGTAATTTAAGTCAAACTGTGACAATGGCACAATTATCATGTCCTGGCCCTGACCTGACATTTCTAAATGATAACAAAAAAGTAGAAGACACAGTTCATGCTGACAGTATGTAATGAATGAGAATGTTAGGCCAAAAGTTATGTGAGAAATTACTTGCTGATACTTAGCTCATCAGTTAGAATATACAGCACCTTGCCATAATTGTCCAATTGCTTTCACAACATATGGTCCTTTAAATACAAATAATATTGTTTGAATGAGAAACTCATACACAGCTGAAGAAAACAATCTCAAGAGAGTGTGTGTATAACACTGCAAATGACTTAAACAGCATTGCTTGGGCACAATTATTGATCCAACCAGCTGCTACCTTGGTTCAACAAAACCACAGCAACAGCTCTGAGAAGCTGGAGGTTCCTTGGTTCCACCTGAGTCTGACTGATCCCAGTGGCACCCAGCTAATGCACAGGAATTAAACAAGGCAAAACAACTGTTTCAATGGATTTGTGTTCTATTTGAAACAAAAGAAAACTTGAAACTTTAAAAGGAAAATGAGGATTTTTTAGATTATTCAAGTACTAGGCTTTTTTTAAGAAACAGACAAACATATTCAACGTAACTTCACTTCAAAGCTTGTTATGAATTCCGCTTCTTGGAGTTCCTGAAGTGGCAGGGGCAGAACTTGAAGAGGAATCACAGTGAATCTCTTATACTTTTCCCCTAATCCTCCCCAAGTGCCATTTCTGACACATAATACTGGACTACACAAACCACTGGTCTAAACTAGTGTTGCACTGATTCTTAGAAATTCTCTTCCTAGAAATTTCAGCAGACCAGATGCCACTATGTTACAGAAAATGTGTGCTTAGTACCACAGATTTGATTAAAAGAATTTGGTGAATCATCAGTATCTACAACATTCTAAAATATATTATTTATGAGATACATAAAACAGACTACAGGAAACATTTTTTCATTTAAGTACAAGAAGCTGCTTCTTAGCCATGGGGTAAGAAGATACTTCCCAGCTACTGGGAGGAGAAAGGGGAGAATGAACCCTGCTCTAGCAATCCCTGTCATACAAGAGGGACAAGCCTTTCCTTCTAATTGTTTAACACACAGGACTGAAAAACCCCTTTCTCTGTGGAAAATTTCACAGAAAGATAAACCAGGCTTATTCCCACCAGGTACAAGAGTGTATTTTCAACACATGCAAATAATATGCAAAAATGCCTCATGGATTTACTACCTGGAAATCAGATAACCACACCAATTTACCTACAGCATAATGATATTCACTGGCACCTCCTCCTGCACTGTTGTGCAGGAATTAAGAGAGACCTTTCAGGAGTTTAGACTTACAGAACACAACACAACCAACATGCTGTGTGCTCCAAACACATTTATGAAATGTTTAAGTTACGTATTTTAGCAGGTTATTAACGGTTGGTGTTGGCAGCAAAAGGCTACGTTTCTCTAAAAATATTAATGTAAACCTAGCCATAAACATTTTTATGAGTAAGTTTTTCATAAAGCACTGCACTGACATGAGCTAGTCAATCCCTTCCTAAGGGGCAGATTAAGTATTAAAGTACATCCAAGGTGTGGCATCGTATCAGTTTACCTTTAGTGGCAGTTAAACTTACACAATTAGGGAAAATTCTACATCAGCTTCATCATCTGAAACCAGAGCCTTGTGACAATGCTGAATTCTACCAAGTGATTCTGAGGGAAGAAATCCCAGTGGACAACTTATAGCCTGAGCTGTGTAACTACAGATAAAGTCACTAGAGGGGGAAAAAAATAAAATAACCATTTTCACACTACATGATAATTATGAAATCCACAAGGTACGAAGGTAGTGCAAGTGTTCTGTCTTGAGCATTGTCCCTCAGGAGTATTTCAAATATTTGTCTAACCTAGCTCTGCATTTATCCTTTCTGCATTAGCAATCAATAAAAAAGAGGTGAGAGAAGAAGTATCTGGGTGATAATTTCACCGTAGGCAATCAACATTCATATCCAGCATTAATATTCAGGAAATGCCCCAAGTCTCAATCATTAATGATTAAGTATCACCACACCCTGGAATATTTTACTACATATCTGTATTGACATAATGAGATCCAAACTTCAAACATAATTGCTTGCCATTTTAAGGATCTTCTTGGAATTCAGGGACACTCACAAATCTATAGAAACTCCTGTGCCAAGGCAACACACAACTGAATTTAAAAAGCTGTAGTCTCAACTTCCAACGCACTTCAGCAGCCTGAGGAAACTTTAGGACATTTTAAATATAAACAATCATCTTCTGGAAGACAGAATTTAGAAAACTTAAACCTCAGACTGACTTCTTCTATTTAATAAGAAATAATGCTTTACATTTTATAATTTCACACAACTTGCCAGCTGCACTCCTGAGCTTACACAACCCAACTCTTGGGAACACTGAGCACATGGAAATGGCTCTGGGAATCAGAACCACCCCTGGACATCCAATAGGGCACAGGAGTTGTGTGTTCCAACAAAGCAGAGATGGCCATGTTTAAATGTTTTATCACCTTCTCCAGTATTATTAAAGACACTGATGAAAAATCTGAAATAAGTCATGTGTTTGCTCTCATTTTGCAAAAAGGATGTGTATTTTTGTGACGAAGATGCTGTCCCCAAAGTAACTGGGTGTCCTATTTTGTTGAAAGATGGATAAAGAGAAGAACGACAAGCAAACTGTACTATCAAATTAGATGATTTGCTTGAAAACCTAAAGTTTAAGGCACTGAGGCCACACTGCATATAGAGCTACTTACAAAGGGTTAATGTACAATATGCACCAGTTAATTGTCACAGATAACTATAGTTAGAGTTCAATAAATTGGTAGAAGGATTATAGTGCAGTTTTATTACCATCTCCAACACTTTTACTGATGTGCTTATTACATTTTTTTATAGTGTGCTGCTCTTGAGCCACCAGTTTATAATATTTACCCTTTTCAAACTAGATATACAGAGAATACATATACATATAAAAGGGAAACTAAGTTTACATGGCAAAAGTGGTGCAGCAACTAACACAACACACACACATATATATATATTTATATATATATATTTATACACATATAGTAATTACCCACATCTTGCACGGACAAACCTACTTACAAGCCTAGAGGCAAGAGGCAGCTGCCAAAATCCACGTATTTTATGCATTACAAAAAAAGCATGAACTAGGACTGGTCTTCTTCTCTTAGAAGATGAGGATAAAAATACCATCACTACAAACAGTTTTTGTATACGAATCACACGCACAGACACACACACAGACTATTTTTCTATCTCTAAATTACCTCTATTAGCTGCAGAATGTCAAAAGAAATTTTAGTCCAACACAAACAACCCTCAGAAGTTGAACGTGGTAAAAATAGTGTGTAACACTGGGATGTTTTTTCATTTTTGTTTTAACTCTTCGCAAGTATAGTTCTTCTGTACGCCTTCCTTAATTCAATTTATCCTTAAACCTTGAATGAGCTAGTATTGTTTCTAGTCCTCACATTAAAAGCAACAGCCAGCTGACTTAAATTCACTGCAACTGGAGAATAATTCACCAGCCCTCACACACAGCAAAACCCAGCTCCTCTCAGGCAGGCACTCCTTAGGGTCTGTGATTCAGATGAATACACAGACTGATCCCAAATATGTGTGTTCTGTTGGTAGCAGCTCCAAGCACCACTCTGCCATAAACCACCTTCCCCTCTGTGCAAGCAGGAGGGCAGGAACCCACCTTGCAAGGATAAGCTGTGGATTTGCACACTGAGCCTCATTTTTTTGTGTTTATCTGCACCACACAGCAAACACAGCCTCCTAAATAACCCTGCTTCCTTTTATCCTGAGTGGTGTCAGAACACCCATGTGGAGCTGCAGTGTGTAAGCCCTGAGCACCAAGCATGTGAAAACGTGTGCAGAAAGCCCCACTGGAGCACGTCCAACACGTGGATGTGTGTACACACAGAGGGTGTAACTCACAGCACCTCCTACTTCGTGTATAAATTGACACATCCCCGTTTCTGACACACTTGCAGCACATCCCTTCTCTACTACCCTCTCTCAGAAATGGAATAAGCATCTTCCTAAGACCATCATTTTCAGGAAAAAAAATGAGTGGGAAGGAAAGGATTGAATGGTGACTGGGGGCCACAGTGCTCTAGACCAGGACTTGTAGGACAGCCCAGTTCTCTGGTGTCTCCTCACACACCTTAGGAATTCCAGGCAGACTGTGCCAGGGAAAGTGAGTGTTCACAGTGTCAGAACCTGCTGTAAAAAACTCCACATGCAAATTAAAACTGCTTTTTAGAAGTTAGTTAAAGGATTTTAAATTATCTTTTCATACAGGCAGTCATTGGCAAGAGTGTCTTAAATTTAAAAGAACTCACATTATGACAATCTTAACTCAGATGCTTTCTAACTTAAATGTATCCTCAATAATGTTGATTTGGTCAGTCTACATGAAACACAAAGTTTTCTTTTTGAATAACCTAAAACCAGAATCATTTTCCCAAATCAGTTTTCACTTCTCTAATGATGTCCTTTGAGATGATATTTGTTTGCTTCTCAGATCCCATTTTGCACAGGAGACAGAATATAAAAGTAAGTTCTATTTACTGCTTTGTAAGCATTACAGCATTATCAAGTAATTAAGGACCTACACACAATCTTTCATACTTCTAGTTTGGAAAGCCTTGCAGGTGACAAATATTTTAATGAAACCAAAGCACTGCAGGTGCATCTGCATGAAATAAATACAGTGCTGGCTATGTATCAGCAAACACACAAAGAAAAATCTTCCCAAACTCTCCAGATAATCTGCAGTCCAACTAGAAACATGGAAAGTCAATACAGGTCAGAGAAAGAAACCCACATACTGAACTCCTTCACTCTTGGGATTAAATCCTGCCCTCTGCTCTAGGAAGCATAAACATAATTGTGCATCACTCACTGAAAGGGAAGAAATAGTCTTTATTTAATAATCTTACGATTGCTTGATTAGTGCTTGGGAAATAAAAAGCACTACTTAAGTGCTAAATATTATTGGCTTTTTCAGAACATCAGCTCCAAACTCGCCACCCCCCATTTCCTTCCCTCGTAACTCCATTCATTCATGTCATCAGAAGGCATCTCATTTTCAGCAACAACTACTCACTCTTTTTTTTTAATGCTGCTGGATGTGCAGAACTACTGTTGAGGTTGCTTGGCAACTAGTGAGACATATCAGAAGGAGAGATAAGGTCCAGAATGAATGGAATTGAAGAGAACTATATTTGGTTTCATTAGGAGATACTAACGTGCTCAAACTATACTGATTTGAATTACCCACATCATGATGAAATTTTGCTGTTTCTTTCAAAGCACAGAGATCCATAACCACAGAGTAGCACTAAATCCAGGCAGCCATCTCCTCAGCCACATACATACCTCCCTCTACAGAACAGACTGCAGAATCAGAGCTTTGACCTGGGCCAGCAGTTTGCAACAGCATGGAACAGTCAGGAAACACAGATATTTGGTGAGATATTTTGAAGAACTCTAGGCCAGAGAGGATAGTTGAATACTTCAGTTTGCCTTTCAGTGTATCACAAACCACTGTGCTTCTCCATATGCTTTAGTGTTGAGATGAAATTTCAACTAAAACAATTATTTCTGAAGGTTGCAATTTGAAATGAGGTAAGATTGAGCACCCAGGACTGCTGCAAGGACAGGACCTTACAAACTGCTTACAAGAAGTCTGCTCTGATGATCCAAGGCGGTCAAGAAAGCCTCGTGCAGGAGAAGATGGAAACAAGCCTAGCAGTCCCTAATGAAAGAGTTTCTTATCTCAAGCTCTTCAACTAACTTTATCTACATCACTTCAGTAAGAATCAACCAATGTGGCCCAAAAGAGGAACTTCTGACATCACCCTAGACCCTGCCTGGTCTTTGATGCTTCAGGAGGAAGTGAAAACTGTGACAACAGAACAAGCAGCAAAATTATCTTCAGGGAAAAAAAACCAAAACCAAAAGTCAACCCCCACGCTTCACCACCTCTCTGATGCCCGCAGGCTGAAGGGTTTCAAGGCTTCAAACACCAACAAAGAATTGCAAATACACAGTAATGCTCAGGGTAGGAAAAGGAAGAATTTGCAGCACGTGCACCAGACTCTGCGCTCCCCAAGGCCACAGGGCACACACACCTGCACAGCTCAATCTTCACGTGGATTGAAATAAAATAAACCCCTACCTCCCTAAGATTGCTTAAATGCTTAAATCTTTCCCAACAAATTGTTTCAAATAAAGTATCTCAAATGCTAAGGAAGTCAGTCTCATGCCCGTCCTCATTTTTAGGCATTTTGCTCACAGAGCATCACTTCTACATGGCCATGAAATCAGCTCTGGACACCCCTCTCCTGGACCTGGGACAACTCCTGTGGCTTCCCTTTAATCTTAAATTCTTCCCAATAATTCCACATCCTGCATGAAGTGAAGGCACCAGCATGGGATATATTATTTTAGTAACACTCTTATCAGATTTGGAAGTCCCCTTTATCACTTATGTTTCACTTTCCCTTTTTTCAGTCATCCAAGCCTGCATTTGTCTTTTTGCCACAAAAGCATCCCAAACCATACTAAGGTAATTTAACTAATTGACTTTTGAGTCCTTTTCCAGTTTCACAGATACAATCTAAACTCTGACTCCTGCAGGACTCTCTCACGTTCAGCTGCACTAAAACAAATTCCCCAAGTACAACTTATCAGATCACCCCTCCCAGTAATAATTATAAATAAGTTATATAAATTGGTGTTTCCCATAGTTTCTCACAGGATATCCTCTGGGATTTTTCTTCATTGTTTATTGAAAATACCCATAGTCTATTTCCATAACAGTATCACAGACTCACACAGAGATGATCCCAATATTTGCCCTTCTAACAGACACCAAACTTCCTTTTCTGTTTGCAGCATTATCCAGGAGGGAAACATAATTTCTTTGGGGAAGGAATAATATATATGGAAAATATTTCTACTTTCTCTACCTAACTATGTATAACTTTACCTTATGCATTCAGTTAAAAAAAAAAAATCTGTGTCCAAGCAGTACTATGAACTTCAGTTAAGAAAATAGAGGACTAAGTTGAGAAAAAAAATACATTTTAAAAATTTATTCAGCATGAATAAAACTGTGAGGAAAAAGTCAGACATTATGCTGCCTACATGAATTCAAAGTGTTTTTTCCAACTCCCTCTGATTACACAGAATACAGAAATGCTTTACTAAACCCAATCTTTTTCACTCATTTCTTGCCCCTTATTTTACAGTGTCAAAGAGACACTTAGGTAACAGAACGTTCCCAAGTTCTTTGGTGATAAACATAAGGAAAGTAAACATTCGATTGCATAAGATACAATTACATAAAGTGAAGACTGTCCAATTATGTGAAAGCAAAACACAGAGGCAGCACGGAGCATCCCAAGTTCCCAAGAGTTCGGGGAAATTAAGAGTGACACAGTTCCAGCTGAAAAAACTAACAGGCAAAACAGTTACATTTCAGATTTTCAAGTGTCCTATGTGTAAATCACAGAGCATATTTTTATCTACAACATTCAGCATAAAGCAGAATGTGTTCCTGTGAGTAACTACTTTGAAACAACATTCATCATTTTGACAGAGCAAAATTAAAAGGTTGCATTCAATTTCCAGGCATCTATTTTAGAGTGCATCAAAACTCAGAACTGAAAATCCAGTAGCTTCCCACAACAGAGAAATTTAATAACAAAAAAATCCCCACACAACCCCATTAAAGCAAATCTTCCAGAAAGTTGTGTAACAAGCTTGCTGCAGAAGGCATTGAGACAAAGTACTAGGAAACTTGATTTTTTCACTGAGCTCTGCAACTGTTTTGTCAAATATTTGGAAGTGTAGAAAGTGCTGCTCTGCCTGACCTGCACATGGGCTTGGGGTTTGTGTGGTAGATTGGGACTGAGTGGTCCCAGATTTCCTGAAAACCCCAAGTGCTTAACTGAGCCCTTCCCCTTCCAGTTTTCTCTCTCATTTAAAGGAAAAATAATTTCCTAGGCTTTGCATTGTGCTTATAGTTTTTTTTTTCCCATGAATAATGCAGTGCTGTGATTACACTCTAATTCCAGAAGATATTCAATGAAATCATTTCAGTAAATGGCCATGTCCTTAGGATTACTGTATTTTGCTTATTAAAAAAAAAGTTGTTACAACTCCAAGTGTTCATATTTATCTTAAATAGTCTTAACCTGCTAAAAACAACAAAAAAATACACAAACCTATCCCAGTCACTATTGTGCAATTAAATTAAAATTCACGAAACTAACTAGCTTAATTTTTCCATAGTAATGCCACATTAAACCAAATTTACCTAGCCTATTTTAATTTAAATTATCAGGGTTAAAACAAGCATCACACATAATTCCCTGAGCTTCATGTGCTAAGTGTCCCACTACACAATTTATCTCCATTTTTAAAAAAAATTAAAAACCAAGCAAGATAGAAGCAAGGCAATCTTTGTTACTACAAACTTAAGGAAGAAATTCACTTCACAAACACCCATTTCCTTGCAACATTTTCTAATTAATACGAACAGTTGTATTACACAGATAATTGTGCTGTCAAAACAGAATAAAAATATCTTAATTTGAAGAAAAGCAAAGTGCACACAGACCTCCAGATAGGAGGGGAGTGTTTAAAGCTCAGTGATTCAGGAGGCAGCAGTAAATCCCCCAGCAAGCTGTGCAGGTGCCATGCAGGGCTGATGCAGCATCTCCTGGGACTGCAGCACAGCCCAGGAGGAAACCCTGCACACCTCTGCCTGCTCCATCAGCTCCCCCAGCACTCCTGGGAGGCTGCAAGGGTGCAGCTGGGAGAGATAATTATTTTCTAGTGCCTTAACTAAAAAGAGAAGCCAACACAATGACTTATTCAATAGCCCTGTGGAGAACACAGCCAGCAACAGGTAGCTCAGAGAGAAGGTCACAAGCTTTCCTGTACCTGTGTAACAGCAACACCTTGAGACAAAACATCTCATCGAGATATTCCACCACTGCATTTTTCAAAAAGTGGATGCTTCTGCCTCTTAGCTGTCAAAAACACCCCTCAAAGCACTGCTGCTTCTAAGCAGGCTCAGCTGTAAACAAGTAATTCTAATTAACTGCATGTTTAGAGTACAGTTGTAGAAATAACTATTAAAAGCTGATGCAGCTACACTTGCACTGTATCCTAAATGCTTGGATTTACTATTAACTCAAGGTTCAGCTGTTAAAGGAAAATGTAAGGCATGCTATTTTTAACATCAAGATTCAAGTTATACTAAAAAAACTCCCTAATCAGTGGAAATTCCTTCATTTCAGCTTGAGAGCTCTGAAAGACCAAGATGAAAATGAGCAATTTCTGCATCTCAGCTCTTCACTGGAGAAGGGACCTGGGCAACCCTAACACACAAACGCACGATAAATCTAAAAATAAAGATACAGATAACTTTGCCTGCTGGATTATACTTCAAAGCCTTAGCTCAGCCTGACTGGATCTGAGACACTGGGGAAGGATGTTAAAAAACTGGAACAAGAGCAATGTTTGCACTTTTTAGAAAAATGCCTCAAAACCCCCCAAACCTGCTCCCCCAGCCCTAGAGAACAACACAGGAGCTCACAACCTAAGAAACAGGAACAAGAAATCCCACTCATATCCACATTGCTAGAAGAAGCAGGGAAAGGCACAGCTCTTATTAATAATAAATTTTATCTTATGGGACAAAAACACAAGGTTTTAACATAATGAAATTGAAAAAAAAAATTCCCAGCTGGAATGACTAGCAAGAAATAAAATGTAGCTACATCACAAAGTAAGGGGAATCTTCAGGGTTTGCAATAATGTGAACAAATAGTTTTAATATCAAAAAGGTAACTGCAATAAGTTTAAAATAAGGAGCACTCTGTTCATATATAAACTAATTCAAGCGTCCACCTGGAAGAATTAGTAAAAATATTTTTTTTTTAAGTATTAGAGTACTGCCCAATCTGTCCATTCAAAACATACAGGAAATAAGAAATTCCATGAGATACTACAGAAGAAAATTCTTCATGTAGTGATGATTCTGTAGCACTGGCTAGAGCAAAGGTAATCACTCTGCACCATCTAATTTTTAAGAAAAGTGGGTGAAAACCTGAAAAACTCAGTGGAATTTTTCAGAAAGGACATGGAAGTGTAGAATATATACATAGATTTAATACTCTCCATAGAGAGCCATAATTTTGAAGTTATCTGAAGTCTTTTTGCAGTATTTAATATAGTTTGTGATTTATTAAATAACAAGTTAAATAGAACACGATACATTGGTTTCTACTACTAGATGTTTGCTTAAGATAAGAAAATGGAGAAAAATACACCACTTCCACTTAAACTCACGAACATGGAAACTAAAAATATTTTCTAAAAAAATCTGGAGTGAACTGAGGAAGAGTAAGACTTTTTTTAGCTGTTTTTTCTAAGTCTCATTTTATCTCAGATTCTGCTGTGCAACCAAACTTGAAGCAGCGTTGTTGCTGCAAAATTAATTTCCAGAAATTAAAATCAGAGGCTGAGTAGAAGAGAGACCAAAATTAGCACTCCAGTGAAGAAACCCAGGAAGAGTTTGTGTATATCTACATCAGCCACAGCACACTCTGACTTTGTCCACGTAGCAGAAAAAAACCAGAAAAAGGAAGATAAAGGGTGTGCTGATGCAGAAATATTTAGGGATATTATGGATATTTATTCCATCAGGGAGAAAAACAAGGAGTGGAGGAAACAGGAGACTCAGAAAGCCCCAGGTCCCAAAGAGGAGCTGCAGATGCTGCAGGGGAGAAAGGATTTGGGGAGACAGAACAAGTTACAGACTGCACTCACTCAGCTGCCCGCTGAACGGTTTATTTTCTGTTTGGGAAAATAAAAGGAAACTTGCACATTTGTTTGATTTTACCGAAACTAATGAGTAAAATCCCACATCTACCATCAAAAGCCAAAAGCCTGCAGACCCATTCACAATGTTTTCCACAGAGTTAAGCCTTAAGCTCTCTTCTGTCTCTCTCTTTTGCTTCTCAGATTACATCACTCGTGCTTATTCCGCTATTCATAGTTATTGCTCTCCAAGCTCTCTACAACTATAAAGCTTTCTCCTAGCTTGATAGCTGCATACTTAAAAAGCTTTTGTGAAATTTAAACCTCAAAACAAATAGAACTACTGCCATATTTTTGGCCAGTCCCTTTACATGCCAAATCATGTCTGCAACATATGCAAACTTAGCTTGAGGGATGAGCTTACTACTGGGTTTTTTTGGTTGTTGGGTTTCTTTTTCAAAAAACTGAAATATTTAACTGAAAGCACAAATGTCAAGTTGCAAGCCAGGAAAAGTAATTCAGAGGACAGAGAGCTCTCAACACGTAACAACACAAAATTGGTAGTTTAAACTGCCTTCCTAGGAGAACTCAGCGTTTCCCAGCCAGTAAATGCAGATAAGATGCACATTCTGCTCTGAGCAATACCATGTTTCCCATGAAAATAAAGAAATTATGTTCAATTCACACCTTCCTTCTTTTACCTATGTGAAAACAAAGCACAATGTAAAAATGAAAGTCAATGCTTTCTTTGAACACTGCGCTGTCATCTCTCCACTGATGGTTGACCTGAGCCTACCACGAGCATCTAAAAGCAGATAAAACTAGCCAGCTTTTTAAATTTTTAGATTCCTTCATGCACTGCTTTTCTGTATTATTTCAGGAACCTAAATAACATAATTTTTCATCCTGAAAAAAAAATTCACTTCACTCGCACGTGGAAATATTTTGAGTTTGATTTCAGAAAGCCTCTAAGCAAAGTGAAGGAGTTATTCCAGTGACTATCAGAATTTTCAGTGCCACAGTATGTTAACAATCCTTGCCAAACAAGGCCCAGTGTAGGTATTATAAACAATCAAAATTTTCTGAAAACTCATTTTACAGCATTTAGAAATCACACTTGAGTAGCAGATCTAAATAGCAATGCATTTGCACAAGTTCTTAATGGACAATGTTTCATACCTTCAGGCAAGAACCCACAAGAAACCTGAATAAAAACCCAACCCAAACTCAGAAGTTTCTTCCTTCTTTGTTTTATGTAAAAAACTTAATGCTGCTTCACTGAGTTCACTTTTACTCTGTCATAGAACAGAATTTTTGACCGTGTAGAAATAAAAGTATTTTCAAAGGAAAGATAATTTCAAGCACATAACAGCTCTCTTAAACATTCTAACAATTACGAAAATGCTTGGTTGCATAGGTGGTTTAGCATCACCAGGTATTACCTCCCACTTCTTTCAAGGTGATGAAATTTACATTAACTTGTATAAACATTTTGCATAAACTTCTACAACTATATGCAGCAGTCAGTTCTTTTTCATGGTATTTATCAGCTGTTGGGATATCTTTGTCTTTTGACAAAATTCGTCTACACAACTATGCCAGCTCTCAGGACAAGACCTAAAACTGAGGGAAACACAAATCCTGCTCCCCCCTTGCCCACACCTCCACTTATGTTCTGCAGCACAAATTTTGATCCAACACCATAACCAGTTGCTCAGACTGAACAGACATGTACACACAAATTTTCCAGCACCTCACTGGTGTCCTGGAGCAGGAGCTGAGAAAAAAAAATCAAAAATTTGTGCCTCAAAGCTGCAGAAGCCTCTTGACAGACACTGTGACACAAAGAAAGAAAGAAAGGGGGCGAGGGAAACCACACAACCCAAGCCTTCCCCTCTCCAATTTTCAATTTTAGTCAAAAACACCAGGAAAAAATTACTTTTGTTGCCAGTCAAGTAAAACACAATAAAGTCTGTTTGTTTCTTGGCAAGAAACTGAAGTGACCATTCTGAAAACATGGGATTGGTACACAAATGTAAAGGAACTATAAAAACAGAGCAATCATATTTGTGTATACAAGCTAAGATTAGCCATTAGGAAGGAATTCATTATTTTGGAAGGCTTAGTTTTAAATATTATACTTTTCCTTTGTTTATAACATTAGCTTCTCTTCCATAAGATCACATGGCTAAAAACACAAAAGTTAGAAAAAACCCACAGTATCAGACAACCAAAAAGTAAAGTTACTGAACCAGAAGTTGTTTCACTTACAAGAGAGACTGCCACTGACTAAAGTGATTAGGTAATATTATTTACTGCTTTATGTGACATGATGGTGGTAATGGATGTATTAAGAGAAGATTAGAAACCATCAATGACTACTTTTCCTTACTCACAAACTCCTAAATCCTGGTGAGAAAAGAGAGAACGTTTGAAATCTCTGAGAGGGTGACTTGGCTCTCTTAGCTTTCCCATTAAGAGAAAGTAATTTTTAAAAGCACAAGAGAAATGCAAATATATTTGTCATTTAAGTCTTGAAAACAAAGCTATTCAGCTCTGCTTATGCCACCAACGCCACTAGATTTAATAAAACACAAACTCCTATTCAGCACTTCAACATACTAGTTCAAGAAAGTGTCAACATTTTACATCATCATTTGGGAAACTAAGGCTGAAAAGCATTACCTGAAATTTCCTGTAACCTCAAGACTTCCTGAATCCTAAACACTATCCAAACTTAAAAATCACAAAGGCATATTCCCCTTATTTGTCAATCTTTGTAGTGGATTTCGTAAGTCCCATTTCAACCATTTATTTCT
Organism: Irena cyanogastra; assembly: GCA_013397155.1. Classification (NCBI taxonomy): domain Eukaryota; kingdom Metazoa; phylum Chordata; class Aves; order Passeriformes; family Irenidae; genus Irena; species Irena cyanogastra. The sequence goes on along the minus strand of VWZV01001474.1, from coordinate 232,943 downwards.
ATTTAAATATTTCTGCTTGTCCCAGTTTTTCCCATGACACTTCAAAATTGTCTCTTGCCCGTGCCAATTATTCCCCGCTTTCTAAAATTGTGCATGACAATGACCCTCTCCTTAGAGTCTGTCAGCCAAAGCCACAGTGATCACAGAGGGAAAAATGACTTAAAGGAATCAGAAGTAAGTGAAAGGCCATGTGTTTTTAGAAGCAAAGAACCCCAGCCTCCAGACAGCACAAAAAGGAGTTGTTTTTCTTTTCCTCTTCAACCTTAGCTACACATTTAATTCTTCCAACTATATTCCTTAACTCCTCGTGTCCTCCCTTTCCCATTTTTCATCCTTTCCAGATCAGAAAGATTGCCATCTAAACTTCTGCACAGTCAAAAAGAGAAGGTTTTGGCTCCACCTTATCAGTGGATGCTCACAAAATACTGTTTGCAGCAGCAGATACCTACTCCTCTGGAACTGCCTCATGAAAAGACAGTTGAAGTGTTGAGGAGGGAGGGAAGGAAAGGAAGGGAAGTCACAGGCTTCCTGCTATTAAAAGCCAAATTTAAACCCTTTCTACATCAAAAGGGCCTCTGTTGTTGGCAGTAATGCAAAGAGTAGAAAATTTGGTTGATACAGATTCTTCATTATGCTTAAAAGGCAGCTCTTCCACGATAAAGACCAGGAACACTGGAAAAATACAGTGGGGAGGCCACACTCCCATTTCTCACAGAATAGCTGCAGGAAGATGTCAGATGATAGCACAGCCACCTGAAACCATTCTGCAAGAGCTGAAAGTGGGCTAAGCCCTTCCAAAAAAACTCCATGCAGAAAAGCCTGTGCTGTAGAACATGCCTTGCTTCTCCAATACTCTACTCTCCTTCCCAATAGCACAGCACTCTTACATCCCACACACCACCTTCACTACAGCAACAGAAATAAATGTATTTCTGTCTCTAATTCAACTATGGCTTATAAAAGGAACACTGAAAAAAAATAGTCCTTGCTGTAGTTAACTTGCCTACAACTTTAACTACCATCACATTAATCATAGCTTTAACTATTCAGAACATTAATTACCTGCAGCACTTGATTCCATACAGTTCCTCAAATAATTAATTAGCTAAAGGGATTGAGAATTGGAGTCCCAGAGGAAATTCTGGTTTCGTAGAACTACACAGATTTCACCTTGCTAAATGCTGCAAGAACTCACCTAAAGGCACGCAACAGCTTCAACTATTTGGGGGCAGAATCCTAAAATCAAACTAAATAAAATCCCCTCACACTGACTGAAATAGGCCAGCATTTTTGGCACTGAACATCCTGTTTAGTCACCAGAAAGAAGAGTAATACAAAATGAAAATTTTTGATTCATTTGTTCATAGCATTAGACATTTTTCCTAACAGGTAACCTCTCTCTGCTTCAAATATCCATTGCCAAGGGCAACCAAACCAAGGCAAACAATTCTAAGACAGGACTTTAAACTGGATTTCTTTTAAACCACAAGAATAAGCTGCACCAACAGAAATAATTCGAATCTAGTTACGTACAAGTACACTAAAATTACAAAAAAAATCTCCTCATCTGCAGCATATTGAGAGGTGGTTTTCACCACCTCTCTCCTGCTATTCACTACATCAGCTGTGGTGTTTTATGCAAACATGTTTATGTTCCAGAGCAGATGATCAGGACATGAAGACAAAAAATGTTTCGCTCTTCCTACCCTTCCAAAAAAACCTCCATGCTATTTCTCTCATCAGCTGAATCCAACATCATTCTTCCACAAGGTAAGCAGGGCAGAAAGGGAACGAATCAAGCAAAAAGGGTAATGGCAAGCGAGACAACACAGAGAGCAGTTAGTTATTTGGAAGAAAATGCAAGTTATTTAAGGACAGATGCGTAACTTGCAAGAATTTCAAAACACTGAAAAACAGCCTTTTCCCTGCTGTAAAGTGTATGTTACAATCTACTGATTATTTTTGGCAGCAGAACCCTAACAATGATGCGTTATAACTTACTCCTTGTACACTTTAAATATACCACACTTCTGCATTGGATTTTTATGCACCTCAGTGCTCTGTATTACCCACCAAAGGACAGGCACAAGGGACAAAATGCCATGGGTGAACATCCCCCAGCTCCTGAGCCCCGGGCAGCTCCCCTGCCATTCCTGCAGCGGGCCGTGCCCCGTGACTGGCAGCAGGGCTGTGCTGGCACACGGCTGCCCCGTAACTCAAATCCCCTGCTATGAGAAGGCAGAAGCCAGCAGAGCCTCCTGAGGCCACATTTGCCATGTTGCCCCACATTCCAGCTGCAGGCTCTGCTCTGCCCAAACCTACAACGCAAAGGGAGACACTCGAGGAAACCCCTGCTGCTGCAAATCCCAGTGTGTCCCAGTCCCTCACCAGCTCTGCACAGGTCTCTGGGCTCCCAGTTCCACACAGATTTGGGTATGCAGCTAGTAGGGTTTGAGGTTACCTATCCACATCATACACCATCCATTACACAGCACTGTTACCCTTTCAGAGCATCCACGGGCTTAAAAACTCAGAAAAACCGTGTTGCTTAAATGGATTGATACTTCCAAAGGTACCAGGGCATCCACTTCCACTTTCATTTATGAACTTCTTACTCAGCACCCAATATTGAGACCTACCCAACCAAGTCAACTCATGCAGACCTTTTAAGTCACACAAGTCTTTTAAGAAGTCTCTGCAGCAGCCCAAATGACAGAGACAGCTCAGCAGCAACAGGATGCAGGACTAGGCACTCATGAAAAAGTTATTTTGGAAATGAAAAATATTCCTTATAAAGAGGAGCTAAAAACATGCAGCACATAACGTATTTATTATGAACCAGTCTGAACTTTCATCCAAAAGACTGTGTACCTTATCCTGAACTATCATTTGCTGATTAGGAAGAAGTACTGTCCAGACTCCTTGGCTAAAGTTTTAGCTCAGATATTCTTACTAAAGAATTAACTACTGGAAGACTCATGAAAGCTTAACCTTCCCAAAAAGGGAGGATTCACAAAATAGATGGTACCACTAAAAGCTAAAGGATGGCAGTACAAAACTGTTATGTTTGAAAACAAGCAAGACAAAACCAATAATACAATCTAAAAAAAAAAAAAAGCACAGAAAACAAGCTTTGAAATTTCAACATTTTGATTCAATTAGTATTAATTTAGCAGCTTTTGGTATACACACACACACATACACAACTGCAAGCATAAATTAACATGTAGAAGAATCTCTTCCTACTCTCTAGCAAAGTTAGTCAAAAAGTTAGCAAACAAGAATCTTTCTCAGACAAACAACAAGGTATCCATTTTCCCTATCTTAATGCCATTCTCCTCTTCACAACTGCCAAATAACAAATATTAGATGCAAAAACCAAAAGCTTTTAGAAAGATAATTTAACACAAATATCTGGACAAGCAAACACAACAAAATTCCCAAAATTCAGAGTACGATTCCATTCTGTGAGGACACAGAAAATAAAGGCTTACTTGCTGCAAATAAAGAAAATTGTGCTCATTTTGTACGCTGACACAAGGCGTGTTTACAGCAACACGAATCAATGTGCTATAGCGGAGGTAAATCAGTGTCAGCCATGTTGTGAAAGAAACTGCAGCTAACAAATCCATAAAACTCCAAACTTAATCAAATCAGCTGTGCCTTAATACAAATAATTTTATACTGCTAGATCTTACTTATGATTGGTGCCTGATTTCTTCAGGTTAATGTCTATCAATCTCATCTAAAAATGCACATCCAAATTCTAGAGAGAGTGAAACAGCAGCAAGAGGAAAAATACCCAAGATATAAACCAGGAGCACTGACTGCAGTGCAAAGGAGGAAGGTACGATGTGAAGTGAAAAAGCAAATGCACTTACTCAGCATTAAATCCATTCACGTGCAGGATCCTCATCTGCTTGACTATTGTGCTTTTACCGGATTCACCAGCACCTAGAAAATGAAAGTAAATCAATTTCAGAAGGAAGCATAAGTGATTAAGGCACACGCTAGAATTTTTCTCTTCAGGGTAAAATCGAGAAAGTTGGGTTTCTCAGTGCAAGAGTGAAAAGTGAAAGAAATAATTGCCACTGGAAACTTCAGTTGTAGCTAAAAATAAATGCCCAGCTCAAGTCATGTGTCAGATCTGAATCTTGGATCATTTCACTGTCCATTTTTCCAGTGTCAATGTTAAAAGCAGACTGCAGTATTTGGAAAGAAAATGGACAACTTCAACATTTTACAGAGAAGACAACGGGGAACATCACAACCTGGCTGCCTTGTCACTACTATCTGACAGAGGGAAAGACTGACTGAAGTCCCTATCAAAGAGAAGAAATTCTGTTATATCCTTAAAGAATTCTAAATTTGGCTGCAGTTCATCATCACCCAGTCAAACTCCATAACTTAAATCACAAGGAATAAAATATGTAGATACTCACATTTGAAAAAGGAAGGCATCCCTTTAAGCCTCCACCCACAAAGCTACAAAAAACCTCCTGTTATTCGTGTCTTGTAAGCAGCCTCCCACCCTCCCTACATGTTCCAAGATCAGCCCTACGCACAAGGAGAGGCAGAGACCACCTCTCGTGGCTGCCTGCTCCACAGAGCTCCCCCGCAGCTCTCCCCGTCCGTACCTGCAGTGCAAAAACCCCACTCCACTTTACTCCAGTTTCCATAAGTGGATGGATGCTATTTCTGCTGTGCTGCTCGGATGCCAGTGCACAGGGCAGCCCATCTGCCTATAGTCCCCGTTCTTCCATGCACGCTGAACAACTCCAACAGCAGCATTTAATTGAGCTGCTCCACGCTGCCAGATCGGCAGCTTTCTATATAAAGCAAACATCTTTTTGCAGGAGTAGTATCGTAATGTGGCAAAATTTGGAAAGATTCCCCTTAGCATCTCCTGGCTACTGGTTTTTTCCCCTCCCCAGCCTGTGTCTCACCCACAGGAACCGTACGTCTGTGGCAGAACGGGCAGGGAGGTACAGTTTGTATTTATAGGATGTCAGGCCTCTGCTAGCACACACTGACAGCACAAGCCTCCATTTTGAGCCTCATGTTCAAAACTGTATTTTAGCAGTTACATTTCAAGGTTCATTTTCTCACAAATGCTTTCCCCCTCTGCTTTCTCCCTTCCTTCCCTTCTCCCTCACGAATTCCCAAAAGTCCTCCTCTGCTCTCCGTAAAACCTGGCTGCATGTTTTGCCACTTTAATCCCAGAGCCATACTCCTTTTTCCTCTCCTTGCTCACTGCTGTTTTGTAAGCATTCAGAGAGCAGTTTTTATCTACAACCCTTTATGCACACGCCACTTCTCCCCAGAGCTGCTATTTTGTACCATACACCCTCTGTCTGATCAGGCAGACTGCACTATGCAATAAACACAGGTGGCTAAACCAATCAAGAATTAATATCTTGGAATAAGATAGACTGGATCATCCTCACAACTAAGAATTATTCACAAAGGCAGTATCTGCTGTAGTCAAATGTCCACTTAAAAATTCATAACAACTAAATTTCAGCTGTAACACTAAATCATATTTTATATTTATAAGCATTGGGAGCCAAAATCTTTACTTCACTTGGTCCAAGAAGGAGGCTGGACAGTTGTTGCATTTGCTATAAACACATAGGGTTTGATATTGACACACCTGGCTTCTCTGGATCGGATACAACACCAGCGAACCAACACGATGTATTACATCTATGTTTCTCCCTAAGTCTAGCTTTGCATTTGGCTGCTCGTTAAGGCCATATTCTCAACAACAATTACACACACACGTTTAACTTCACCACCAAGGAGAGTTCCATTAATTTCAGGGAGCCTGCTCGTGGCAGCGGGGCAAGCACGTGTGCAGCGACGGGGCCTACGAGCAGCAGCACAAACCCACTAGAATATTCAGCAGCTCTTCTTTGTTGTTATTTAAATATCATTTGAAAAGATTAAGAATACTTTCCAAGTGCCTGGCTTCTTATTTCATGTGTCTTATAGAGGAAATATAACACAATAATAGGGAGAATAGCTTTTATATTTTTTTCCAGTGAGTCTGAGTTACAGACTAGCCACAATTCATGGCAGAAACTGTAACAGCTGAACTATCACTTTAAAACACACTCACAGATGACTCTACTGCCATCGTTAAATACATGCAAATTTTTATTTGCAAGTATCTAAACTATTTTTCAGCCACCAAAACTAAAGAAAACAGAAAGAAAACCCAGGCAAGTCCATCATGTTTCTGTTTGCTGAAATTTTGCCTCTTACGAAAGCAACTCATCTGATGACAAATAGTTTCTATGTATCTACGTAATGTTCAGCCTGAAATCTGGAAGTCCAAGACATTTCCCAAGAGCTGAAGTCCAAATTATCCTGTAAAAAGATTTCTGCTGAAGCCCTGGCAGGCTCCTCAGTGTTGCAGGTGCTGCTGTAGTCCCAGTCACTGTCCTTTTATATTAAGTCTCTTTCTTCAAATGAGTATTTGAAAGATTTTACTGGTGATAGTACACTTCCAAATTCACCGCCTTCAAAAATTCTTTTTTTTTTTCCCCCCCCTTCCATTAGGGTTTTTTCCCCCCAAAACTGAGTCAGCTTGGCGAGGCCTAGCCTGTGCTCCACGCTACAGCCCTGCAGAACGTGCACAGGCAGTCCCTCGGCGTGACCAAAACAACCCACGGCTCGTAACTGCATCTGAGCCTAAAACACTACTTCAAAACACTCCGAAATCATGAGCCTGACAAACATTTCCTTGTCCTCTCCGATGTCGATATTTGGACCTTTCCGTCCCCTGAATGCCACAGCCCGCATTTATAAACGTCTCTCCTTGTAAAACACGAGCAGGTAACCCAAAGGAGCCGCTGGAGCAGCACCTGGAGCCCGGCGCTCCAACGCGCGGTACCTCAATTCCTGGTGCGACAGCGGAGGCTGCCGAGCCCGCCGGGGCCGGGGCCGTGCCCGCCGGCCCTGCGCTGCTCCGCGGCCCCAGCGCGGCCGCGCTTCCCTCCGGGACCGACATCCTCCCTCCGTTTCCCCCAAACGATTCCCCGACTTCCTCCCTTCCTCTTCCTCCTCTCCCCGGCCTGGCCGCACGTCCCTCGGCACCCCGGCCCCGGCGCGGGGAGCGGTGTCCGGCCCTCCCGCGCTCGCCGCGCCGCTCGCCCGCGGCCGCTGTCACTGCCCTGCCCTGCCCTGTTTATCTGCCCGGCTCCCCGCGGGCCCCTCGCCGCGGCATCCCCGGCCCCTTCCCCACGCTCGCCCGAGGCCCGCTGTCGCCCCG
>VWZV01001474.1:131129-225509 GCA_013397155.1 Irena cyanogastra | reverse complement strand
CCTCTCCTCCCCCGCCCCCCGCCGATCCCCTCGGCGCACCTTTCCCGGGGGGTGCGGAGCGATCCGCGGGGATCTCCGCGCCCCGGCCGGGCCGCCGGCTCCTCTAGAGGCAGCAGAAATGCCCCCCCCCGCGCCGCACGCACAGGAACAAATCCAGCTTCAGTGCCACCCCCAAAAAAATAATAATCTTCTTTAGATCCAAAGGCACGGGCTCCAGGCGCGGAAACCTCCCCAAATCCTCGGCGGGGAGGATCGGGAAACGTCTCTTCCTCGCCTCTCCCCCCGCGCCGCGGGGGTCACGCAGCCCCGGTCCCTTCCCTCGCCGGCCGCCGCAGCTCCTCGCCCTCCGGCCGCCGCGGGTCCTTCCTCCCGCACTGGGGCGGGGGGGTCCAAACCAAACCCCCCTTTTTTTTTCCTCCCCTCTCCTTGCTGTTGCTCTTTTCACATGCGCTTTCCAGGCAGCTGAATCCTCGCGACGAGAAGGAAATGCAAAATAAAATTAAAAAAAAAAAAAAAAAAAAAAAAAAAAAAAAAAAAAAAAGGANAGAAAAAACAAAAAAAGGCAGCAAGCCCGTTTGCTCTGTGCCCCGAGCAGAACCTGTCCCCTCACGGGCGGATTTTTCCCCGTCTTATTTTTCCTGCTCTCTCCCGCATTTTTTTTTCCNTTTTTTTTTTCCTTTTTTTTTTTTTTTTTTTTTTTCCTCTTTTTTTTTTTTTTTTTTTTTTTTTTTTTTTTCCCCTTCCCCTATTGAGCGGCTCCGCGGCGGCGGAGCGCGGGGTGGGGCGAGCGGGCCCACACTGCACGCTGGGAGCGAGCGGGGCCGCTCACATGATGCCCGCGTCACCCCGCGCCGCCGCCGGCGCCCTCTTCGAACCGGCCCCGCCGCCGCTCGGGGGCCCCGCGGCCGCCCCGGAGCCTCCCGGGTGCCTCCATCCCGCGGCACCGCCCGCCCCTCGCCCCGCGGGATGGAGGCGCCCGCAGCTGCGCTTGCAGTTAATAGGATTCTGAATTAATCGTAAGGGAGTCGTGCCCTGCGACGCCTTGTGCTGCGCTTGGAAAGAGTTGATGTGGGAGTTATGGTGCCGAATGGTTTGTGGCTGGGTTTTTTGGGTGGATGCTCGCTCGCACCCCGTGATTCGCCGTGGTCCGTCACTGCCGGTCCGTGTCCATCCCTGCCCATCCCGGCCAGGACTGCGGGCTCGAGGTACCAGGGGATGCTCTCTGCATCAGCACACGTTTGCTTCTACACGTGGTTTTACCCCCGTCTAGCTTCATTTTCTTCTCTAAAATATATTTTGGAAACCCCATTACAAAAATTACACAGCTTATCAGTTATACCTGGAAAACAAAGGTTGGCGCTTTGCTCTTTGTATAACTCGGATCCCTAAAATACACAGGCAGCTTTTCTCTATGCACGCGTCCTCACACATGAGTTAGTGAAATGTCCTGTACTATACAAATATTATTTACCCTTATTTGCAAAATTCGATTATCTACCACACTGTTCCCACGAACACACCTTCTTACATCATCCAGTTACTATATTTAGAAACACCCACAGTAAAATAATTATGTGAATAGAACAAACAACTAGGAGGTCACAGCTAATGTCATCAAATACATCTGTTGAGCTGCCCTTGCTGAAAGAGGAGGGGAACCTCAGGAGAAACAGGGAACATCACAGTCCCTATTTTTAAATGCACAGGAGAGATTCTTACTGGTGTCTCTAGGTGTTCTTTTAGGCTAAGAGCAGTTTTAAAAGGTCTTATAGAAACCTGGCTCAGCAATGCCCAGAGTCATGTGAAGCAAATATGGCAATAATTCCTTGTATCTTTGATAGGTTATTTATTTGTATAGTTTTCATGTAACTGTGGAGTTTACAAGGCATAAAGGACTCAGAAAAGCAGAATTTGGACTGAAAATTAGAAAACCTCATATTTTTTTTATGGTTTCAGGTATGACGAGACTACAGAAGTGCCAGTGCCTGCCACCTCACACGGGGGAAAATCTGCCCCAGGCTCCAGGCTTTGCTTCCCTCTGGGTCCCAGCTGGGGGGAAGGGAGCTCATCTCAAGCTCCAAACATGAAGGAATACACAAACAAGATAAAAGTTATTGCAGGAGATATATAAAAAGCTAAAATCTTGGTGAACAGTGTCTCTACAGGGAAATGGCATGGGTAAATATGCCAAAGCATCCATGGCCAAGGAGTCACAGCTGTGTAAAAGCTGTTGTCCAGCAGTGCACACCCATCCCTTCCCAAACAGAAACCAGGACAGGCTCTGCGAGGTTAAACTCCCACAGGAATCACTGCCCTCCTGCTGTAGATACCTCGTGCCTCTGTCTTTAGGTTGAGCAGAGCATGAGGTGGCTGAAAAAGAAAAACACACTCAGCTAATTCACAAATCTCCCAGTTACTTACAACAGAATTAAGAATTAGCTCCCTGTATTACAAGTGTTACTAAAGTGTGAAAGTGTCAAAAGCTACACGAAACAAAAAGAAAACTCCCACATTGTGTAACCTATCAGCAATTGCAGATTGTTTTTGTCTTTCTGAAATGTGACAGGACTCAGGACATCAGGCACCACCCGCACTTCACAAGCCCAGTGAACTGCCAGGAGTTTTTTCAGTGCTGTCCTGATTAGGAGCCCATCGTTTGAAGAGTGAGCATACCAACACATTAGCTGTTCTCACTCTTTTTTATTTGTTTAAATAACATAAGGCTGCTAATGTGTCTTTAGAATAAATTGTGTTTCTTATTGGAACTAGTTCCATTAGCTTCCATCTTGTAAAAATCCATGAACTTGAGTTTCACGAGACTCCTGCCATCAGAAGGGTAAGTGCAGGCACAGTCTGACCCCTGACTCACCATAAAATTAAATCTCACTTCTGCCAAACCTGCAGCCTTAGGAACAAATAATGCAAAGATAAAATAACTATATGTATGGGCATAGTGCCTCTGTGATAAAAGTCTAACTATCTGAAGCTTGAAAATAAGGTGTTAAATGAAAATGTTTTCCAAAAAGGTAAGGTAACAAGAACGTAGAAATGGCTGTAAAAGGACATGAGAAGATTTATGGCTATTGACTCAATCCTGCACTATTTAAATTAATGGGAAATACAAGGTTGCACACAGAAGATTGCGAGCACTGCACATTTGCAGATTAAATTCAGATTCACTGATATTCCTTCTGTGCTGGAATATAACACTTTGAGTAGAATAGAAGCTGTTGTTTTTTATTTTTCAGTCTAAACTAAATGCAAAGATTCTGACGCACCAGCACACATCTCAGGGCAAGGATTTCACAAAAAGAATGGGGGCTTGGCAGCATGAAACAACGTTCTGTTCTTTTAACTTCTGAAACCAGAAAAGATCTCACAGGGAGAGGTAGCAGGATAATTAAAAGCAGTAATATTTCAGTGGAATATTTGGGAGAAAAGGAGGGTGTATAAAAGTTCCTTGTATCTATGATCCATTTCAGTCCACTTGATCAATTTACTTAACACATTTTTAGCCCTATTGATCTAATTTCTATTACATCCTAATGAAAATCATCAGGTCTCTTAATTTTGTAAATTTTTTTTTTGAAAGAGGAACCTTATTGCAATTATTTTCTCCACTTTCCCTCCACAGCTTTTGTCCCAAAATCTACTCTCTGGCGCCCAAAACTAAGGAAGGATTTGTAACAATATCCTAATCCTGTAAGTAAACCTGCTCAGTTGAGCAGTCCTATTGAAGTGCATAACTGATGCAGAATTTACTGTTCCCAGCTAGGACAACTACACTAGCTTGATTTTAAAATGGGTAAAAAGATTTTGATATAAAGTAGAAGCAGACTATCAACAGCAGTAGGAGAGAGAACTTGTTGAAAAGTTCACACCTTTTATGCTTCCCCCACCCTATACACATGAACTTCTGTCCCTTTAAGATTTACATGTAATACCTGTTGATATAATCACTCAAGAAAAATACCATCTTTTTCCTATTTTAATATATTTACTTTATATCTGACAGACTGTTACATGTATTTCAATGCATTTTCCTTGTGGTAGTCTCACTTCTTGTGCATGCGGATATTCACACTTGTATAAGTAAAAGACAAATAAATACTGCTGTAAAATTCACAAACATTGGCTGGAAATGTAGATGCAAGACTTGGTTTTGGAGAAACTATTACCTTAACAGAGCAGATTCCGAGCCTGTGGAAAAAAGGTTTTTCAGACACGTATTTCATGTTGTTCTGGTTTTTTATCTTTTTAACTAAATGGATAAAACTTTCTGCTTACAGTTCTGATGTTGCATTGGTTTTATTCTAAATTGACCAGTGTCACGCTCTGAATTCATTCAAGTCACTCTTTGTATTTACAGCTGATTATGAGATCAGTTGCCCATCTTACCCCACAGCTTCCTCCCAAACCCTCCAGGTGGCAAACACCCTTATTTCCTATTGCAAATAATTCACATTTGTTGGTGAGTCGAAGGCACTGAGCGCTTGGGTGCCTCCAGTAAAGAAGAAATGGTTAACTAATTTTCAGATGGGATAGCTGTGCAGCTCCTTCGGGCTCTCGCTGTCCGCAGTGAATGTGACCTCGTAAACTTTTGGCTGTGAACCGTGGGGGTGGAGCTGTGACCAAGCCAATGTGCTCATTTGGAAGAGAAGACACGGACGACATCTCGCTCCAGCATCCCTTAGCAACTGGAGTGAAATGGCACCGCAGCCTCCGAGGAGCTGTCAGCCCTCCCAGCCTGTGTTCCAGCTCCTCCAGGGCTCGGGGACACAGCACAGGGGACAACGTTTGTAGCTCAAAAAGTAAAAGCGACAGCGCTGATCTAATGGTACCATTTCCTTTGTTTCTGTTTGTAGGAAATAGTGTATTTTCAGCAAGTCTTTCCAGGGAAGGACACAGAGCTCAATTAACCTGGGGGACGCAAGAAACAAACGGTTCTTGTAGCAACACCTGGGTTTTTGTTAAGGAGCCTGCATTACCCCATGCTCCTTTTTGCTCTCCTACAAATGCACAATGCCGTGGCTGAGCAGTTGGAACTGACCTTCCTCTTTTAAAAGCAGGGATCAACTCTGGAACAGATTGACTCTTTCAGTTAAAGGACATTTTTTAATAGTACACACTGTGTATTTTTGTGTATGGGTACCTCTCTGACTTGAAGTTAGTTAAATTTAGGATCTCCATCCTGGGCTGGTAGTTGAGTATCAAACCTATCAAACCTATCAAACCTCAATGTATTTAATCCCTAGTAAACTTAATCTTTTAGTTACAGATAAAGATTAATTAAGGTTCTAATTTAGACTTAGATCAGTGGGGTTTTTTTCATCTAAGAAAAACTGCCATGGCTTCTTGCAGTGAGTCAGGTCTGCTGCTCGTGTTTTCCTTAGATGGAGCCATCCTCCACGAGCTATCGAGCTATCGTCCTGAAAATCCTTTGGACTCTGGGAAGAATGAAACGTGGTGATAAAAAAGGGAGACGGTTTCAAAGTCTCCAAATTACCCTTTGACCTGCTGAACAAGGAACCCTTGAGTAATCTCAAACCCGTTTAAAGGAGAAACAAACAAATTAAAGCCAAACAATAATCTAAAAAGGAAAACCAAAGCAAACAGATTGGAATTGGAGCAAGAATTCAATGTGGGTTTTTTTTTTTTTATCTGTTTCCTTTGTGGGGGCCAGAACAAAAATCACTTTAAAAAGCATTCAGAGGTAAACAAGGTAGGAAATTACCAATCAAACTCTGGGAGGGCAAAGCAGGATCATTGTGTGAAGGGACAAGTTTGTCTGTCAGATGGGAAGGAGTGAAACGACATTGTCAGGGAGGAATTAATGCACCACTAATGTATTCAATAAAGAACAAACACAAAACACTTAACCACAGATACTCCAAAACAAACAGAATGAAAAGGAGATACTTCCCTCTCTGGCAAAGCAGAAGAATTTTTCCATACAGAAATTCTAAACTTGAGAGGGATTTTTGTTTTGTTTTTAAATAAAAAAAGCCCAAAGTCTACTAATAGAATTAACCAAGAGCTTCCTTTAAACCAAAGGAAAAAAAAAGCCTTGCCTCCCTCCTTTCACTTCGAGGCTTTCCCTCAGAAACATTAAAAAGAGACTTTAAGGAACTCATGGAATTATGGAAATAACACACTGAGTAAGAGCTTTTCACTTAGTAGCTTTTCTTATTTTCATGTAGTTCTTTTTTTCTTTATATTCCTTCTCACTTCTCATGCATTCTGCACTGCACTTTATTAAAAAAGAAAAAAACCCTCTTATGTAACAGAAGTAGCAGCACATCCTAGCTCTCCACATAACACATATGGAATGCCGAGTAAAAAAAAATTGGAACAAGTCTTTTCTCATATTTAGTTTCACTATTTGTCAACATTCACTGCAGACCTACCCCTGACTGCAAACTTTTTTTTTTTAATAAAGAAATATCCTTCTTTAATCCTTGTTACGTTTGGGTCACAAAGCCCAGGGAGGCAGTTGTGGCAGAGGCTGTTTTCTAAATACTGGTTCTAGTTAATTCCTGCAACGAAGCACGAAGCTCCCAAGCTTTTCTCCTGCCCGGGGGTCAGCCGAGGAGAGGAGGCTCTGCCTTCAGCTCCCCAGCAGCAGCCACAGCTCCCACCAGAGCAGGGTGGCAGCTGGGGCAGAGCCTGACTCCGGAGCACCATGAGCCATCCCTCCACGCCAATATTATTTATTACTGACACTGCATTCTCAGTTTATGGTGCTTAACAGGAAAGGGAATAAGGGGATTGTTAAAATAGTTCTTGCTAAGTTGTCACACAGGTTTTAATGTGCTGTAAACATTCCTCTCCTTCTTTAACGTTTTTTTAAATAGGATGACGTCCAGGCTTTCATGCTCAAAATAACTTTACATTTTAGTGCTAGCAAACCACAATACTCTCAGTACCAGGAGCTATTAGAGACGATCTGCAAGGAAAACAGGACTGTGATTTTGCTACTCTGTCTCTGCATTGCTAAAGGCCTAAAAGTATTCCTTTTGAAAAAGGGTATTTTCTCCCATCTTTTTCTTTAGATGAAAAAACGTTAAGTCTAGGTCCCAAGATTACATACTGATACAGTTATAGAATAGGGGTCTTTTGTACCCTGTTTTTCCTGGAAGAATCTGTCTGTCTGGCAAACTAACAGCACCATTGCATGTTAAGTGCCTTGATGTTAAATTAGAGTGCCCCACACGCCTTAGGGCAGTTGCAGAATTTAGACCCTTTTTGCACTGAAAAAGTCTTTCTGGTGGTTTGGGGTTTTTTTAATGTCTGTTCGATTTCAGAAATATATATGAACCAACTGATTGTCTCCAAGGCTTTAGGTGCACAATGAAAGGTTTCCCTTGTTGCTCTGTCTCAGGCAAAGCCAGGAAAGACATCCATGGCCAGGGCTGTGGGAAGCAGGCAGGAGCTGGGTCAGAACCTGTGGTCCAACACTGGATTTTGCCTCTGCCACATTAAAACCAGCAGAGGTGAAGGATTATCCCTTCCTGTGGACCCAGCTGGGGGATGATCAGACCTGCCTGAACACTCACAAACTGTGAATGGAGACAAGGTAAGCGTGGGGACCAAACAGGGGAACAGGATCCAGGAGATCTGATCCACTGCAGATGGTTCAGCCCAGCCCAGCCACCGATCCGTGGGTGACCTTGGACGAGCCACTTCCCTTTTTTGTGCCTCTTTGTCCAGCTATCTTTTATCTGCCTCTCTCTCACAGGTTGTGAGCTGTTTGCTTCCGACATGTCTGCACAGCGCTGAGAACCAAGGGGCCCTGGTCTCACTGGTGACCTTTAAGCCCTTCTGCTACATGTTTCATCATAAAATAATTATTCAAAAAGATAGCAAGTTTTTTTTTAACAGTCTGTCTTCCTTTTCTTAACACCTCTTAGACATTTTCAGCAACAATTCATGAAAAAAGATAGGCTCTATTCAAAATCTTAATGCTGTTTTTCTTAAATGAAATGGTGAGAAAGCTGCTAGTACTCTGTCAAGTCCTTCTCCCACAGGCCCTCCAGGAAAACCAGGGAAAGCTAGAACCAGCTACATTCAAAGTACCAGACAAAGATACTTTTTATTTAAAAAAAACCCAAAAACAACAAAACCCAAACAAAACAAAAAAAAACCACAAAAAAAAACAAACAAAAAAAAAGAAAAAAAAAAAAAGAAAAATCTCCACAACCAATCAAAAAAAAAAAAAACCTGCACACTTCTCAGTCTTTCTTTGCCCACCATAAAGCACCCACCAGGACAGAAACCCAGTGCTGTATTCTTCCACAGGTCACTCCCAGTTTGCTTTATGCTCTCTGGTGTTACAATAACGAATTTGTTTTTCCATTGCTCCCTTGTCTAACTGTGACCTATTCCCTTCTGAAGCAATCGGCTTTTTACAGCTCCATCTCTGCTGTGCAAACAGAGAACGAGCAGGGCTGAGCCCCCGGAGCTCGGGGGCCAGGAGCTCCCTCCAGCCGGACCTGGACCCGAGAACCAGCTCCCCAAAATCTCCCACTGAGCCCCCTCCCCTCTGCCCAGCGGGACCACAGCCACCTCAGCCATCCCATATTTGATGGAACACCCAGGGAACCAAGGATGCTGCTCTGAGCCTGCTGCCACCACCTCTGCAGCCCCATAAAACACAGGAGTGGCTGGTAACCCTCCCTGCCCTCAGCCCCACCCTGGGGTGACAGCCAGGGACTCCTGTCCCCTCCAGCCCCGTGCCAGGGGGCACCTGGAAGATGCTGGATCCCCCCAGCCCTGGCAGTCCCAGAAGGCAGGGCTCTCCTGCAGGGCTGCACTTCACACCCTAGATATAAAATACACAGCTGTACAGTGAGCCTGGAACATTCTCTCTATGAGCTGCTGTTACTGAAGGATATATACACTGACTCCATGCATGTGAGAGTTAAGGAAGATTTGTCCAAGGAAATACTTCCAGAGGAAGTGCTGGGCAGCCACATTATTTGTTTTATTTTAAATGATTTCAGGCTCGATAAAGTCTCTTTATCAAAACTACACATGTGCTGAGCATGCACAGTGCTGTGTGTTGTGAGCCATACAGGAAGGGGCGGATTTAATTTATTTCTTTATTATGAATATTGTGGTGCTGTAAGGAGAATCCTGGCAGACAGTGTGAAATAAAGCAAAACTTTCAGAGGATATTTTGGGAGCTGAAGTTCCTGTGCTGCCTTTTCAAATTCAGTCTTAAATTCTGTATTCCTAATCCTCTGTTCTGTCTGGACCATCTCATAAATGGACATGTATATTATTACAAAGCTGAGCAAGTACCTCCTAACATTTGCCATGAATATTCATTTGAAAGAAAAATAGAGTTTCAGTTTCCTGGTTTTCCTTCCCTCCCGTGAGGAGACCAGTGAGGGAGTTTATAAATCCACAATTCTGGCAGGCAAAAGGGACCAAGGCAATCGTGACACACCAAAAATAGTTCTCCATCAAAATGATATCAAAACGATAACCAGGTTTTATTTTGCAAACATAATTTTGGCTGTAAGGTTTGTTTACATTTGTTTGGTATCATACCCTCCATGCTGGATCAAAGCACTCTGTACCCAGCTGAACAACAATGGCCCGAAGCAGAAAGAACCACCATGACCAGCACAGACCATCTTTCAGCATAGAAATAAAAAGAATTAATTCTTCTCCACCCTAAAAGCTGGTTTGGAGGGAAGAAAGTGGGCTAGAAAGAATTGACTTCTGACTCTCTGTGGGCTGCACTGGAGGGAAGGCAGGAAGAGCTGCTGGGTGCAGGGACAGTGACCCCATCCAAGGCACAGCAGCCACGAGATCAAACTGTGCAGTAGCAACTTGCAAGAATGCTCTTTTTCAGTGATGTGTATATGCTTACAACTGCTCAAGAGTAAAGGTAGAAAGGCTAAGAAATTCTTTGTCCAAGGATGAATAAAAGATTTCCTGTTACCAGAGAGTTGAAACTGAGATTATGGAATTAAGAATGTGAAGTGCTGAAGAAGTGCTTCCACCAGCTAAAAAATGGGCTGTAGATTCTCACTGCCCCAAAGAGAGTCCTCAAGCAGGTTTCTTTGTGGAAGCATCAATATGAAATCTGTAATGACCAGGTGGCAGAAGGACAGAGGTTCACTGGCAAACACTCCAAACTGACATGCATAAAGAAAAGGTGGGACAAGACACAACAGAAATAACCTACCATGGTTTGAGACCTCCTGCCCTAAGGATTATGTAATTGCTACAGTCTCTTAATACCCAAGTAAGAAACTTTTTTATTGCATCAAGTTCTCGTGTCTAGACAGATACACATCACAGAATGAATCACTACCTTTGAAGACCCGAGCTGAAGAGCACTTCATGATGGAAAGCCACTATCTGGGCACATCAACACTTGGGGAACAATTTTCTCAAGACAGGTTTTTCAGTACATGTCAGTAAGGTTTACTGTCTGTGAGAAACTCTGCTTTTCCAACAGTGTCCTTAAAGGGCTGATAAGAAAGCAGTAAAAGCTTAGTAAAAGAGCCTCTTAAACACAGAGTCCAAAGTCTTCAAAAATACCCCAACTTTGCCCCCCCCAAACAATTAAAAAGCTAACAAAAATGCATAAGCAAGGCAAAAAATACATGGAAAAAATCAAACAGGCTTGATTTCACCTCTTAGCCTGATTATGCCTTTCCTAGCAACAATGATTCTGCCTCCTCTCTGTCTAGAGAGGTTTACTTCTTTGTGAGACAGCACCTATTGCCTAAATAATTTGAACCCTTCCTCTGCCTCTTTGCTTTGGCTTCCAAGGTTCTCTATTTTTTGCTCCTTTCCAGAACTGCCAATCAGCTTCTCAGCAAAATGGTCACATCTTACAGAATTCTTTTCCTCAGTTGTTCTGGATGATTCCCAGCTTTCTCGTTTGTCCTCTTGGAGATGCTCCTCTCCCTGGCAAGGACACAGGGCATCTCCAACATTAAACCTGTATTTTAATTCAGCACAGATTTTACAGCACTGGGCAAAGGGTTTGGTGAAGGTGTTCTCAAAAATTGTGTTCTCAAAGCCACAGTTTGACTCACATATGCCCCCAAACAATCATACATTAGCAATTATAATGATCTTTAATTAAAAAAAGAAATATGTTGCTGCTCTTACAGATAAGGATCTATAGAAATACTTGTAGAGGTGCCATGAAAGTTTATTTTTCAAACTACATTTCAGTGAGGGAGTTTTTAACTACCTTACCTGCATTACTTGAATTCTACTCTAAAACAAACTTCTTTGAAGTTTTCTTATTAAAAAAGCTTTAAAAATAAGCAGTTTCAATTATTTTCTATGAACTACCTAATCTTCTTAAGTAGTAAAAAGTTAACTTCAGCTCAAGTCATTTCACTTGGAAAAAAGCAATGAAAAAGCAGTAGATTCACCCATCTTGCCCTACATTTTCTCTAAATTTCATCTAACCTCTGATTGCTATAATTTTTCATGGTAAAGCCTTCTGAGTGTTTTTAGCCAGCAGACTTTGGCTTTTATACTGGAAAATCTGTTATATAAATGTCACTTTCATTTATATCTTCAGATAAAACAAAGTCATTAATGCAGTTGATTCCTAAGAAAACTTATATTTTAGAAACTTCTCCTAGCTCTGGTTCTGCATAAACACGTTTAATGCAGAGCATGAGAAAATGATACCTTGGAGATGCTACATGTTGTAAATCAGGAGCAGAAGCTAAATTTTCACTCTTCTTGATATGAATATCAGTTGTCGATGATACATTTTGTTCTCAGAGAGCCACGATTTCCTAACCTCATTTTCTAGCTGCACTCACATTATCCTGTAGAGAGTTGTGGCTTGGATCCTAAGGTCTCACAAGATGGGAATCTGGGGTTGGATGCCACGGCAGTAAAATTGCTCTTCAGGAGATTCCATCGCTGTCAAAACCAGAACCCATAAAAAACCTCCCCTCCTGGTTTTTAATCCTGCTCAACACCAAATATTGGAAGCAGGTTAAGATCTACAAACTAACAGATTTGGCCTCTTGCCACGTGCCATATTACGATGCCGTATTTAGCTCCTCACTCCCTAATAATCAGACATCTACCCTACTCCCTCCAGCTCTTTCATCTCCTTCCAGTATGCTGCTAACCAAGATGTCTTTCACTCTTCTCTGCCTTTCTTCCATTTCTCCTTGCTGTTTTACACACCATTAGCACTGCTCTCCCATGGCACTGGAAAAGGGACTGTTGTGCTCCCTCTGCTGCCTGCTGGGCTCTGCAGCAACACGGCAAGAGGTGGTGAGGAATCAAGAGTTCTCCTCGGCAGAAGGAATCACTATACTGTGAAAACTCACGTTGTTACATGTATGAAACCCAAAACTGCCAAGCAGGGAAACCTCTTCCCTATATTCTGCATGGATCTCTTGTGTGGTTTCTACCTAAGAGCCTCCTGTCAGAGCCCCTAGGAGTGCAGGGAAGGCCAAGAGTAGGGAGCAAAGCACACGAATGGATGGGATAACCCTATCTAGCTTTGGTTTCTGGGCATTCCTGGTGGGAAGAGGGCCAGGCAGTTTCTCAAGGCTGGTTGCAATGTCCGTGTCACACGGTCCTTGACACCGCTACCAGCGCGGCGAGGAGCTGGGGCAGAGCTCCTGGAGCAAGGCTGGCTCCCAGCTGATCACGGCCGTGTGAGCACAAACTCCTCTTCCTTCTCTTGAGGATCCTGCTGTCAGGGCTAAGAGTATGGAGAAGGACTGTGGACAGCCAGTTATCTAAAGAATTCTCCTGAAGCCTTAACAACGTGGAGCGCTCTGTCCCTCCGCTTCAGTGCCCGCAGCCCGGGTGCCGTGTCTGTCCTTCCCATGGGTGATTCAGCAGCAAAGAATATTTACTGTTCTTTAACAATGCAGTGGTCTACAGACATAACTTGTGACTCAACAGAAAACACACTGGGTGCAGACCTTCTAAAGAAATGATCAACAGATTGTGTCTTGCATTTCAAAAAAAAAAAAAGGAAATATTTTATGTATTTGAGGATCATACAAGAATAAAATGGATGGAGTGGAAGATACCTTCATGCTGTTTTTCGAAATTACAGTCTTGGCAGAATATTTTTAGAAATAATTAATATTTAGGATACTATGAATTAAGTGAAAGGTTCACTGGATTCTGTCTGAACCTTCTAAAAAATAAGCCTTCAAGTCTTTGTTTATGTTGGCAACTAACTCGGCTGGGTATAAAAGCCAAAGGTATGATTGACTACCTCACATATTTTACAACTGTTACACTAAATAGGTATTTCAGAATCAGAAGGATCCTTAAATAGACTTTCTTACAGCGCTTAAAACAAACATTCTTTAGGACATACTTCCTGTTTCATTACAGTATTTAATATACTTTAAAAAAGTAAGTTTACTTCTTCTAAGATTGAACAAAGATCCAAAAATTCAGCTTTAAGGGTACAAAGATCACAGAAACCTATCACACTGTTTTTAATGCACTGAAATTGTTTAATGAATACCACAAATCCTTAAAAGAAAAAGCATCAGAAGTAGTGAAGTCTTTCAAACATGTTAGTATGTGTGCATTTAGCACTTAAACACAAAAGGCATGTCTGCATATTGCTCAGAGTGGAAAACTCCTACAGCTGAAACTCAAATAATAATTAAACCCCAGATCATTGATAAGATGTGCCTGTTACAAACACAGAAAAAGATGATACTGACAGTTCCCTCTGCTTTCTTTAGCTTTGTGTGGGAAAAATTCACAGTGCAAATTCATGCAAAGGATGCAAACTGATTTTTTGGTAGTGTCTAATATTCACCACCAACTTTCAGCGTTGATAAATGTTTTATACATGGCCTGTAGTTCGAGTTGTGTATCAGTCTGGCACTGGGAAGATCAGTGACAGTGAGTGAGGCAGCTTTTCATGACACAAGTTACTTTATATGGGTTTTCCAAACCTGTATAATATATCCAGGTGAGCAAACCAATGTCCCACCACTGCTCACCATTCCCATTTATTTTCAGCATTGCTGCCAGTCACACACCTCCTTAATCCTCCACAGGGGCTTTGCAACAGCTCTATAACTCTCTTATTATTTCTTAGCAAGAACATGGATGTTCTTCCTCCTCCCCACTAACAGAACTTTTCATTTATAGAGGGAAAACAGAGCAGGTTTCTGCAGAAAAGGAAAAACAAGGATGCAGTCTTGCAAATCCTCAGCAGTGAGAGGAATCTCCCCCAGCACTTAATTTGGGAGGAAAGGCTCGGGTATTGCAGAACTGGTCAGAGCTAGAGAGGTTGGTGGCATCCTGCAGGAGCCCAGTTCTGCAACAACTGAAGAATTAATTGTATTTTATTCAGAAGCCAGTCATGGCTTCTGCTTTAACTTGATCCACTCAAAGGTATTTACAGTTCTGGGAACTAAGTTCAGCTTATTAAACAAACCATTTTTCTGCAATTTTTTTTTCCTGTGATGTGTGATACAACTTCTTCAGACACAGTTTTGGGAAGGAACCAGACAAAAACTGATACTCAGGATATCTGGGGAATAGTTTCCAAAAGCACCTGGAGACCAGATTTCACAAGGTATAGATGCAGGTACATCTCAACAAGGGCAGCCAGCTGAACCCCTGAGGTGACTCTATTTGCCACACCTACAACAGTAGGCTCCCACTGGGAACTTGGCTGTATTTTTAGATAATTCTAATAAAATAGACAACATTTTACTCTAAACAGGGCACACACGACTTGAACACAAGGCTACAGATGCACTGGTTGATGTAGGAATTCGTGTCCCTGCTCCCTGTGCTGCAGCAGCCACCAGATTTTTGGAGCTGTACTTCAGCCTTTCAAGCTCTTTCCCAGGATTCAGAGAGGGGAAGCTGAGTGTTTAGGATTGTTCCTCCCTTTTTTTGTGTATTTCAGACAAGCACCCAAAAATGGACCCTTAGAAAGATATTTAACTGGGAATCTCGCATGCTATGCATGAATAATATCAGTGCACAGCAAATTAAAATCAGAAAAAAATGCTAATGTTGTATATTTACATTATGGGTATTACATTAAAACAAAAAAGCACTTGCCAGCGGGCACAGAAATCTCGTTATTTCAAAGCACTGCTGAACATTCACTAATTGCAGTTGGTGTTCTGAGTTTTTCAGCTTTTCATTCCCTTTATTCTACCTAGCACTAACATTTTAACTCGAAGCCCGGGGAGCAGTGAGCTGTGCCTTGCTTCTCTCTAACAATCACTACAAATTTTCTAACTCAAGTAGTACAGAATACATCTCCTGTTGCAGGGGATATTTTTCCATTTGTCAGGAGAAGATTCTAATAAAAATTGCCTCTATATGAATATATCTAAGCTTGGAATAATGATTTATCTACAACTGCGAGCACACAGAGTCCATGCAGAGGGGATTCAGTGTTCCCTCAGCCATCCAGGGAATACACACCAAGGTTCACACCCAGGCCAGACCTGTGTAAGAAACTCTACAGAAATCTGCTTTATTCACAAGTATTCTTCTGATTTAGTTGTTACCTCACGTGAAAACATTCTTTCTGTGGCCCTCATAATTTTCAGAATAAAGAAGCCAAAATTAATTGCAAAACCTGTGAGCACTCACCGTAAATCAACAAACTATGTACAACTTAGCCTGTACAGGGTCCAGCCCAAAACCCACAAACTGCTCTGAACTTTTTTTTTTCCTTTCCTTTTTTGCCATCTATCTTTTGCAAAGCTGTCGTCTTCTGCTTTCTTGCAAATTCATGCTTTTCAGGGGGTTCTTGTTTCTGCTGCCTTCTCAGATTACAATTTCTTTTGTGTTAATTAAGCTGAAAAATTGAAAGAATGTCGCTGACTCTACAAAGAACACAAAACAGGCTTGCTTGAGAAGCTAAAAATAGATCGCTCTGTTCGGAAGACAGACGACTCAGTCTTCAAACTATTTGTACAATGTGAATTAATTGCAGATGGCCAATTCATTTATTTAGACCTCTGTGACAGAAATGAAAGTGCTACTGCGATGATTCCACATCTGCAGAAAGCTCCTTGCAGGTAGTTGGGACTCATGGAAAACCAGGAGCAGCGCTTTGTTATTTTCTGCAAGTCAGTTTGTCACAAAGTTTTCTGATGTGATTCTCCCTCCCCAGCCTCCGGCCCCTCTCCCAACAGCTCGGATTTAAAACGTGACACTGGTGTACACAAACTAAAGTTACAATGGCCTGCTCACATGTACTTCTAGCACTCACAGTGCATGCTGTAAATCAGTTACATTCCTTCGATTAAAATCACGTTTTATGATGTAAATGTTGTAACAAAACCCACCCTGATTATTTAACTTATCTGAAATTAATGGCATTTTTCTTTTTTTATATGTCTCAGTATTTGTTTAAAATAGATTTTTAATTTTTTTTTCCTTCTTAGCCTTTCTCCTTAAAAGCAAAAGAAAGCTTAATCTAAAAAAATAATGTTATTGATTCAATGGGAGAGAATTCAGGAAAATCTAAGTGGAAACTGATATTCCATCCTGGCTTTTATTGTTAGATAAACGGGAGGTTTCCAAAAATACCAGCTATTAGACTAGGGCCTATAAACTGTAGCTGTGAAATAAAAATATCATTTAACTAGATAAATTGTTTGGGATACAGAATGATCTGTACTAGAACTTTACAGCAGATCCTGAACAGCATGAAGTCTCCTTTGTGCTAGAAAACTAGAAACGTTGTCATTTGGGAGTCTAAATAATGCCAAGAAAAAGAAACTAAATATCAGAGTCCCTTTTCTCTAACGCCACTGTCTCTCCTTTGCAATTTTACTACTTTACAGTCTCTAAATCCTTGTTTGCAGCCTTGCTGACTTGAAAAATGTGCAAAAGTTGATCCACGCAGGGTCTGAGCTAACAGGGCTGTAAGAAAACCTCCCAAGAAGTTTCAGGTGATATGATATCTGGCATGCTGATAGTATCACAAAGATTACATTTTTCTGCTACTTTTTAAAAATAAATCATTGTTGCTGCTTGCATTTCAAAGTATTTATATTACATCTTACAGCTCTTAAATCAAGACTGGAGTTTTTTAAAGGCATTAGGTTTTATAAGCCAAAAATAAAGCTTGATGAAGAAACAAATTAAATTTTCTGCCTAGACAAACAATTCTAATCTATTGCAATTAAAATACCAGTACTTGCCACTGCTCAGGCTCCTTACAAAATCCCTTTTAGAAAGTTTCTTAAGCTTAGTGGTTATCACAAATTTAGAAGGGGGCAGGCATAACCCTCTAACCTATATTTTAAGCTATATTCCTTTGCTGTGACTTCATCCTTTCTCCCACCAAGGTCAAGGGAAACAATTTGTTTCCAAGCAATACAAAGCAGGCTGTGCAGTCAGCCCGCAGCATCTTCCTCCTGCCTTTACGGACTACAAAAAGAAAAGTTTAAATAGACCTACAAGCTTCTTAACAAGAAAAAAATCCTTTCCTCAGGAAAGAAACTTCCTAGGATGCCTCTGAAAGATGACCTCCATCCTGCAGGCTTCAGAATGTTTTCATCTACTTCCTGGAAATCCAGGTGATACCCGAGGTGGAGCAGAGGACAATAAAGCTGCTGAGTAACAAAGGTCACCTGCCTTCAGCTACATCAATAAAAAGGCCGAGAGGTGCCCGTGGATCAGAGCACGCAGACGTTCACCGGGGCAGGGGGACACTCAGCACGCTGCCACACACAGCCTGCTCCTGTCCTGAGCACGTGTGCCCCCACCTCATCTTGGGGCAAAACTGAAATTCTCCGGCCGCACGTGCAGAGGAGGAATCTGCTGTTGTCCCTCAGGAAGATGCAGTGAGGAAAATGCTGTTGGGAAGCAGCATCCAGCACACACCAACCAACCGTGTCCTGATGATGGGACACGGCACAAGCAAGAGCAACAAATCTCCTGGGTTTTTTTTATTTTATTTATTTTCCACTGTAGATTTTTTTCCTTTTATTTATACTCTGTGGTAGGGCAGACTCCATAGGGACCATGTCCTTACACAGACACATCTACCTCCTCACAGAATAGAAACATCTTTGTTTACTTAAACTATTTTAGTTAGACCTAGTTTTTGCTGGTTCTAAAGAGTTTTGTCTTGCTTGTAAAGGAAACACCAACATCTCTGACAGAAGCACCACCTTTGAGTGCCCACTCTTGGTACACCTCATAAAGGTGACATAAAAATACAAATATATATATATTATTTTTTCCACTGCTTGCTGAGATAAATCATGTCAGCCAAGGTTTTTGTAATAAATAAAATGCTCTCAAAGCATTATCTATTAAAGATAGAGGAGAGCAGAAGTGGAAAATCTCTGCACAGAACCAGAGCAGGGTCTGGTGATATAAAGCAATACACTTATCAAACATCAGGGCTGCAAAAGAGGACGGCTGGACCCAAATAATGCAGTCAAGGGCTGGGTGTCCTCTCAGTGCTTCCCAGCCCTGGGAGGATTTGCAAAACCTCCAGCATAACACACACAGAACCCCATGCAGAGCTGGAAAAGCATTTTTTACAGACACTGATAAAGCCTGACACAACACAAACAACCAGAGCCCATGGGGTGATTTCACTTTGGGTGCATCTGCTCCACTGAAATTCGGTGGCTGAGGGTTCAAGACAAAGCATAAAGTGCTGGAAAATTCATGTGGAATACCCCCCACCTCCACACAAACCATCTGCCCTGCAACCAAATACCCCAGAGGTGAACCACTCTGTCCCTACTGTGATAAGAGCAAAACAGTGAGGAAAGTAAATGGATTGTTGGAATAATAATCTGTCATTTATTAATTTCTTGCCAGGATTCCACAAGAAGGCACAGCTCACCTGTAAACTGACAGCTCAAAAGAAAGCACTCGACTCACTTTTCAGCAGTGACATCTTTGTTATAGAGCCCAAAAGCGATTTTTTTTGTTGTTGTTGAAGTAGCCTTTAATGTGTAAAGATGAAAATTCAGTGTCTGTGTGCTCCATGGGGTGGGGGGTGCACCAGACAGACAGAGTATGGAAGCATTTAGCAATTTTTTCCCAAATTCGTAAGGAACTGTAGTACACCCCCTCTCTAGCACTTTGACTACATATTCCTAAATAATTTTTCAGCCTGGAGGAGCGCTAGAAATTAACATCTTCCCAGCTGAGAGCACAAATAGGGGAAGTGTAAACCCAGCACACTCTGATTGGGTTTGTCCCCTTTTCCGGTGCCCCACATTGGTTTCTTGGAAGCATCCCTGAGGCTCCTGCTGAAGGAGAATGAAGTCAGAGAGTTTACATTAGTTCTTGCATCTCTACAGCCCCTGTCCCAGCAGAAACTTCTCTCTCTGGATGTAATTAGAGCTCAAGGAATAGTCTGTCTTCAAGATGACAGAAATCAGATTTCACTATAAAAAACAAAGAGAAAAACCTTCATTGCTGCAAGATTTCCTAAGTATTGACAACGAAGATATCCCACTGTTTTTCAGGATGACTGAGAAGCTGCAACATTTCTGTTTTCAAAGGTTGCTGTCATGTTTTTATTTTCTCATCAGGTTGCATGAAAGAAGCACTTTCTTTCACTTTGTCGAAAATCCAAACCATCACATAAATATCAACATGGTTAAACTAAAATAAATCCATCATCCTGTAAATTTTTAAATAAATCAATTTACTGTTAGCTTTTGAAATGGTATAAGACAAATTTTCCCCCCTCTATAATTCAAAACCAGCCTTAACCAATTACTCCAAACTTTTCTCCAGACACATCTCCTTTGGCTACACATTTCACATGAGAATTTCCAAGCCAAAAAGAGTTTTCTTCCACAGACAAAATTGGAAATGAGAGATTGAAATCACCCTAATTATAGGTACTGGGTTATGCCTTTCAACTATGGATCCATGCCCGTATCTCTACAATTGTGACAATATTTTTCCAAGCAGAGTATCATGCTGTATGTAACACTGAAACTTCCTGGTCTCTCTCCCTCTCTGCTGCATGGTTACCATCTTATTTTTATAAGCATTCCATTCTGGGGCTGGCCCTTCAGCTTTGGCAGAGCAAGGCAGCTTCTGCTTTAAAGCGGCTATTTTGCAACTAGCTGCTGCTTGCTGCATCCCTCTTTTCCAGCCAGGAAGAACCTGCAATGTTTTCCTCTCCAGCTCCTGAGAAAATGGCACATTCCCACAGGTGCTGCCCCTAAAACAGGGCACGTGCTGGCAATAAGTGGAGCCTGCCCAGAATGGCCAGGGTGGGTTCATTTCTGGGTTTTTGGAACAGCTGCAAAATGGGTGGTTTTAAACAAGTTTAGAAAAAGTTTCTAGATTCACATCCTGCTCATGGCTGGCACTTCTGCAACTGGAGTAGGCAGGCTGGCATCAAAGGAGAGCTTTCACTGCCACCCCAAATCAAGGGATAAACATCAGAGGAGCCACAAACAGCACCACCAGGCACTTCTGAACATTGCTGACTCAAAAACAGCGGTCAGCAGGGCAAGGGTAGCAAACTTCCCTCCGTATTCTGAGTGAAGTAACTACTATATGAATTAACTTTACTTGAGCTGTTCAGTAGTGAGAATCCAGCCCTCTACAAATAACAATTAATGTTCTATTTTTACCTTTAAAGCAAACAAACATAAAACCCCAAATAAGTGGATTTAGAGCATCCAAAATGCTAAGTAGTGCCTGGAGGGGAGCTCTGCCCATCTTGTTCATGAACAGCTACCTTGTCCTAGAGGTGACATGGTTGTGTCCTCCCCATTTTACTCAGCCTTTTAGTTGCCTTTTAAGAGTGTCACACACAGGTGAACTGCAAGCAAGAGAAAAATTCAACCCTGGTCATAGTCCCAGAGCTATCTCAGCCTCCTGATATGCCCAGGAGCTCTCAGAACATTTTTGGCTGATCCTTACTCCAGATCAGATATGTGCATCAAGGCAGTAAGTACATAATGGATTTTTAGCAGAAGTCCCTTGCTGCTCTGGCAGGCAGTAATTAGATTACGAGAATTACAGAAACGACAGGCTGCTTGTCTACTCTCTGTATGGGCAGCCAGCAACAGCTTGGAGAAGAATAAAGCACTCAGATTAGTAAAGGGATGAGCTCAGTTTAAATCCAAATAATTCTAAAATAATATGTATTAACAAATAAGGCCCCTGAACCAGCATATTTGCTGCTGCCATGCTCATCCTTACCCTCTCCTGCCTCTCTCACCAAACTACTGAAGTAAAATGTCCCATGTATGATGCCCTCTGGTCATTTGCTTTTCTAGAGCATCTCAGCAGAGTGCCTTCCCCTGTGCCATATCCCTTATTCACACAGCTGTTAGAAAATCCTAAAAAGGTGGGAAAACACTGGCAACCTGCTTTCACAAAGACTGCAAGCACACGTTGGCAACCGCAGCGACAGCGTGCCAGATGCTGGCATCCAGATGAACATAACAAGCATTCAGCTCTGCTTATAAAATTCCCATATTCAGCACTGCCACAACACACAGCTTTAAAAATTAGAGCAGGGTTTTCCCATATATGGGAACGCTGACCTGCTGCTGCTGCACCAGCTCCCCAGGCGCGAGCGGCAGCGGAGCTGTGCAGACCCTGCCTCCTGCTTTGCCTGGGCTCTCCCTGACTGCTCTGGGGTGATGCTGCTTTGCAAGAAACTTGTAGCCACATTGTTCCTGCACTGGGCTCACTCGCCAGCTTGACTTAACCTGTTTCAATAAAGCTACTGCATGTTTCCAACCCTTCCATCCAGTTGTGTTTGTACGTCCAATACTCCCGTGCCCAAAGCTGAGGTCTGAGCGGCGCATCAACCTCTGGGCTTGGGCTGTATGGGAATACTGCCTTTAGGAGGCTCCCTGGGCTAAGGAGCTCCACTTGAGACCCCTGAGTCGGGTCAAGGGATCCCATTGGGCCAAGCTTTAACACTCCTGTGTGATCCATGCGCCCCAAGGAGCGGCTGATTTTAGGGTGAGCACTAACAGACATTTCACGTGGCTGTGGGAGAGCATCTGAGCAAACACATTGCTGCAGAGCCCTGGATGGAGGGTGAAGGACCACACTCCTGAACCTCTGGTGGCAGCTGCCCGTGGTTTGTTGGGAATATTCTATTGTTTTGAATGTATAGAAAGCACAGGAAGCCGTGCCAGGAGCGCAGCGGAGCCACCGCCGGCAGCTGGAGGCTCCTGGCTGGGAGCGGCTCTTGTGCGGGTTTGGGAACGCACGGAGCCCTTTGGACTCGAGCATCCCACAAAATCCTGACCCGGCTCACTGCACGAGCAGCAGTGTGTATTTATAAACTCCTTACAAAAACCAGCAGGATGAGCAGGGCTGGGACTATCCAGCTGCAGCTCTGGTTATGCCAGACAGCTGCTCTGTCGAAGCGCTGGGAGAAGCCGCGTTTCCTTGCAGGGGACGCCCTTTGATACTCCGCAGGAGCCTGCTTTGGCAGCTCTGGGCTGCCTAAGGGAGAGACTGTGAGAGGGGATGTTTTAGGAAACCAGCAGTGTGCACTGAATACCTGCCTGTGCTTCTGACTGCAAGGGATTTGCAGAGGGGAAATAAAAAGAAGAAATCCAGAGCAAGCGCTATTAATCACCACACGATCATGACTACATTTTCTTTTTCCCCATGGTTGTTAAAAATCAAGCAAATCAATCACACATGACTCTCGAGCTTCTTGGCACACGTTTCATATTCTGCAGGTTTCCAGGGGGGCTGCCCATGTCAAGGAGACCCACCAGAGGCTCTCCCTCAACCTCACTGCCTGTGCAGTAGGAATTAGAGCTGCAGAGCTCATGAGCAAGAGGAAAGACTTGAAGAATGAAAACTGTAACAAAACCAGAACAATCCGACAGAAGAAATTAAAACTGCAGGTCTGTCGTCTCTCTTGAGTTTGTTATTAGCATGGAAACGTCTATTTAGGTAATTGAAAGCGTTGCATCACTTTAAGAAATGCTAATTACATCAGTGGTTTTACTGTAAAAAGTTTGTTTTTCCTTTCCAGTTTTCTAAAGCCTTAGAAGCATTTCAAAGGGAATCCTTCCCAAATATGCAAACAGCAAGTCAATACTCTGAGGGTTTTTTTGCCAAGCTTCATTTTCCCTACATCTCTCACTCACGAAAATACAATTAAAAATACACGCAAATAAATAGAAAGGGATTAGAGCTGAGCAGGTCCAGTATTGCCAAAAAATTACAGATAATCACAATCATCACTAAACAAGTCCCTTTTACTATTTAAATTGTGCCAGGAGTAAGTTGGGTTCTTCTTCCCCCAACAAAAACCCTCAGCATTTTCATTGTTTTAATTAACTAGCTTTCCCTTAGGGGTAAAAAACCCACTAAGGAGTAATAACAAATGTCATAATTAGTACCTCACTAATTGCATTCATTTATTTAGAAATGCTATGCCACACCTTCCCAGAATATTAGTTTTCCTTGTGTTCATTTTTTTAGTATTTAGAAAAAACCTACAAAATTTATTTTCACCAGATTTAGGAATTTTACAATCAAATTATTTGGTATTACTTTCTCCCATCATTTAAGATACCCAAATTTCTAATCATGGTTGCTGCCATCAATTTCCCTACTTTTCCTTAAAATTTAGATGTTGCAATTGCATGTTTAACATTATGGTTACAGTTCACACTTAGGACAAAGGTGACTTAGCACTGAGCCAGTATAAAGGGACAGAATAATCTTCAATGTAAAGCAGTTTCATATGTCTCCATGCCTTTTAGCATGAGTTTGTAGAAATGCTAATAAAATTAAGTATATTTATCTGATAATAATGTAAAACTATTTATATGAAAAAGTGGACTAACCTCAAATTAAAAAAGAATATATCAAAATTCTGAAAACCATTAACTCTATCCGTCTTATTCATCTATGTTCAAATGAGGAAGAAAAATATTATACAATATTTAAAATTAACAAATTTTATTTATGCTACCTCAAACTGAATGCATTTAGGGTAAGGGAAGGGGAGACAGGTTCCAAGGGAAAATGCAAGTATCAAAAAAGTTGATTCAACTCCCCTCCCTTATGCCCTTACTGTGATACCATGCAACAGGAAAAGTTCACCAGGAAAAATGGTAACAATCTTCTTTTTAGAGATTTTTGGCTTTGCAATTACTGTCTGGTTTTTTCTAACAAAATATAATTCTTCTGTTAAGTTTCTAGAGAACAGTATTGAATTCCCTACCATGCATCCAAAAATTCTAGTTCTGTAAAAATCATTCTGAACAAACGAGGGCTGCAAGATCTCAGCTGTGACTTTCCAGAGATCTTCTCTTTATGTTGTCAAAAAGTTACTAATTTTTCATTTGTTTTCAAAACTCTCTGATAGATCCTCTTTAAAAGAAATAGATTATCTGATATTTTAATAATATGTTATCCCTTTCAAATAAAATGCTAAGTTATCAATGCACTCTAGATTCTGATACATATACATAAGTACAAAAAAAATTATTTTAGAGGGTAGTAAAATACCTATGGAGCATTTAAGTACTCACTGTGTATGTTTGCACTCTAAGAACAAACAATATCCTCCCCATCAAACCATTAGCATGAGGGGGAGTTAAATTTTATTACTTACAAGCAACAATCACAGGATTGATTTCTTTAAAGCTCAGGCAAATGAAAAAATACAAATGTAGAATTCTGTTATTGAAAACAACCTAATCCCAGAGTTAAAGCTCAGCTGGCTGTTATCAATTACCAACATGCCACCTGTGTTCTCCAAGTTGAGAAAACATAACAAAATGTTAAAGTAGTTACAAACAGGAGCAAAATAACTCAATAGGCAACGCTAACAATTGAACAACTAACAAGTTAGTAGAGCCATATGTAGAAATTCAGGAATTTCATGTGCTACAGGTTGGAACATTTATACTACAGGAATGAGAAAAAAATTCACTTTTTTTTTACTTTCACTCCTGTGCCACCAATGCAATTTGGAATTAGATGTCTATAATTCAAAAATCCATTGAAACTAAACCAATAAATGACACATCAACCCATCACTATTTCTGACAATCCAACTCTTTTCTACCTATGCAAGGCAGTAAAATAATACACTTGCAAAATAACTCTACCTTGTGCTCACTCATCTTAAATTCCTGATTTACCATCTCAGTTTAATTTCTTTGTATATTTCCAGGGGATTAATTTCAACTACGTTTGAGCTTTTTTCCCCCCAGATCTGACTTCATAAGTTATGAAAGAAAACAACTATAAGTATGTAAAAAGGTAACAATTTTAAAATTACAATCCCTGGAAAAAGAAAACCACTTTTTAAGCGTTAAATTCCCTAAAGAATAGAAATGGGCAAGATGTATTTCAGACATATGACTATTAGTCAACTATTGTTGAAGTGATCCAATTATTAAATAGTCAAGAATTATTTACTTTACTTATATAAACTATCTCTCTTTTCTGGGTCTGGAATAAATTAATATATCCACATGTTTCTTTGTTTACTATGCCAAGAAGAATGACTAATATTTTTTGATAATAATATTTTGATAAGAAAATGAATGTTCAGTTTAGATTCATAACAGGAGTTTCTGCATCATTTTTGTGTGCTGAATCAAATTTGAAATGATCAAATTAGAAGGATTGGAACAACCTAATTTAAAAACAAAACAGCTTTGCTCAAATACAAAAAGGGTTTTTCTAGGTACTCTATCAAATAAAAGCATACTTGTGCTTTCAAAAATATACTAGTTAAAAGATTTAGACAGGCTTCATATGAAATATATTTAAACATCAAAACTAATTTAAAATGATCTAGAGAAACAAGCTGCGGAATGTCCAATCCTTAAAAAAAAAAAAAAAGTAATTAAATGTTCAGGGCTTAGCCTGCTAAATACAATTAAGGACATTCTCCTCCTTTCTGGTTTTGCCAGATAAACGCCCTCCCTTTCACCTCCAGCACTGGCACCACCCTGGAGGGCTGCACCAGACCTGGGAAAACAGGGAGAATCAACCTGGATCTGAGAACCACTTCCAGCTGCACCAGTAATGCCTCGATACAGAAAGCCCTGCAATCACAGTGAGCACTTTGCTTTCCCAGTTTTTCAGCAGAGGAGCACCCTGCATCTCCCAGGCAGAGCCTGCTCCAACCCTGCCAGGGCAATTCCTCCACCCACAGCCAGAGCAGGGAACCACCCCGTGAGGAGGTGTTAAAAATGCCCCCCTGAAACACCCACCCCTTCAACCTGGGCAGCAAAAAGCCAGGTGTACACTTTCAGCTGCTTGGTTGGGAGGGGGGGAAAAAAAAAAATCTGATTAAACATGTAATTGCCTCTGAACTGCAGGGCCTCCAGTTTGTCCCTGTCCTGTGGCGGGGCAAGCTTCAGGAACCAGGTCTGCCTTGTCTGTCACAATTGTTTCTGCCTCAGTCACCCGGTCCAGTCAAAACAGGCACATTTACAGCCAGAGCTACAAAAGATCTCGAAGGAGATTTCTACCAGCCCTCCCCAGAATGTCCCCTGCCCACCCTGCTCCTCCTTGACCCTCTCCCAGCCTCAACGCCCCCAGAGAAGGGACCAGCCAAGCCTTTGCTCCACAGAGCAAGCTGCTCAAGGTCTCTCCATCGTTTCCTGTCGCCCTTTTGCTGTCCCCTCTCTCTGCCACCCCGGCGTGCCTGGAGAACAGCCTGCACTGCAGCTTCCTCACGTGTGGGGAGCTCGGTGCGGGGGCTTCAGCTCCTCCGGCCCGCGGCTCTGGCGCGGCCAGGGCCCAGGGCCAGGCCAGGGCGACAGCACCGAGCTCTGCACTCCCAGGAGCGACAACACCGACTAAACCACCAAAGCAAGAACACCACCAGGAGAAAAAAAAGAAACAAAAAAGAAAAAAGAAAGAAAAAAAAAAAAAGAAGGAAGAAAAAAAGAAAAAAGCCCACACCAAAAAGGTGAAAAGGGAAAAAAAGAGTGAGAAACAACCCCAACTGCTGTGTCCCAGGACCGCGCGAGAGTGTCAGAGAAAGAGGGATTTGTCCTCCCTTTCTATGGTGCGAAGTTTCAGCAAACAAAATAACAAAACAAAACAAAGCCATAAAAATCGTCAAAAAAAGCGCCCAAAGCTCGTCCTCTGCGGAGTGCAGGGTCTGCTGGGATGGTTTCTGTCTGCTGAGGGGCTTGCTTCGGGGTTCCTGACGGGAGCGCGGCGGGGCGCAGGGCAGGGGCGGATCGGGAGGGAGCATTTCCCAGGAGGGTTTCAGGAGTTACTGCACGTTTATTTCACCAAATGCTATTTTTAACCTCGCTGTTACTATTTTTACCCGTGTCAGTGTTTTCCATTTGGTGAACTCTGTCCCCAAGCCGGCCTCGCTCCCCCTGGCCGGCCCCGGGTCCCCTCGCTCCCCCTCCCAGCGCTTCCATCTCATTTCAAGCTGCACTTTTGGATCTCTTCAAACAGCACCAGAGAAGCCCGTTCCCCTCCCCGCCCGGCGATACAGATCTGTATATCTCTGTCTATAGAAGCAGTGCAAAGTCCACGGGCAAAGCTCCTGCTCTAACTTCATTCCTCTCCAAACACATTCCTGCCAACGGGGAGGGGAAGAAAAAGAAAAAAAGAAAAAGAAAAAAAAAAAAAAAGCAAACAAACGCCACTGTTGCTAAGTTTTGCACTTTATACCCTTTTATATTTACAATCCTCTCTCGGCTAAAAATAGCAACACATGATCCATTTATAACTGGCCGGACATGCCCCGCAGCCGCCGGCGGGGCCCTGGCTGATGAAAGGAGCTCTCTGCGTTCCTTCTACCTGAGCTCATCTCCCGCTTAAAGGGCTCAGACAGCTCTGCTGCCACAAAGCGCTCATTGAAATGACTGCTGCTTCCCGGGCAGAGCGGCACAAGTGACGGGAAAAAAAACCAAGAACAAGAAAAAAACAGTCCAGTAAGCCATGCCGGCTGCCCCATGCCCTCCTGGCCCCCGTGCCCTGCTGCCCAGTGTGCAGGCAGGAGGCAGGGGCACAGCAGAGGTGCTCGGGGCTGGCGGGCGGCCCCAGCAGAACCTCACCCGGCAAACAGCACAGGGAGGCTTCAGAGGCAGCTCCAGCTTGGCTCCGTGTGTGATCAACACATTAACTCACGCCAGAGCAGTGCTGGGAGCGACTGCAGACCCTGACCCAGGGGCAAGTTCAAAGGTTCTTCTATAAATCACCTTAGAGCTGGAAATTATTCTAGACATGGCTTTAGAGGTGGCTCTAAGTATTATGCTGGAAACAGCTCCTGGATTGAGTCCAGATAAATCCAGATGTTGTTCTTGGGTTTGGGTGTGGAGAGAGGCTGGAGGGCAATGTTGGAGTCAGCTCTAGAAGTTGGTCGAGAAGTGGCACCACAACTGGCAAAGGCATAAACACTCGGTGCTATCTGCAGTAATTATTCATCCAGGCGATTTTAACAACACGGGATTTATTCCTTCACTAATACCTTCTGAATTTGTTGTCAGAAATTCCCATTAGCATGTGCAGGACTCAGAATCTGCACGTGCAGCAGAAGGAGCTGCGTGACTGAACAGAGTCCCAAGGGCACGGCCCAGCGCCCAGTTCAGTGGAAGCCACTCCTTACCACGAGAAGGTCCAGGTGCCACACTAATGTCACCTCCCATCTCACATGGACGTGCTTGTGTGTTTTAAAATTTCTCCCCTTTGGAAGCACAGGTTTCCTCATTTTCTTCTCATTGCTAAACAAAGAATCCCAGCTCAGGAGGAGGATAGTAGCTCACAAATCACTGAACAGAGGCAACAAACACCACACCACACACAACAGTATTTTAGTGAAACATCACAAATGTGCAAATCCCAGCCACTTAAAATGAGGGGTCAAACCCTCCCGAAGTTTTGAGACTTTAAAGGAAAAATACACCTTCCAGTTATGAGCCTTTTGGGAACACTTGAAACGTTTCTCAGAACTCTTAGCTAGAAAACGTGGCTTGTTTGGACTGACAGCAGAAGTTCAGTGCCAGTGCTCCATGGATTGTAGCTGAGGGAAAAAAGCAATAACCACGGTGAGACCCAGAGAAAAAATGATTCTAACAGTTGGCAACATCATTACCTACATTTATTCCTCCTAATAGCCCCATTTCAGTTGCTTTTCTGATACTCTTCTTGATTGGCTTTTCAGTGGGAAGTCACATCACCTCCTGTCCTGCCTGCACAGTTTTCAGGCTGTATTTTCCCTCTATAGCTCAACCACGTATGCACTCACATGCTTTGTTTATACAGGAACAAAAACTGTCCATGTGTACTGCTGCCTGTCCAAAATTTTACATATCACCAAACCAGACATGCAGCAGGCTGGTCAGAATTCTTGGAGCTGTGCTCCTTGTATGCATTATAATTTTTTTATTATAATATACAGATTTTTACCAATTTCCATCCACTTTCAGGTGCCTGCTACAGGCAGGGGTTCAGACTAACCGCCTCCCACGATGTGACATTAGCAATCAAGTGCCATTTGCAGGCTGCTTTCAGAAAGGCTAGAAGCAAAAAATCACTGAAAACCATGATCCTGAAAGTCATTAATAGGAGAATGCAGCAGTGGTTCTGCAAATGCTTTTCTGGGAGCAGATGCTTTAAGCAGGGAGACAGAAACTTTGCTGCCACATTGCTGTCAGAGTTGTAACTCTGTGTTTGCATGAAATCCTGATTATCCTCCCTTTTAGCCATCACCAAGCTGTTGCAGAATGACAGGCAAACATGCATGCAAAGGCACAGAAGATGGAAGCATCCCTGGACAAACCTGCCTTGCCATGGTTGCTTTGCAAAATATTTTTCTGAGCAAGAGAGGGAGTTCAGCCCAGGGGCTGGGGGTGCTTTCCAACCAGGCAGAGAGTGCAAATCTCTCCAAAAGACCTGAATTAGCCATGGAAGCACTATGCCCTGGGTTTCAAAAGCAGAAGCAAGACAGAGACAAAAAAGTACAACTTCACTCAAGCTATGAATAAATGCCTGCACAGTAATGTTATAGAAATTGATATTACTATTAAAGCAAAGTACAGCTCAACAAACTTTTTTCCCCCCCAGATAATAACCCATTGCAGATGTCAAACCTGTGGCCAGAGGAGAGTGGCAGCTGTAGCCCAAGCTGGGCAGCACAGCCCCAGCTCCCGTGGGCAGGCTGACCCCTGTCTCACACCCACAACCCTGCTTGGGAGAGGCTTCTCCCATACACCCAGAGCGTTCAGCCCTTCGTTCTGCTCCTTCACTTCCCTGGCTCCTTCCCATTGTCACCCTCTTCCTTTTTCAACCTCAAACCCACCCTCAGTCCTTGCAGCTTTGGCCCCCTCTTCTGTCAGCAAAACCAAACTCCCTGGTCATGTTCCCCTTGAAGCTTTGCCAAACAATGTCACTTCCTTTTTTCCTCACGTTCTGGTTTTGCATTTTGGGGTGGTTTTTTCCCTTTCTTTCTGCTCTCCCCTCCTTTTTGGAGGGAAACGGCAGAGGTGTAAAGACACGAAAGAACAAAGTTGTCCCTGCAATACCGTAAGACAGGGTGTGATGTATCTAAAATACAGCATTTCACACACTGCCCCTGGGCTCTGGTCCGAAATACCTGAGGAGCCTGCTGGATGTCTCATCTGGAGAGGGGTGTACCTTTAGTAAATCTTCCCCCAGCCTGCAGCAGGAAGCACTGAGGGAGCTGTAATCAGGACTGAATCCAGTAACCAGCTCTTCACAGCACTGCTGCAGAGTGATAAAACTCCCCGCAAAAGAAAAGCCATCCTTTTTCCTTTGTGCCAATCAAAACCAGCCCGAGGTCACCTAAGGAAGGAGCTGTGTGAAACTCCCTTGTACAGCAGGGAGAAGCACTTGGGCCAAAGGCTTTAGAACTTCCTTGTTTAAATGGCCAAGAAAAAAGCCCTGGGCTACTGAATTTCTGCCCACTGACCTTTCTATTTGTTTATTTTAAAGATGTGTCACTCTTTTTCTCATAAGTCAAACAATTGAATGATTTCTAAATTCTCTTCCCTCTGACCTCTTCCTTTCTTCCTGTTTTATTCTAGAAAGACTCATTGAAGACTAAAATACAAGGAGTGGGTATGGCCCAAATGTTGCAATTCCTCATTCCTCAGATTGCTATCACTATTGCAATTGCTATTCCCTCTGGATCCAGAGAAACCCACACAAAAGGACACTACAGAACACACATTTGAATAGTATATGCTAGGAATATGAAATAAAGACTTTGAAGTATCTTTACAAAAATATTCCTTAATAATTAGGAGGAAAGGGCATTACTTCTACACAGGGAGAGTTGCAAGTGATGCTCTGAGCAATGCCTCAGATGTTCATTTTGTGGATACAGGTAATTATTAGGTGCTGTGATTGCATTACCCCCGTGGAATCATTCCCTTAGGCCAAATTTGCTTCTCCAGACACAGCAGCATCACTTGGCAATTCTGCTTTTGAACAAAGCTGACTTGACCTACTTTGATCAGATGTGCTGGGAGACAAGAGGTGGAGAGCTCAAGGGAAGGGAATTCTGGAGAACGGGGGAAATCACACAGCCAGCTTTGTCAGACAGCTGAGAGAGATGCTCAATTCTAGGAGCCACTGGGGCTTCATTACTCACAAGCTGAGGAGTGAGCGTAACCAGGGCTCCCTCCAGCAGCTGCCTCAAGGAGAGCTGCAATTCTGCTGGCAAAGACACAGCCCAGTGAGTCCAGGGCCTACAGGCTCCTTGCACACCCATAATAATGTATGTTTAGGATGTGTAACACCTCTAGCAGACTGCAGTTGTTTTACACTACCATCATTTTGTCCATACAGTTTATACCACGTGCCAGTAGTGTGCTGGTTAAATCCACAGCCTACCAGACACAGATCCCTCAGTAGCAAAGGAGAGTGGATATTATGCCTAAATCCTAAATTCTCTGTTAAAGTAATGAGTCACACCAGAGAAGGTTCTGCTCCTCTGTCTCTGCAGCCTAGACTAAGAAAAGGCCATGGAAGCTGCAGAGCAGTTGACAAAGCTGTCAGAGCTGACTGGGCTCTGCTGGCATCGAGCATCCCAAACCCCAGATCAGCATCCTGCAGGACTTGGCCCATGGCTGACCTGTCTGAAGAGAGCTCCTCTGCTCAGGTCTCCTTCCTCCATCACTTCCAACCAAACTGGTGCTGAAAGCACCTTTCTTACCACAGAGCAATTAAAGGGGAAACTCCCAAACCAGCACCCTTCCCTTCACACTGTTATTAATTTAAACAGTCTCACAGATTTGTGTGAGCATCAAAATTCCACCAAAATAATTTACAAGCTCTTACCGGGCTAAATGCGCTGGAGAATCGAGCCCCAGCACATGGCAGTGCCCCATGGGACAGACACCACCAAGCCTAGGAAGTGTCACAGCACTTGAGGGCGCTGCTGCAGTAAATTTAACTCACCCTAAAAGCCTTGACTTGGTTTTATTATGAACTCGAGACTTCTGTTAAAATGTCAGTGCCTGGTGTTGACACTGACTTACATTATTGCTGTTACACAGTGGCCCTATTTTGGTAAACAATGAGCAGAAATTAGTCCTAACATTAAACATTCAAGGTTAGCACCTAGTTATGCCTTCAAATATTTGCACCAAATGATAAAGTGGAAGGACGACACAAAAACAGTTTCATTCGGAATTTTTTTTATTATCATTTCCTTGCTTTAGGTTGAGAGAAAGTGTGAGAAAGCATATGTATGTGTTCATGGCACTAAACAAAAAGAAAATTGGGGATGAAGATGTAAGCGCCCATTTCTCTTGGAAGGGATACATGAGCTCCTGTAGCTCTTCATGGGCATGTTGATTACCCTGTTTTGCTCTATTTTCCTTGGTTTTTAACAGCATCCTCCCTGCAAGGGCTTCTCGGTCCTGGTGAATAAACCCACATCCCTCCTGCACCTTCCACCTGCTGCATTCTCCACTGCACCCTTCCTTCCCACATGCCTTCTTTCAGGAGCCAGGTCCTGCAGGCTGCTGATGCAGTTTGGGATACTCAGTGCCACCTCCAAGGTCCCCCCCGTTGGGGACTGTTTTCTTGAGATTCTACCCCCAGCACACATCTGCCTCCAGTGTCAGGTCATGGATTACTTTGTTCTCCATGGTTATGGTAATGGTTCAGCTCTTTCTGAACTAGTGTAATTAGCCCTCCAATTTTTTCCTGCTCCAATGTCAAACAAGCTGGAGGGAAAAGTCTTTTTTGAGTGATGTCACAACTTTCCAGTCTGAGAAAACTCAAACTCTATTCAAAAGTTCTGCCAAGGCAACACATTTGATAACATCCTTTTTTTAATTATAGGACTTGGGTATTTTGTTCTTTCTCAATTTTGACTGGCATGCTTAATGGTTTACATTGCAGGAGTTACATGATTTTCTCAAAAAAATATATTGGGAGTGAACTAGGACTTCTAACTTTGATCAATACTGATTGCTTAACAGAGAAAGAGTAAAGGGAAACAGTGACAACAGAAAAGACTTTTCACAATGTGTTTTGATATTTCTGCAGCACTGTATTTCTCCATCATTTTATAACACTGCTCTGTGTCCTTAACAGTTTAATATTTAAAAATTCCATTGACAGTGTTTCAGAAAAAGCCTGACTTTAAATTTGAGAAAACAGAAATATGGTAAAGGAGATGTGCTGGACAACACATCCAAGAGTATATGAACTGCTCTGCCAAAGATTAGGGACAACTACAGCCTCAGTCTTACAAAAATAAATTAAGGGCTGCTTATGTGTCAAAAACCAACTCCAAGTGTAAAAAGACAGGGACAAAGTTAATGAAGGGAAAGCAATCAAAGAAAGAGGCCCTAAAACCAGCATTTGTCAAGAAAAGATAAGAAACCAAAGAATTGAGCACAAAGTAACTCAGCACTTCACCTGCAAATGAACAGATCCTTTCTGCCACAGTGTTCTGTGGCAGGGAAGAGTTATACTTAAAAAAACAAGTAACAGCAAACAGGGCATGGCCAGCTTTAACAGCTCTAGTTGTGACATGATACTGATCTG
This sequence comes from Irena cyanogastra, assembly GCA_013397155.1. NCBI lineage: Eukaryota > Metazoa > Chordata > Aves > Passeriformes > Irenidae > Irena > Irena cyanogastra. The sequence goes on along the minus strand of VWZV01001474.1, from coordinate 191,540 downwards.
TGTGTTTACAGCTGGAAACCAGAGCAGCACATTCCACCCTTGAGTTCTGACTTGCTGAAGCCCTCAGACAGATTGAGAGGCCTTGGGACAGCAGCAGCTGAACTGTCATAAACTGAAAGGTTTTTCTTGGTTGGGTTAAGTTTGTGCTAAGTAAATGCTAATTAACACTAAGTCATGCTATGATGAGTGGCTTTATGTTGAAGTAAATGTTGTATTTCATCAAAAAGAAAAAGAAATTGATTTTTGATAATTTGATTTTGATATTTTTGCCAAGGAAACTTTGGTGTGATTTCCACCTTGCATCTATCTGGTAGGGGATTTCTTCTTTGTGCTAAGAGAGAGTAATAGAACCTCGAGCTAAAGCCTGGGGTAATAAAGCCAGGATCCAGGGCTAAACAGGTGCCAAAGCAATCTCAGCAAGGCCCCAACATTGCTGCTCCTACACCTTTCCACTGGGACCAGTTACCCACCAGGACATCTGCATTTGGCAGGGCTGGAAATCTTTCAATCTCATCTCTTTTCCTGCCGACCCAGCACTAGCTGGAATCCTCTGTTAACAGCCAGCAGAGTAAATTGCTGAGCTTCAGATTTAGCATTTTACCACGATATATGAAAACCTCACACATCTGCAAAGTTCAAACCTTCTAGGAACAACTCCAATAAGATGCTTCATGTTTCCTGCTCTGTGCAAAAATAGAAAAAAAAAAATCTCATCTATAATTGACCCTGACAGATATTGAGAGCATTTGGCATCTATTAAAACTCCTTTAAGATGAAACCCTCTAAGCTATAATAGGAAACGTAAATCTGAACTTTACACCACATTCTGTTCACTGGAAACACTACCAAGGCATGTTCAGCCACTGATTTTCCATTGAAAAGCCATCTTAATTTTAAAATATGTACAGAACTAACTTTTTAAGCACTTATTGAATAAATAGGACCCTTCTATTTCATCCTACACATCTGCTTTTTCAGGCAGACTATTAAAATTAGCCTTGAGATCTGCATAACCTTGTCATTGTTCTTCTGTCTGGTCCACATATATGCACAGGGAACAGCTGGAGAAATGCAAAAACCCACTGAATTGAATTTTCTACATAGAATTATCCCTAGTTACAACTTCAGAGACCATTAGAACCTCTATCTGACCACATCTAGGAAGCAGAGACAAAGCCAGGAAATATCAACAGTGAGCAGCTCTGTCTTGGTTGACACGAGGGCTGCTGCCATCAGAGCCACAACCCACTGAAGTGTCAACAAACAAGTCCTTAATCAAAGGACAGGAGGAGAAAAAATATTGTCAGTTTTAGAGTGTCCAGGGACACTGCTCCCACTTGAGAAATAAGAAGGTCCAGCTTGGAAACAGGGCCAAGCCAGCCGAGCCAAAGTGTTTGGCTGTCCCTTGAGTTAATCCAAGGAAAAGCTCTTTTCCCCCAACACTGTCCTCACTGCTGTGATCAGCTCCTGAGTGTGAGGGTCCCTCCCAGAACTCACTGTGCTGGGACACACTGTTTTCCATAAGCATCTGGGGCAGATGTGACAAAATCCCTTTCTTGAGGAAATTTTGGGAAGCACTGGAAAATTGCTGCTTCCCAAGTCACAGAAGCAAGACTTTCTCTATGCATAGTAGGACACAGGTGGAGGATAAAATTAAAAAAATAAAATAGGGATCTCTTCTAGTAATGCAGCATGGACAAATTCCTAATGGTCAAGGCATGCACTCTCCTTGTGACATCTTCACAGGAGACCTCAACTGAACCAAACAGCCCCCACAGACCTAACAAATTCATGCCCTCCCAGCCTTGTTCCCATGGGGAGCTGGCAGGGATCCCTCCCACCCTGCAGGCACAGCTTTGGCTCTTAGGCTGTACAAAAATCCCACTTTCTCTCCTCAAACACAAAAGCTCCAACAGCATCTCCCAGGCGTCTGGCATGAAAGGATGAGCCACTTCCATGCCCCAACACAAACCTGCTCCATCCCAAATGCACAAACACAAAGGGCTGTTCTTGCTCACACCCAGGGCTTGCCCAGAGCCCTTGGCTGTCCCTTTTGCCCCTTATCCCGTGCCAGGCTATTCATGGAATGTGGAGATGGCTGCCCACCCTCAAATCACAGAGGCTGCAATGCTCCAGGACAAGGCCTGAAGGTGGTCCAGGGCCTTTCACTTGATGAAACTGTAAGAAAATTGGAACAGTCCTTGTGGTTTTGGCATTAAAAAAATCCTGTGTAGCACAAGGAATGATTGAGTGTGCTGGTGGCTCAAGAGGACCAGGAGGGGCAATGAGCTACAAAAAGAATATGGGACTGAATTACAAACTCTCCCTCTCAAAAGCAATTACAAATCCTGTAGTATTAAAAGACTTAGAAACAGCACAGTTTAAATTTAATAGTTTGCTATTGGCCATGCTAATGATATTAGCTGAATAACCAACAAAACGATTAGAATTTCTCAGGAATAAATTCAACTATTTAGAAACTGATACTCTGAAAAGTATCTGATCCTAAAGCTTGTACTATGTCTTGCTGGGTTTTTCATTATTTCCTGCATTTTCAATATTTGTCTGTGACAAAGAAGAACCCAAGGAAATGCTCCTGAGAATCCACTCATGTCCTGCTAGAGCAGCCACCACCAAGGATTTCACAAGTCCACATCACATTTTGTTGTGTAAGAATCCTCTACACCCCTCCACAGAAGTTTCAAGTGATCAGAAGCAAGTTGTTCACATTAAAATTGCAACCTCAAATGATTATTTTAAAATGACAGAAAATTAACCAGTCTGAGGTGAAGCTTTACAAGTATCTCTGGAGGCAGAGAACTGGGCTTTTTGCTCTTGATGCAAAGAAATATTCCAGCTGTTTCAAAATACATTTGCCGTAGTTCAACCCTTCCATCAATAAGGTAGCCTGCATGAAAATGCTGTTCTTTGAGAATAATATACCAGATAATACTCAGATTTTCCATCTAATTCTAAAGACACGACTGCAACATGCAAGCACAACACGCTGGCGAACTCGTTACAACTGTACAAATACTTTTTTTAAAAAAATATTTCTGGAAGCCCAGCAAAAGCTGGGCTTGAAATCTCCCAGTGGAATTACATTTTCGTTCAAGCAACACCACACGGTTTGGAAGCCACGGAAAATATCTATTAAGGCAGTTGCTAATTTAGAGAAAAAATGACCCCATCTGGAACAGTGTCTGCAGCGCTGTTCATTGCACCACAAGAAAAATATTATTGTACTGCAGTGTGTGAAGCCTTGTAACAAAGATGACGCCAGGTCAAAAGAATCTAACTTAGAAAGAGAAGCTGAGGTTAAGGTCTTGCTTTTACTGTAGAAGATAAAGTCCAAAAGGAAGTTTAACACGAAGGAAGGGGTGGAAAATAGATGAGCTGAACAGACAGCTAACAATTTTTTTCCCCACCTTAATAAAGGTTTCCAGCTCCAAGAAGATGTCTTCCAATAATGTAAATTAAGAAAAGTAACTTACATTTTTTTGAATGTAAGGAAATTTAAGCATAGCAAGAACGTTATAGAGCAGATCCCTCAAGTAACTCTTAAATAAGTTAAGAGATCCCAAAGAGAAACTACAGGAATTACATCCCTGAGCTGGAAACTTTGGTGCCTTAAACAACGGTAAGGGTAAGTCAGATATTTACTGACAACAGCTCAAAGTCAAGGTGAGTAAGGGGGTACCAAAACTACCAGAATGTGTAACCCAGGGGTTTTTATACATCAGGTGCTTGCCCATGCAGCAGCACTGAGTCTGAGCAATCCCCTCCTCAACTGCAGCAACATTTGGCATAGAGATCTATCAAAAACTCATCTCAAGAGACCCCAAATGAACCCTGCCCACGCAATAGCAGTGGGGCAGTGCCACAGTGCCATGGAGATGTCCTGGGTTGCCCAAGGAGATGCCTGCAGCTTCCCCAGCACTCCCTGGCCCTTGGCTAACTCTGTCTGCTGGCACTGCTGTGAGAGCCATTTCCCCAGTTCTCCATCCCAACTTCACATTAGATTACTCCAGCAGTATTGCTAAGGAAGAGTTGATCTGTACTGGGTGAGACCAGTGGGAAATGAAGATTGTAAGCATTCTAATACCATGCCAGGCCTGTTGTTGAGTAATCCAGACTTTGGACGGACAAAATAGCAAGCAGTTATATGAGACTACAAACATCTGTTTCCAAGAGGTGTCCAGATCATTAGCAGCTAATTCTATCTCTCTGTTACATTCCCTGCCATATGCTGGGGGATAATCTCAGCAAGCAACAGGGATTTTCATCTCAAATCCTAACAAATCTGCTCTACAAGGCTTCATAGTTTTTCTTATGTCACTTATGAGATAATACCTCTAAGCTGCTCCTCTCTGCTCTTTCTATGCCTTGTGTATACTCCATCACAGCACCTAACAGCTCCTGCAACCTTCCCAGTAAAAACTGACAATTTCTCCATGCCATTCTGGAAAAAAATCCCCTCCCTTGTCAAGAGCGAATGTAAGATTTATCTGTTGGATAAACTCACACTCAGGCTGTCCCCCTCACCCTACAAATCCCATCCTCCAGACGAATGATGGCACTGGATTTGAAACAATCTTGAATGAACCGTGGCAGACCAAGCTCAGGGTGGCGAGGATTTGGTGGTCCTGCCTCCTGCCAGCCCCTAGAGTGATGAGAAGCTCCTGCAAGCCCAGAGTTTCCACCAAAGCCACGAGCGGTGCTGCTGCTGGCGAGGAGGGACGTGCGGACGGGATATTTTTATCTCCTCTTCATTCCCATCCCTGTGATCCAAAACAAACTCGAGCTAGTGGGAAAGATGGTTCACGATGAGAAAAGGATTCCCTGGCTCGCTCTGCGTGTCACCACTGGATACATGGATCCGTGCCACTGCAGTGGCACAGCTGCATCAGCCCTGGGTTCCCAGCTCTCAGCAACCTTCCCAGACAAAAACAGCAAACCTACTGCTTGATTTTTAGCAGCTGAAAAGCAGCACCAAACCACATAAGTATTATGTAAAATGATCTTTTTCTAAGTATATGTTTATTGTGCACAGAAGAAGAAGATTTAATTACAAACAACTGGAAGTTTTTAACAGGCTGGATTGCCCCCTACTCCCTTTCTAAAAACTAAGGTTTGGCAGCAGCTTTTGGGTTTCATTGCAAGTCTTCTAAGTATTTCCTTGGAAAGACTTTACACTTGGTCCCAGGCAAGAAGTCAAAATCAACATTTAAAAAGCATGCCCTGCATAATTTCCAGGATTCAGCAGCATTAAGGTATACTTATGGAGGCCAGGAGGAGAACTGCTTTTTGTGCTTTTTGACTTCGTATATAAAGCTGGTCTTCAGACAAGGAAGTTTATATTCCAAATAATATTTTTAACTACATGTGGACAAGTACATAACTTATCAGGCCTTTCCTCAGCCCCCTCCCAAAATAACCCTTAACACTAAATACCTTTGCAGTATTTAGATTTTGCTTAGACCTCTACTAGAAGCAACAGATTCCCAAACCTCCTAATGCAGAATAATTCAATGGCAAACAAAGCTTGAAATAACATTTTCTTAAATTTCTTTGTACCATAAAACTCCCATTTGGGCTTGACAGTGATACTCAGGCTACACTGGCTGGTTCTGCACCCAGTTTCAAGGTATGTCCCTGTGCCTTGCCTGGAGTGTCCAGGTGGGATGGCAGCACAGAGGTGACTCTAAGGGGACAGTGGACACTGCCCTTGCTCACATGTATAATCCCACTGGAATCACAAGGATATATGCATGTTTAAGAACTATCCACTCAAATTTCATGTTTATTTTGTTTGGGGAAAACAGACGAGAAGAAGCCTTTTCCTTGTGTATATCTGAAGTGCTGTTAAAAACAAATACATATTCTTCTGAAAGATGAGAAGTCCTGCATCGCTCACCACCTAAAACCACAAAATGCTTCAGATGAGGCTGAACTTCACAGAAGCTGGGAGAAATGAGAGCACAGGTAGTGTTAAGGGATCAGGGGAGAAAATACCTTTCAGCTTTTACAGTCTAAAAGGAATTTGTTCCATGCTTTTCATCAGCAGAGAGAAATCAGTTGTATCAAATTGTGAATTTCCTGTGTGGAGGTAAGGCAGGGAAAGCATCAAGACAGTATTTCACAGAGTATTTTTCTTCCAAGCAGACAGTATTAACTGGTATTTATAAAAACCCAAAACATTTGAATGCAGATTTTCAGCTCACAACACCATGCCCTTCTCCTCAGTATCTACATTTCCTCCCTATGTTAAGTCCCAGTCGCACAAATCCCTCTGTGCTCCAGAAAACTCCCAGCTAGCCAATGATCCTGAGATTTCAGCATGAAAAACAACCAGGAAAAATGCAAACCCAAACAAGTACAGCCCACAAACTAAAAATTGTGTTCGGTGGGGGATGGGGTAGAGAAGAGGAAGAGGTGGTGTATGTGCAATGAGGATGACACAGAGAAAGAGGAGGTGAAACCCTAAAAAGTGCCTTTTTCCCCTCATTTCTGCAGCAGCATCTCCCCATCAGAGCTGCCAAGCAGGCACAGCCCGAGTCCTGTGTGCCCAGGGACCAGAGCACCCACGTTCTGCCAGAGCCTGGGGACAGACAAGCTGCTGGCTTCTACTCCAGGCTCTCTGCTCTCCAGGGCACAGATGAGTTTGTCACATCCACTAAGAAGCCAGCACAGCTCATCACCTCCAACAAAAATCCTGACAGGACTGCCCAGCTGTTGGTGTCCCACTCGAACTGCCCTAAGTAAAACTGAAGGGTGAGAAAGGACTGAAGCCTGGAGAATCCTTCCAGCAGCCTTTGGTCCCTGCAGGGCTGGCACACACCACACATTCACCAGCAGCAAGCCCATGATCCGAATTGTTCCAGGGTATCAGTGGAATCTAAAATCTCTGCAATGTGACAGGAACAATTTACAGCTGAGGCTCAGGTTTCTGGCTGCCAAGGGAGCAGCACACACCTCACGAGCTGCTCTGCAAGGCAGAAACGGCACAAGGGCAAGATGGGACTGATTTCAGAATCAAAGGAATGCTCTCAAAATGCAAGCATTACATTATAAAAGCAACTTATTTGGGTTTAAGCCTCCTGTAACATAATGCAGAGGAAGCAGAGCCGTGACAGCGCTCGTTCCCTCTTCCAAAACGCTGAGACACAAGTGGCTGAACAGAGCAAGACTGTAGATTGTAAAAGTGCATCTTACTCCATGCTAGGAACCAAGCCATTCTCCTCAGCATCCCCTTCCTTCACTTGGCAAAATAAAAATATCAACTTTCTGACATCTGTGTGACACCTGCTGCCATCCCTCTGCATTCCTCAATGTAGAGAACACCCATCAACTTTTCTGCCCTCTTAGTGACATACAGATCTTTTAAAATGCTGTCCAGACACTGTGGGTTTTCTTTGCAGAGGGAACACATTAGAGGAAGTAAAGAAAATTTTGGCTGAGCTGTTTATAAAGCTTGCATGGCTTGGTTCTCAAATGCTTCACTGAGCAGGGGAACAATAAGAATAAGTCATGGAGTTCAACTTCTCTTCTCAAGACACATTCTTCAGGTCTGAATATTGAAACCATCATGGATTTATATGCCTGGTAACTCAGCTTTCTCATGAAAAGCATCTGAGTTGTCCTCACACCAGGGAATTGCCCAGCTCTTTTCCTGACATTTTTAAATTGTGGCAATTAGAAGGAAATTCAATGAAATCATGCATATTTGTAAATAAAGACACTCCCAAATTTAAAGAAGCCAGGGAAGAACTGCATGTAATTAACTGCACTCCTCGAGGCTTTTCCTCTAGGGAAGCCCTTGCACAGGAGACAGTTCAATTTGAGATGTCCCAGTGGAGAATGGTGCCAACAGTTGCACAGAAGCAAGCAAGACATTTTGCCTGCTCTGGCAGCACATGGTGCTGACCAAGCAACAGGATCACAAGCTCAAAAAAGTCAAGTCAAAAAGACAGCACTGTTGGGGTGGAGCTTGAGCTTTAAAAATAAAAATTCTCAGATAACTCTGAAATTGGATCCATGGCTACAGATGAATGCAGCCTCTCTAGAGTGATGGATGATGATCTTTATGCCACCAGGCATTTAATGAGTGAAAAAAACAGATTAGCACGACACAGAGATGGCATCTCTGCTGGGGAAAGGGAGAAACTATGTACATTTATGCTTCTGTGTGACTGCACAGGCATGGTTGGTCCTGGCGATCAGGGAATCCTTCAGACTCCTCACCCCCTTGCCACAAAAAGTCATGCACAGAGCATCCCTTCAGCATTAGCTACAACTGAGAAAGTCATTAGTTTGCAGTTCAGAGCCCTGCAGAGAACATTCACCTTGCCTCCCACAGCATTGCCATCCATTAGCAGCCCTCCATCCTCACACACTCAGGGCAGAGCAGCTCCAGCTTTTCAGACACCTTCCACTGCCAGACCTTGTTTGAAGCAGCTCAAACTTTGCCAAACTTCAAATATGCTGGCTGAAGCTCTCCACACCATGTGTCTGTCTGAGGCTAATGTTCTTTTTGTTTATGTGGAGGAAAGTCACTATCAGGAGCTCTGAAGGAAAAAAAAAAACAAATGAAAACAAAAACAAGCGAAACAAAGCAGAACAAAACAGAGCAGGAAATGAGAAGTAGTTTGCCTCTCCCCTTCCTATGAAATTTAAAATGAGAGCAGGAGAGAAATTACTTTACTAAGTGATTTAAAGCATAGAGGTGCCACTGCTGAGGACACTAAGTTGTTCTGAGATTCAGCAAACAATCACAAATCACATCACATCACAGCTGCAGCCAGCATTGCTTGCACACCGGGTAAAGCTTTCTTAAAGTTTGCAAAGCTTCCCAGTTATTTTTGTTTGGGATGAACATATTCCAATCCAGAAGATCTCCATTTACTGACTGAAAAGACATCACATTTTGGATACAGCACTGGGAACTGAGTAGGACTCCTCTTGCAGAGGCTCCTCATTGCAAAGGAAGATCCATAATTAACATTCCACCTCCTTGCTGTCCACAGCAGGATTGTCATGTCTGCACTGGGAAGTACTGGGCAGATGGAAACCACAGAGATTCCCATGTCCAAGTGTTCTTGTAGTATCTGGTAATTATTGGGAGCCCTATTGGAAAATATTGTAATTCCTTCACCACTAAAGACAGTCCATTTGGAGAAGTGCACACTGCTGCCCCTCCAGCTGCTGTCACAGTGTGCAGGCTGCTACAAGATACACACATCACAGACATTCCCCAGGATTTTTTTTTGTCCTATTCCTACTTTTCTTAAAGGGGAAATTTGGTATAAGATGTTTACTGTGAAAAATCTTGTTCTTGAGAATTAGGAAGCACCAGGATAAAGATTCCCCCTCCATTTTCAGTCTATTTTGTCCTGTACATCTTTTACATGATCTTCTGATAAGATGCTTTTCAGCAGGGTGTGTGCCCTCTCTTGCAGCTCATAACACATCCTAATACATGGGGCACAAGAAACAAACTGGTTGCAAGTGAATGAAAATCTTGTCAACAAGATGGAATTTTGTCAAGGGCTCGAGCACATGTCTATCTTTACAATTGGTGTCTTCCTCTCCCATGCCACCCCGAGAGAAGCAGTGCCAAGATAACCACCTCCCTGTGAGCTAGCAAGACAGGGAACCACCACAAGAGGAGGGATATTTTGTGGGATTTGCCATCACCTGCTGCCCTGGAGAACCAGGCCAGCTTCAGTCTGCCACAGAGCTGCTCCGACAGCAGAGCAGCACACAGCTTCCAGCAGGGATAACCAGCTGTGCTTCCTGCTCCTGGGCTGCACTTCAGGGCACCTAAAGCTCCCTCTGCAAAAGTGCTGAGTGTTCACAACAATGTGGTCCATGATCTAAACGCAGAAAGTATTTACTAAAAAAAATAAATAAAAATTTGGGTACTATGGATTAAAATTAGTGTTTGGAAAAGACAGGGCATATAAAAATCAGTGGTGCCTTTGGACAATTTCAGCTTTAGTCTTTGGTGGCATTTCCCCCTCCAGCATCCACAAAAGGAGGAGGATACCTCCTCATTTCACAGCAGTGCCATGCACTGACATTTGTGAGGCATTCAGTCCCTGCAGTGATCAGTGCGACAGCATGAGGAGTTCAACAGCTCTTTATTCAGCACAGGGTATGGTCGGAGTGTCACAAACAGGGCACAGGGTGACACATTGTGTGAGGAGGATAAGAATATTGAATAGCTGCTCATTCACTACACAACATCCATCTTGTGCCCTGAATGGAGGACCAGCCCTGTGGAAGAAAATACAATGTAAACCATACAAAACAGTCTTTAATTATATGGCAGGCAGGGGCTCACCATGCAGCACACACAGAGAGGCTGACTGTGGTCAGTCTTCACGCTGATATTCCCCAGCTTTTTAAAGTGTGTTATCCTTCTGTATAATATATTTCCCCATAAAAATTTCCCATTTGTATATCCTATATTCATATTTGCACCAGCATAAATATTTCTGTTAAAAACCGTTTTTACTTAAGGACTGATGCAGGGAAGTTTCAGAATGGTTGTTATTTTATAATCTGTAGTTTAATATAAATATTTAGGGTGACAAGTGCATATATCTCTTATTGTATATTGGTATTCACAGTTCCTTTTCAAGGTGGGAATAAGCTACATAGGCAGCTTACATAGGCAAGAGTTCAGCCTGGGAGAGTGAAAAAGCCAAATACACAGAGACTGGCAAAGCACTGAGAGGGGACCAGCCCAAGTTCACTTTCTTACAGCAAACCAGATTCATACTTTCAAGTTTTTAAAAGAAAAATTAAAAACATTAAAAATAAAAAAAGATAGATGGAAACCCACATTACTGTCACAAGTAAGAAAGCACATGGGTAATGGAATTGTTTTATGACAAAGTTTAAAATCTTTCCCCCCATAACCACAGACTTGCACTTTTAGAGCCAGGATTGTTCTCCAACAAAAACAAACAACCCCATGCAATGAAAAATCACCCCCTATTCCCAGTAGTATCCCTGAACTCATACTATGCTGCCAACATAACAGTGATTGTAATCTTGAAGTTGTGACTTGTACAATTCACTAAACAAAATCCAGTAAGATTACACCTGGCTGAGCATTTCACAAAAACAAAGCAAAAAACCTCCCACTGCTCTGCTGCAAGTACAAAGCCAGATTATTGCCTCCAAAACAGAGCTGGGGCAAGATCTTTGCTCTGCTGAAATTAAGAGAAGTTCCAGGGCTTGAGATTTTATCTTATACAGCAGTGGTGATGAAAAAGGACTGAAAAGTTATTAAAGAAACTGAAATCAATTGACAGCATAAAGCTGTCCACTGAGTAACTACACTGCACACCCTGAGCACCCAGTTAAAATGATGAACTTGTCCTTCCAAGGAAAGGAACTACAACATGGGAACATAAGTATCAAGTGTGCTGAAGAGCATAACCTGAGTGATAATCTGAGTAACAGATGTGTGAGTTACACACACTCTACAGCACCGAACCACACAGCACAGGCACAGTGACTTTGTGCACTCCCTGTGTCCTGTCCAGCCATAGGAAGGAACACTCCACATTCCCAGCAAAGCCCTTGGAAGTGCATGAGCTACTGCAGCCATAAGATACAAATAATTCAGCCCTGGGGACAGGACTGACCTGAGGCATCAGAGCAGTTTTCACTTAAAATCTGTTACTCTCTGAGAAAGAGCTGGCAGCCCTGGTGTCCCTTGCTGCCCATGTCAGCAATGCACTCCTACAGGAGCACGTCAGCCTAGAAGTTGGGAACATCAGCTGCAGCTTTTGCCACTGAGCTTCAGCCCAAGTGAGGAGACACTCCTGGCTCTGCACTTTTTCCCCTCCCTAGTTCCATTCCTTAGAGGAAGACTCAGCTGCAGCTTTAAATCCCAGCTGGATGCTCCTGCCCCCTGCATTCAACATCACCCTCCTGCTCGATCTGCGTGTGTAATCCCCAAGCAATCTCAGCACAGACACACTCTGTGGCAGCTGTGGCAGCAATACCTGCTGATGTACACGAAGGATCACCAAACGTACCCCAAACTTCATATTCCAGTTTAGAAACAGAAACTTCTCAAAGCAACAGTGAGAGTGGGATGCAGGGGAGAAGCAGCAAGGGAAGGAAGCTAACTGGAAAACTGACAGTCCCCGTGCAAGGAGCAGGGAAATTGGTCTCTTAGGCATCCCAAGATTCACAAGAGGGCCAAAAAGTGACTTCCTGCTATTCAAGTCCAGGCTGAAATATAATAAACGACTGCCAGCATAACACTGACTCATATCCATCAGATTTATAAATCAGTATTTTGACAAAGAAAGCTCTGTTGGCTTCACCATAGACAACTCTAAAGCACTCAGATGTGTTGTTTAACCCACTCAGTGTTCAGTGTCATTGCAGCAAAACCCAGCTCTTTATTAAAAACTGGGCAACTGAAATGCTGCCTACAGAAGCCTGTATCAGTTAGCCTTTATGACTTAAAGGCTTGCAGATTAACATCAAAACTAGCCCTGCTGTTGGATTTTTTTTTCTAACTTATTTAATATACAAAGAACGAAAAGTTCTCACGGCTCCTCCTTCACGCACTTGTTCACTACAGAACAAACTGGAAATACATTAAAACACCAAATGATAACACACCTACAGGTATGGTGTGCTTGAAAGGAATGCATGTTGGGCAGAGGTGTGATTCCTTACCGACAGTAACAGCACACGGGCTTTACTCTTCCCACAAGTGTTGCTCAATCCCCTTCCCATGGGAAGGAGGGACACCTTTATGAACAGACTTGCATCAGTATAGCTGCAACCACATCAAAAGAAGCTCTACTTCTGGAACAGAAAACTTTTACCACCAAGATGCAGAAAACTAGGTCCAATATTGTTTTCTAAAGCTCCTTAAAATTCTGCTCCTCTATTACAGGCTGCAAACACACATCAATAAGATGAAGGCCAAATTTTACTGTTTATGCCCTATGGAACTACCCACGCTGCAAGCGTGAGAGGCGCTTAAGTTATTTGTGAACATGTGAAAATATTCTCTCTTATTCCAAGATGCTCAGGGTAACCTGTATTCCACCTGCATTGCACTGGGGGGCAGAGGAGTAGAAACATTTCCAGCCTCCTTCGACTTACCTGAAGGCCAATACATGACTTTCTAAGCCTGTTTGGGTTGGGGTCGAGTACCACACAAGCTCAGACAACACACAATTGCATAATTAAAGTGCCTTTCCATAGGGCACGCTCGGGAAGGCAATGCCGGTGCTGCCACCGTGCAGGAGCATCCCTGCCCGTGAGCCCTGCGAAGGCCAGGGCAGGGACGAGCTGCCATGCGGGGAACAAGGGCTGGTGCACGGGGCAGCGCCGGATGGAACCGCACAGCCCGAGCTGCTGCATCTCCCCGCTGTGCACGGGGAGGCGGAGCGGGCAAATCACTCCCGCACACGGACAACTCGGGCTTCCTCCTCACGGGAGAGCCGCCCCCGCTGCTGCTGCCGCGGTCCCGCTGCGTGGCTTTGTGTGAGCTGACAGCGTGGGGACAGCGTGGGGACAGGCGGCCGCGGCCCCGTTCTGGCGCCGAGCATCACCTTCCCGGGGTGCGGCTGCTCCTTCCCTCGGGCCGGCACCGCCTCCTACCGCACTCAGCACCCGGCGCGGCCGGGCACCGTCCCCCCAGCCCCGATACCCCGGGCCGGGCACGNGGCGGCGTCCGGCGGCCTCTTAAAGCGGCCCCGCTCGGCCGGCGGAGCGCGGGTCCCGTCCCGTCCCGCCCTCCCGGCCGGTCCCGCGCCGCGGCCGGCGGGAGCGGCCGCACGTGATGCGGACATGTTTACCGTATTCTCTGGAAAGCGGCCCCCGCCGCAGCGCCGGCCCTGCGGGGGAGCGGCCCCCGCGCCCCCCGCCTGCTCGCCCCCAGCAGCGGGGTTCGCGTCCCGGGGCCGGCGGGGACCTGCGGGCTCTCCGCGGGCTCTCCGCCTGCCCTCCGCCTGCCCCGCGGGGAGAGCCCGGGGTCAGCGCTGCCCGTTCCCCGCGCCCCAAAGCAGCGGAGCCAGCGCTGGTTTGACGTTTCACCCCGGCTTTTGCCAGGTCGGGACCTGAGCCGACATCCCATCGTGAGGATGCTGCGGTGCCAGGAGAGCCCTGGTCCGCGGAGAGCTCGTGTCTAGTTTGGACACTGCGCCTGAGCTCCTCGACACAACACCTGAGCCCACGGGAGAGAAGGACGCTAAGACCTGTGCCATTTTCATGCCCCATTTTTAATTCACTTCCTGCCACACACATATTTGTCAGTGACTTCTTGTTATTTTCTACCAATGCCGTCATCCAGTGGAGAAGTTACTGATGAACTTCCTCTGGAGAGACCACATCTGCCTTCTGACAACAAACTTCACATTCACTCCTCGGTTCTCTCCATTTGCCTGGCCTGGGGTGTGATGCTGATTGCGGCTGTACCCCCTCCCCTGGCAGCACGGGCTGTGCACAGCACTGCCAGCTTTGTCATGCTGTATTTTGTACTCATCTCCGGCCAGCTCTGAGCATTCACTTATGAGATGACTAATGCTCTCTGGGGCCTGGCCACACATCCTGCACTCTGGAATTGAAGCTTTCCAACCAGCTCTCTGTGCTGTAGCCTGTCCTCTGCAAAAAGCCCGTGTGGTTCTCACTGAAATCTCCATTTCACCTCTCGGTGCTTGCTCACAAGTTAGGTGTCTTCTTGATGCGAATTTCTCTTTCAAAATCTCCTGCAATTGGTACACAATTAGTAAGTGTAAGAATGAAATCACTACATGGCAGGGAAGTTCACTTTGCACATCACTGTTAGCCCAGGGTTCGGCAGCAGTTGCTGCCTGTTGCAGGAATAAATCCATCTCACATCAGGCTCAAGATGCCCACATGACTCATTCTGCCTCCACTGCTGTAATGCCTTTTCCTCTGGGACCCAGAGTTCGTTCTTCTGATGAACACGCCCCTGAGAATGCAATATAACAAGAAAACGTAAAGGTCAGCCTAGAAGATTATTAATAGTTTTCTTTCTCTTCCTGTGCTTTTAGAGAGACACTGAGAGGAGACAAATCTTGTACTTACAGACAGGACAGTTCTTTGAAACAGGCTGGTTTGTGGGGATCTGTCCTTCTGCCACCTGCCAAAAGGAAAGGGAACTCTCCTGAGGACTCTGAAGAAAACAAACAATCCTAAAAACTTAAATGACAAACTAGTGGGAACATTCAGCCTGTAAATTTGTTCTCCTGGCTCTGGGGGTAGGCAAGCAGAGTTTTCCTGCTGGTGCAATTCACAGCAAGACAAGTTTGAGGTCAGCCTGTCTTGGTTTGGTTACTCTGAAAACTTTGTCAGTGCAGGTGACAAGTTCAGCAAAGCACACCAAGCCTGCCTTGGCTGTAACATCCATCCTCTGAAGTAGAAATCTGAAAATTAAGTAGTATTCCAAAGTGGAAAACAGGCTTTCCCTCATCCTATTATTACAAACCCCTAGAATAACTCATGAAACTTAAAAATTACTTGTTTCAGGAAATCAGGAATTTCACATCGTGCCATAGCCGTGGCTGTGGCCCTGGCTGAGGTTCCAGCATAGATGTGGTTACTTGAATTCCAGCTGTTAACAATGCCAGGCACAGCTCATCACTTCCCTGCTTCCCAGTTTTAATTAGTGGCAAAAAGTGACAGCAAGGGTAAAGTCACATGTAAAGTCACCAGGGTGAAGACTGCATGACACAGACTGACAGCTTTTTGAAATCACACACAGTTTCAGAGATAGAAGAGGAAATTACCTCCAAGATCTGCCTCTCCCCAGCTCTCAGGAGGGAGGAAGGGAATAGAGAGTTGTCTTTTCCTGAGCACTGGGCTGCAGATATCTGCATTTTTATTGTTGTTTCTACCATCTACAATGGGGAGAAAAAGATGGAGAGGTTAAAAAGCAGAATGGGCCATCTGATAATACAAAAAATATTAAGGAAGAAAAGAGGCAACAACTGTGAGACTGCAGCATTAAAAGAAGACACATGGACATAAACAAAAAACTTGGATCAGGACTAGGAAACATAATAGCAAAAGGAAGGTACATAAGTAAAATTTGCATTTATTTGTACCTTGGGAGGGAAATTGAACTCAGACTCCCACTGCTGTTAGAGCAAGTGATCCATACGTACAAGCCTCATTTCTTGGTGCCCAGCAGCACGTGTCAGCCCTGCTGCTGGCACTGCCCTGCCACAGGCAGCTGCTCTCTGGGGCCCCAGATTGCACTCAGCTTTTCCACTGTAGGTGGCTGTAGCCTGGCACGGTGCTTAAAGACATCTGAGTAAAGGTTAGCTCTTGAAATGGCCCCTGAGACTGCTGTGCACATCTGGCTGGAGCAACAAAGGGGGCTGAGCACCCCTGAAAATAAATCCTGCCACCCAGTTACATAACAAAGCTTTTAGGGCATAAGGAAAGGCATCTACATTTGTGGGATTTGCTCAGAGTTTATATGACTGAACACCCACTACAGACTGTGAGAGTTTTCCATTAATTTTAGCTGAAGCAGATTTTATCTGGTCTTTGAGTTCTTTGACAGCCTTAACTCTTATTTTGCTTATTTTGCTTATTTCTCTGTTTCCTGCGTTGTAGTTTAGGTCGAAAATGGTGACTAAGTGCCTAATTTCGATAATGGATTCCTAAATTCTTATTAAAGTATCAATCTAAGCTGTTCATTTTTTGTCTTCTTTCTGAAGAAGTCTGAAAATCAAGAGCTCCTCATACCTATAACCACAAAGCCACTGTCACTGGCCTCATCACATCTCTTAATCTAAAAGGTGGCTCATCTGTAAAGTAAACATCATGATGCACAGATAAGGCACGAGAGGTAGAATTAGCTCCATCTGAAATGTATTTCAGCTATAAAATGACAAGAGGTATTGGTGCTTCTAGCCGTGGCAAGGTGACTGAAGGCATGGTCAGCAAACTGTGTTGCTGTTGCTGCACAGCAGCTTTCAGCTTCCACCTGGGCTCACGGGGCGTGGGCTGAGCAAAGCCACCTCCATCTAGGACACTGAAGATCATTCCAAGTACAAAAAAGGCAAAGTCTTTGTTTGGAGAGACTAGAGTGTGTAGATACAGCTGGGGAGGGAACAGTGTCCTGGTCTAAATGCCAGCTCTGACTGACACCCTTCAGTCCATCTTGGTTCCCATCAGCCACAGGGAGAAGTCCTGCACTCCAGAAGCAAAGCTCTGCACTGCACTGTGTGTGGTGTGTAGCTGAGTAGATAAGCATCCAACTTATTAATATCCTGATTTACTTTGTGCAGGTGTGAGATTCCCATGGGACCTTTCATCCCTTGATCCTGAACTTGTCTCCTCTCTGGTCCTGACACTGCAGTGAGGGATAGAAGACCAGGCACAGAACCAGCCATTGCCACCATCCAAACTCCAAAGTACAAACTTCTCCCTCTCAAATACAATAAAACTTGCTACCTTTCCCCTTGGCTATCTTAATGGTTGGTTTTCCCCTGACTATCTCGGTTTGTGGCTTCATGCCCCAGTTTGCCTTCAGGAATATCAAAATACTTTCACTTTTTTTTCCCCCAGTAAGACCATGAGTGAGTTTCCCTAGAGAGGCCTTCTCTGTCCTAGAGCCGTCACCTAAAAACGTATTTATGGCAAAACCACGAAATCCCATTGTCAAATTCCCTCCATTCAGACATCACTTAGCCAGATGATCAAGCCAATTCCACCGATTTTACTGGGGTTTACTCACATATCTGGCATTCATTTTCCACAGAAGAGGTGCCCTGAGCTGGGCTAGAAAGCCACTGGGATTGCACTTGTGAAAACAGCAAAGCAATATTTTGATAAAGCAGCTTATTTCCATTTCTTAACTGCTTTTCCTACAGCCTGCAGATACTTCCTGCTTCCCCTCTGTCCCTCTCCAGCAGATAAAGGGACACATTTGTTGTTGAGATCGTTGTGGCACCCTCAGCAAGCCGAGGTTGTCATGGGACTCCCTGCACAAACAGAGCAGGTTTTCAAGGATAATACACAGCATAAATGAGCAGTCTTGTTCCGTCAACAAAAGTCTGTGTGTTTATAAGGACCCTCGAACGTGTTTTTAAAAGTACTCGGGCAGGTATTTTTAGCTGTGCGAGCCTGTGCAGCCTCCCCTGGCGCTCCGCTCCTGCTCCGGGCGCCGCTCTCCCCCGCGCCCCGGTACCCCGGCGGCGGAATTCCCACCGGGGATGTTTCTGCAGGAGCAGAGCCCTGAGCGGGGCACGGCCCCGTGTTGTTCAGGCTGCACTGACATCTGTTGGCTCTTATCAGCCCGGGTAGGAAAAAACAAGCCCGTGTGGTTTCACGCACGGAGATAGCGCCTGCGGCGGGAGCGGGGGACGGGCGAGCGATGCTGCGATAGGCGCGCACACCGCGGCGATAAGGGACAGACAGACAGACAGACAGCGCCGGCCGGCAGCAAGGGCGAGCACCCAGAAAACCCAGCTGGCAATGACCGTGTTCCCTGCGAAACGGGCGATTCCCAGCCACCGTCCTTCCCGTTCCGCGGCCGTCCTCGCATCCCGAAGGAGCACGAGTTCCTTGCTGAAGGAGAAGGTTGAAGGCGGCCCGCCTTAGTTGCTTCACTGCGGGCGCGTTCCTCGCTCCGTGTGACTAATTAAAGCAGTAGGACACGAACAGTCATTTCTGAATCAGTGTCTGAAAACATCACACAACCTTTTCGAAAAAGCAAGTGTGCTCCGAGCAAAGCGTTTCGGTTGAGGTAGCAAACTGTTACTCAGATGTACAATTTGGATAACATAACTGCATGTTTAGTGTAATAAGCAGAGAACAACTGTATGTGCTGGAGTTCAGCCAGCATCCTGCTCTGGTTAAAAGCTCCGTGCTGCAAGCCCTGTATCGTATGTCAGCGCTCTTATTCACGGAATTAGCACGAGGCTGAGCTGAAGTGGGTGACGGGGCTCCGCGCTGCTCTGTCAGCCCTAGGGATGGAGCAGTCACAGCCCTCTGCTCTGAGTGACTAAAACCTGAAGTGTGGCAAGTCCCAAGCCTGACTCTGCAGCCCAAGGGGTTTTCTGAGAAGCACTCTGCAAACGTGGGGCCCAGCCGGTTTGGGCACCGATGGTCCCCACAGCCCTTTGTGACAAAGGGCAAAAGTAGCAGGGAGGTATTGTGGGCATGGGAGGATGTCATGTGGAAGAGGACTTCTAGAATAGCATGGACTGGAGACTTGGGAGAAATGGAGACTACCATCAATTTTCTCTTTGAGTGGAAACAATCCCAGAAATCCTTGTCCCTGCTATTCCTCACAAATACTTGTTATATGATTGGGTCAACAGCATTTAATTTTGGCCAGAATGTCTAATCTCATTTTTTAAAGTCAAATTTGCCCTTTGATTTTAAACACAGCTTGTGCTGTTCAGGTTCTGAAATAATTCAAAACAGAATTAGCTGATTTTACAGCTTTATAAATCTCTCCTGGTTGGCTCCAGCATAAGTAGGTTGTTAAATTCTACCAGTAGAGATTTCATCATTTCTCTGAGCGCTGCAGTCTAATATTTGCCATTGAAGCACCGGGTCAGGCTGACTTTGCCTGCTAGTCTTCACTGTTCTAATGCAGCTTTAAAGGAGAAAATGTCAGAGAAACAAGGGAGCTACTTTCTTGGTAAAAAAAGCACAGAACATGAAAGCACCTCTGGCTGCGCAGGACGGGGATGCGGGGAAGGCTGGTGTCCCCACTGCCAGCAAGCCCTGGAGCAGCCTGGCAGCTCTGCCACCGAGCCTCTGTGCCAGCACACTCCTGAGCCAAGGGAGAGTGCAGCTGCCAGGACCACGGAGGCTCAGCAATCCCAGGCTCTCAGGAAGGTACTGCAGTGACATACCCACAAGAGCTGGGAAGCAGCAGCCCTGCAGAGCACTTGGAGCTCCCACTTACCCCTTCTCTGTGCATTTTTTCGTGTTGCCTGACACCTGCCTGTCATTAGGGCTGCAGGAAATAGAGACATCGATGCACTGTAGCTGCAGCTGTAGTCATAATTCTGATTATTTGTGCACTGCTTCCAGGGCAAGATGCCATCAGACCGGGAGGGGAAGAGGGGCGATGCTCCCGGAGCACAGCAGCTGCATCTGCTCCGTGTCACACACTGTCACGGTCTGGGGACAGAGTCAGAGCTTCCCCAGACACGGGCTCCTGATAAGCCAGCCACAGCAGTGAAGTGGCAGGTTTGGGTCTGTTCCTTGCTTGCAGTAGTGCAGTTTACACCCTCAGTCAGTGAATCTGAAACTGCAGCGGAGCGTTTCCTCGGGGCAGTTCCACGGAGCGGTTTTTGGTGCTCTCCTCTGCCCCACGGCTGCGGGACGAGCTCCGCCGGCAGCAGGAGATGCCCCACGGCCGGGCAGCCAGCCCATCCTTCCCCAGCACCGAGCTGCGGCTGGCGCCGAGAGCCGGAGTCCTCTAGATGTCACCAGTGCCACGGGCTGGCTGTGCCTGCTCCTGCGGCACCACATCCCTCCGAGTGTCCGCCAAGAACTAAGGCAGAGCCGCTGCTTTGGGATGGCCAGCTCCAGAGCCGTCCGTAAGCTGCTAATGAGCCCCAGCCTCATTAAAAGTCAAAAAAAGAACGACACTGCTTCATTTCTTTCTCACTGTTTTGGCTGTTATTCGTTCCATGCTTTCACACATCTGGTGTCTCATCAGTCCAGGTTCTGCCTTTTCTTCCTCCTTGCTGATGCTGCAGTGCTCAGGTGCAGGCACAAAAGGGAGTGATCAGGAATTTAGCACCTTTCCTCTTCTGGTGCAGGAACAGGAAAATACCCTTGTGAAATACAATGTTCCTTCCCATCCTCCTGGCGTGCTGCATTTTGCTGTCACTTCACTGTCATAGTTTTCAACTTCCCAATGGTTTGTGTAGAGTAAGGATTAACTCTTTGTCTGGACAGAGCCAGAACACATCAGGTTGGAGTGTCCAAGGAAAAAACTTGTGTTTGTTGGGACAGACAGACAGCTGCCCTTCACCCAGGTGGGTCCTTCTGTGTGACCTGGAGACCTGCAGCCTCCACTGAACCAAATGGAAAAGCTCAAGTGAAAGAACAGCGGTGCCAAAGAAAAAACATCTTGAAGCCTCTCATTTATAAAGCCCTCCTGGAAGTGCAAAGCATTCATGATTCCCCTTGCTGTTATTACTACTGAAAAAAATTACAAGAGAATGGAACAATGAAGGCAATGAAGTCTTTCATGGTAAGAAACAGTTCCATATGGCAAAAAAGACACCTTTGCCTACATGATATAAGATTCTTTGGTTTCCCTTCTGTTTAAAAATGTGCTTTTCTGTATCTCAAGGAGTGTTTTTCTCTGGGCAGCAAAGGAGGTTTTGATGAGCTTTATCAGTTTTTGCTGAGGACATCTGTGCTCCCATTATGAAATAGTTCTTCCTACAGCCAGCACCGGCCAGTCTGCGAGCTTTCGGAAAGATTTTAGGTGCAGAATGCAAAATCGACCATCTCTCATTAAATTAAAATTAAATTCCACTGGGAGCAGCAGCACCCTGGAGCTGGAATGGAGAAGCAGATGAGAGTGGGGAGCTGCAGAGGGTCGCTCCGGAGCTGCCTCGCTGGTTCCTCTGCAGCACTGACACTGCACAGGCACAAACCCCCTCTGCCAGGCTGCAACCAGGGCACAGCCCTGCAGCAATTCCTTTTCCTGTGTGGGAGCAGCAGGCAGTGTGAATTGCTGTGATCCAGGGCATGGTCTGACCACCTGCATTGCTCCAGCTGAACATTTCCATCCATGTGCTGAGGGGTGCAAACACATCCCAGCATTCTGACTGAACTCTGCATGGGAGCTCTGCTTCACCCTCTGATTAATTCCCTTTAAAGCTAACAATAACATAGAAGGAGACTGCACACAAATGCCAGCCTCCAAACAGCTTGTAATTGCTTTTTTGGCAATGAAGGGCTCCGTGTTTTCAGAGCTGCAAAGTTCATTCATAGATACATTTGGCAACAGAAATCACAGACCCACCATACACTCTCTGCTGGACTACCTACTACAAAATCCTTAGCCAAAGATTAAGAGAAAATATCACAGATGCATTTCAGCTTTCACAGTTTAAGTAGCAAATGGCTCCAGTAAATAATTAATATGACAAAAAAAGGATTTGCTGAGTAAGGCAACATTACTAATATTACTAGATCAACTTAATTGTGTTCTGCCTGGCTAGTTAATCCTGCTCTGAGTATTACTAAGGATATAAACCAGAAGTCTTGTGCTGTTGAACCTCTGCTGTCCAGCCTAGTTTGCTCTGAGCTGGGCTGGTACAGGATGAATAGGTGGAAGTTTGGAATATTTAACACTGTAGCCATTCCTCGAAAGCATTTGAGTTAGTTTAGGTGGATCATGCAGGCCTCTGGGATGCTTGGGTTGCTGCTTAGAATGTTCTTTCAAGTCTCTTCACTCAGCCAGGACAGAAAGCATTTAAGGATACATTACATAGAGATTGTGTGCATCCATCTTAAACTCAAGGACTAGACTTTTGAGCATTAATTTAAAAAATCAGGTTTTCTTGTTTGTTTGTTTTCAATGTGAAGAACACTTCTGCTCTGACTAGTTATTTGTATCAGGCAAGAAACCAAGCAGAGAAACTCTAATTTAGAAAGGATGATCCTACAGCCACATTTCAAAGTACTTGTTCAGCAATAAAGAGTCTGGATTAAAGTGAAGCAAAAGGGATCAATAGTTCCTGTTACAGAGAAAATGAGGATTATTGGACAGAAAGCAAATCCCAGCCTTTGGTTTGATGATTGGAAATGTATACAGTGAATGTACCTGCAAAGCAATCGATGGACACAGTTTGTGCTTTCCATCTGGGAACTGAAGGGCAAGGGAACAGCAACAGCTCCCTGTGAGCCTGTTCCCCCTTTCTGAACAATTGCTGCTGGCACAGGGACACTCCTTGCACCTCATCCTCGCCAGCAGTTGGATTTCTGTTTTCATAAATGGTTTCTCCTTGCTCATAAAATATGCATGGTTTAAATTGCAGTCTATCATATATAACTTCATTTATCCTGCTGAAATTGTAGCATTCTTACAGTTCTCATACATGAGTGCAATTTAGCAGGGAAAACTCTCCTGGAAAAGAAGGATAATTTTTTCCCACTCTTCTATTACAAAAAAAAAATTTACTTAACTTACTTTAAATTCTATTAGCTGAGTTTTTAATAACTGATATGAACTTGCTTTCCTGTGTTTATTATTTTTGGAAACTTGTTTTGAAGAATAGTCTGTACAATTCACCCTTGGTTATTCTTTACCCTTAAAGAAAATACTCAGTAAACTTGGTACATGAAACAATTGGACACCATGAATATATGACCTAATTTATGAGTGTTGCTTTTTTTGGCACAACTTACCCCTCATTGAAAGCAGCACCCTGTAACTGCATTATTACCTTGGCAATACCCACTGCAATGGAGAGGTAGCTGAAATCTGTGCTTCTCCATCCCATTAACAACCCAAATTTTACAGCCCTGCACTTTGAGGGAATAAATTGGCAATAAAAAAATTGTTGACTTACAAAACACGCCAGTTCTTCTTTTTATTTTAAATTGGCATTTGGTCAGTTTTCTGTCTGAAGAAACAAAATCAGTATTTCAGGTTTTTTCCATGTGCTATTGATTAATTTAAAGTAGAGATACTGTTCATCAAAGGTTATTAACCCAATTCTACTTTCATTGGTTATGCAATAACTAGTCTGATTTCAATAAAATGTTTTGCATTTGGGGTAGAAGAGAAATCAGAAAAATGTGCTTCTCTGTGCTTTAAAAACAAACCAATCCCTTTCTCGTTATCTAAAAGTCAAAGTTTACCCAGAGCTTCTTGTTAATAGATTTTATTTGCATTCATATCGACCTCTTGCTACCTCCAAACCTTTCACCTCTTGTTATCAGAGCATTTCCCCTTCAAGAAGCACCAACAATCCACATTCCCAGTTTGCCTTCAAACTGCAGGGAAAGAGTCTAGGACACTCTGATTACAACAATTTTCATAAAGAGATAAAATGCCACAGTCACAATCCAAACCAAGCAGCAGAGAAGTCAAGTTCAGGCTCAAGGCTGTCTCCCAGAGGCCCAGCAGAGCTCGTGGAGAGATGGCTTTGAGCTGAAATGCCTCACTCCCAGTATCAACAGAATTGCCAAACAAGCGTGGGGTTTCTCTCAATGCCATGGTGGCTCTCAGCTGAAGGCAGCTCCAGCTCCAGAGCTCCATCTCCCCACACAATGCCCTTGGCTTCCTCTCTCTCCCATTCCGCGGCTCGTGACCCGAGGCGTCCGTGCCTTGCGTAGTTCCCCATTCCTTCCTGCTGAAGGGAACATCCTGCCTGGCCGAGTTTCTCTGCAGGGCTAAATGCCTCCCCAGAGGAATTCTTCCCTCCAATCACACAATCAGCTCTCGTCAGCTTTGGCTTCAGACCACGGTGACTGCCCAGCATTGGCACAAAGAGAGGAATTCCACCTTTTCTCACTCCCTGCTCGGGTGAGCCAGCCTCTCAGGGAAAAGTAAAACTGTGTTTTCATTCTGCTGCTGTATTGTACTCTCCCTCCACCTGTAAAATGTGAGGAATGACGTGAGGGACAGACCAGAATTACTCGGCAAAGGCACTGATGGAATCCCTGCAGTTTGGTGTGTTCACTGTCAGCCTCTGAGGGCAGGCCACAGGCAAAGTCCAGCTCTCGTTACTAGATCCTGGGAGCTTGTTCCAGCCCTACCAGTTTATCATAGCCCAAGAATTTGGCTTTTTAGGAGAGCCTGGAGCAGGGAGTGGCCAGTGCTGGAGGCTGCACAGGAGAACACTGGTGTTGGGAACACTTCTCATTTGGTTTGTCCACAGCACTTCAACGCGGCACGTGGAACCCAGAGGGGAGGATTTTTATAGCCAAGTGAAACTTTCTTCTTCCTATGCTGACTAAATTAACTGCTGGGGAAAAGAGCCATTTGCTGATACTGAAGAAAAGTGCAGCAATTAGACTTCACCTCCATTTTCTGATAGTGCTCAGACCTCAGAGTGTGCTGTGCAATGCCCACACAAAGCAGCTCCTGCCCCCAAAGCCTTTGCAACCTGAACTCCCTCATCTACACCTATAAAAGCTGTGGCCACTGGGACAGATCCTCTCCAAACCATGCTCCCTTTTTGACTTGTGTAGTTTGTAATGTTTGAAATCTCTCTCAGTACCACACCAGGAAAGGTGTTGCTTGTGTACCTCTGCAATTTCTGTGGGAAAAATAAGGTGCAAGTGTGGTTTAATTGCAGCTTCTCTATGCATTCAGTCTGACTGTTGCTAAGGCAACTTGGGATTGAGAGACATAAGATAAACAAGAATCTCTCCAAAAAGTGACAGGGAATGGGCACAGTAAGGAAACAGCACAAGCTCCTCCTGGTGTGGTGCTCTGACCTCCTCTCTAGCAGCACAGTTGAACGTTGTGCTAAACTAAGGCTGTAACCTGTTACCAAAATGTCCTTAGGACAGTTTTACAAATGTCAGCTGGGCAAACACGAGCATTTGATCTGTGGACACAGGTACCAGCTTGGCTGGAAGCTCCACGTGGGCTCTTGCAAACGCCTCAGCCGTGCTTTGCTTTGGTGCTGGAATGGGAACAGGCTTTGGGGTATCACAAAACAGCACATGGAACAGAGATGGAAAGGGTTCCTGCTCACACACCTTCCTATCTGGGAGAAACAGAGCACTGCAAGGACCATACCTGCCTCCTGAAGCAGAAGCTTCTGCTGCCAAGAACGTTCCTTTGTTTTTAGCAGTTGTTCAGCTGTCACTGGTGTTTCAAGTATTTGAGGAAGACAAGTGATGCCATGGAAGGTAGAAGTGAGCACATTCCATGTTTGCAGGAGCAGCAGCTGCTGTTCAGGACACCAGTCTCTGCATTTTTGACCTCAGTTGCTAAGTGACAATGTTTAAGGCAAGAGAAGTCACCTACTCCAGGGGCGTTTGCAGCCATCTGTGGGGATAATTCCAGAAAAGATGCCAAAGCAGTGTGGTGAGAGCATCACACCCCACGGATTTGTTTTCTTCTTATTACAGGAGGGGACAAACCACATCATCCTCTTTTGGAAATCCTTGGCTTGTTGCTTCAGGGAGCAGTAGTTAAACACTGGAGCTATTTCTGTGCTGCCAATTGTCAATTCTCAATGGCAGCATGGTGGCATTTGGGACAAATGCACTCTGCTCTTCTGGTCCTGTGTGGCTCAGCACCAGGGAAGCAGGAAAACCAAAGCAAGGGTGTCCATTTGCACAGATTTTCAGAGGGAGGAGAAACTGTCACTTCTCTATTGAATTTTGTTGGGGAAAAGGAAAAAGGAAGGTTTTGTGAGCAGCAGTTTCATTTATACCACTGGCAGCCTGAGCTGGTGCTGATCCCCAGGCTGCTGTGAGGCCCAGGAGCAGCAGAGCTGTCTGACCCTGCCCCAAGGTAGGGGCCTTATTTTAACCACTGAGAGGTTGCTGGAACAATGTCACAGGAGGGCCAAGCACTGCCAAGCTCTGCTGTGTATCAGGCTGTGGTGCTCACCAGGAGAAGAAAAGCCTTTCAGTGTCAGCAGGGTTTGCACTGAGTGCTTTTGGGGTTTTTCTTTTGCACTAACTTTCATCCTTCTATTTTTGTTTGGCTTTCTCTATCAAAAAGAGCTGGAATGTATTTGCCAGTTGGCCAGAAATCACGTCAATGACTTGTGCTTCAGTCAGTAGGCTAAATAATCCATTAACCTGCATGGGATAAACAGGGTGCAAAAGGCTCTTTAAAGCAAAAATCCTGTTTAGATGTTTGTGCCAGCCAATGGAGAGGGGATGGATGAAGGAAATGGGGAGAGGACCCCCAGCAAGGGGATGCAAACAGCCCTGCAAGCCTCAGGTCAGCCAGGCTGTCCCAGCACGGGGCACATTTTGGTTCTGCACTGCAGCCTTTCCCTGCGCCTCTCGAGGTGAGCAGGCATTGATCAGACATTTCGTGTTATCTGCAGCAGAATCTCACAGATGTTTCCTGGCAGAAACCTTGAGCAGAACACCAAATGTTTCAGCCTCACATACAAAGCTGGCCCAGAGCCAGCCCTTTACGGTGGTGCTTTGTGTTTGCCTGTAGTGTTGCATGTGCCTGTCAAATCCGCTTCCTGTTTTGGATATCAGATCTGGGGATGGAGAGCTTCCAAATGCTGGCCAGCTCCAAAGTAAGCTGTGCTCCACAAAAATAAAAACAATCATACCAGAAGAAGTATTAAATACTCGGATGAATAATTGTCTCTCTATTATTTCCTGGCTTGCAAGCTTACATGTGTTCTAGGACGGGGGCAGTTTGAAAAGGCAGAAGTTCAGTTCCTGCTGGCCAAAGAGATCTCCTGCTCTCACAGCCCTTACATCTCCCAGGCCAAAGTGAAATCCAACAAAAGACGTTAGAACCATCCTCATCCCTTCTGACATTCGTACAAAGGGCTTTGGGCTGGGTTTGTGGGCTGCTAAGGCTGCTGAAGACAAAGGCAATGCTGTTTTGCTATCATGCAAGGATTTCAGACAGATGGGAAAAGTGGTGAAATGCTGTGAAATTTCTTGTGAAGGATGATTCAGGAAGAAGAACGTTGGTGGGATGCACAGTCTTAGGAGAAAGAATGCGACAGCCAGATGGAAAATAAAGTTGTATGTGAGAGTGGGTGCCCATAACAAACAAATGGCTGGTGTTTTAAACCCAGTGTCTCCTTGGCTTTGGTTTAACCTTATGTCTTCAGAAAAAATATTTCCCAATTTGCAGTCTGGATTTATTCATTAGGGCTGGTCTGACAGGAAATAAAAAAAAAAGTACAATAGAATACAAAAAAGTATGTGACTAGTTGAAAAAAAAGTTTAGACTTAAAAAAAATTATGTTTCTCATTTCTTAAGTATTTTCTAAATAAAATCTGAGTTTTCTGGTGACTTCTATATCACTGAAGTTACAGGTTTACGTCCTGAGGAGAGTGTTTGTAAAACACTGAGTTCAGATAAAATGCACACCTAATTTAGAGCAGTCATTGCCTTAATGTTGTTTTCAGCCAATTGGATGAAACTAATCAAAGTAAGACAGAAGAAACATGAGAATTTGAAGCAAACCAAAAGCCCACTGGAGGAAGAGCAGCATCTCCGAGATGCAGGTGAAGCAGCAGCATCACTTTGTGTCTGTGCAGAAAAATGACAGCAAAGGGAGCTGGTGGCAGCCCTGAGCCACAGCTGGGGGCAGGGAAAAGCCAAGGAACCATTTCCACAGGAAAGGTGATGTGGGGAGCTGGAAATAGCCCAGCAGGATGGAGATGTGTCTCCACAGGAGCTGCAGGAATGAAACTCTCTGCCCTCCAGGAGCTGCACCCAGAGCTGCCCTGGCCCCAAGGGACTCAGAGTATTTTAGCCTGACCTGCACCATTTTCCACTCTGTCCCTTCCCAACACTGCTGCTGCTGCCCAGCACACTTCAATGTACATGGAAAATCATTTTCTTCCAGATGTTCCTACTTAGAGCTCAATGACTGCCTTCAACTATATGAACATTACATTAAAAGCACTAATAAAGGGCCTAAAACCATGAACTTGTGTTCCACTATGCCATGGTTAACTGGTGCTAAACAACCTGACCACGCACTGAGACCAGCACACACAGCACTTACAGGCACAGTTCCCTCGGATTTTGTCTTTCTAAATCATCCACAGAACTCTGGACTCCACTGATTTTTAGGTTGTTTTAGTGATTTGAGCTGGTGCTCACCCCTCTTTGAGGCTCAGCACGAAGAGCAGGACCCGGGCACACAGGAAAGCCCAGGTGAAATATTTGCCACTGGGCAAGAACCTCCTGTTACCTGTGCCCAAAAGCATCATTGTCTATTAATTTTTTTCTGATAGGCTCAGAGAGCCTCAAACCCAGTGCTGAAGAATGCAGTGGAGCTGAAGCAGCAGCAAAGTTGGGAGCCACAGGCAGCCCCAAGGGTGAGGTGCCAGGGATGGATCCCTCCCCTGCTCCCCCTGCTCTGCTCTCAGCTGAAGAATCTTTCACCAGTGGCACATCACAGCCCTCCCTTCCCCACCAGCCCAGGAGGGAAGAAGCAGGCAGGATACTGAATGAAGTTCTCACTGTGATCACTGCCCAGGGATCTGGTTCTGAACAAGCAATAAAAACCCCAAAGCTGCCACAACATGCACGTGATCAGAGCGAACAAAAAAATATCTAAAAAAATTTAAATATAATAACACTGAATAGTGTTTGGGATTTTAAGGATATGAATCCTGTTTGGACTAACAGGTGGTGCCAGCTGTCCTGGGTGGGCACTGCTGCCCTGGCAGAGGGCTGGGCTCAGGGGGGTGTGTGTCTGCCTGTGTCACACTCAGGGACTGATGCTCATTTTCACACTCTACATCATCTCTGTGGCCTTTTAGGGAAAATTCAACTTCTGACAAAGTAATCTGGCAACAGTTTGGTGCCCTGAGTGATGAGTAAGTGCAAACACACCCTGGAAATGCAGAGGGAATGGTTGCAATTTAGGTGATCATCCTTTTAGTGCCCATAAATCAGCCCCAGTACCCCAGGCTGGGATTATCAGTGACTGATAAAGCAAAAGCTTTCAGGACAGACTTGGTTAATATTCTGTTACCACCTCACACCTGCAGTGGTTAAAAGTTCCATTATCCCTGCTCTGATTTATTTATTCACCTGAGTTAAAAATGCTCTTTAGCAATCTCACCTCCTTGTTCCTAGAAAACAGAAATGATTCATTTGAACTCTTTTTCTTTTTTCTCCCATCCCCACGGTTCAGGATATTTCATGACAATGAAATGGAGGAGTCAGAGGTGTTTTATCTCTCTGCCTTGTGCTTTGCTTTGTGGTGTCCAAGCCAGAAAGACTCTCTAATTTGTGATCATTCTGAATCACAGGAATTTCTGCTTCAATTCTCACTTTGGCTCTGCCCTCTATTCTTTTTCTGTGTGTCATTTTATCGGTTCCAAGGCCAACAAAATCCTTCTGGATGACAGATTATTTCTCCACAGGTACGTTTTCCTTACTACTGGTGAAGTTTTTCTTAGTATTGAGGTGACTTTACAAACGAGACATTTTTAAAGTACAATGAATGTCCTTCAGTCCAATGTCAGAGTGGATTACAAGGATAGAAAACTTGAAACATTTTGTTCGTGAACTGTAGGCAATTCATGGACTTGAAAATGAGAACTAAATTGAGTAAAAAGAAAAAAATATTTATTCATCCTAAAGTTTCACTGGCTTTCAAAGCAAGATTTGCTTCCAGAGTTTCAAGCCATTAAGAATGTCTGTTGGAACCATCCCCTATACTTAAAAATCTGTAGATTCCTCTGAGAATAATTATAGACCAAAATTCCAGCTAATTTGGTTTCTTCCTCCCCTCTAGAGAACAGTAGCTGTCAAATATTTTCACAGTTTGGATTTTTTCCCTGGACCACTAAATTACATTTTGCCTCCAATGCAGGAGAATCATTTGTTCTGCCAAATATTGTTGGGATTGAGGGTGGTTGGCTCTGTGCAGTTTGATCCCATCCAGTTGCTGCTTTGTTACTGCACAGGTCAGTCCTGAAGGTAAATTTCCATTTATACAGAGAGGAATATCTTCCCCTCCAACAGTGATGCATGTTTGCAGTTAAATTAAGTGATGCTGAATCTATTTTTGTCTTAATTTTTGTTATAAATTCAAAATTTACTTTTTTTCTTTTTTTTTTTTTTTTGCATTAAGGGACGTGACCTCGGTGTCCAAACTGGAGACCAGAGTGAGAGAGACACTTGATTCTCTTCTTTGCTCCAGCCCTGCAGGCACGAGGGGAATTCCCTCTGATCCACAGACATGGATAAGCTGGAGCAAGTCCAGAGGAGGCCATGAGGATGCTCAGGGGGCTGGAGCTCCTCTCCTGTGCAGACAGCCTGAAAGAGCTGGGGTTGTTCAGCCAGGAGGAGAAAAGGCTCCAGAGAGACCTCAGAGCCCCTTGCAGGGCCTGAAGGGGTTCCAAGAGAGCTGGGGAGGGACTGGGGACAAGAGTGCACAGCCACAGGACAAGGGGAAATGGCTTCGAGTTGAAAAGGGGCAGATTTATTTAGATATTGGGAAGAAATTCTTCCCTCTGAGGGGAACCACCTCACACCTGGAGCTGGTTTTCCAATGGAGCTGTGGCTGCTCCATCCCTGGAGTGTCCAAGCCAGGTTTAACAGGGCTGGGAGCAGCCTGGGATAGTGGGAGCTGTCCCTGCCCATGGCAGGAGGTTTGGAACTAGACAGCCTTTAAAGTCCCTTCCAACCCAAACCATTCCATGATTCCCTTTCCCTCATGGAGAGCTGGTCCAATCCTAAATAATTCCTCCAGCAGTATTTCAGACTCATGGTCTCATTGCTGGCAGCCTCCCCTACACTAAATTCTCTCTGGTGCCTGGAGCAGCTGCTTGTTCCTCCAGCTTGGGCCTTTGAGATGTAAATAGTGTAATCCGACTTCAAGAGGCAAGGAAATATTAGCAGAATTTAATGTAAATATTGTATAAATCATCCCAAAATAGCACGGCCACGGGATCAGCCAAAGACACTAACTGAAAGTTAAACAGACTAAGTAAATATAGACTAAATATATTCCCCTCCTGGAATTGCCACTGGAATGGATCCAGACAGGAAATAGGTTAAAATACAGTCTTGTGGCAGTGATATTAAAAAGCCATTGGCCCGTTTGGTGACATTTATAATGAATTTTATGTACTCCATACATTTTTAATACATGCAGAGTTAAATATTATCAAATCTATAAAAAGATTATGGAAAAAAATGTCTGGTTTCATATGGGTGGACACTGCCTGGAACTCTCTCTGTGGGTTTTGTGTAAGAGAAGTGTTTGAAAGAAAACATAAAAGGGAAAAATAAAAATCCCTGCGCAGCAGTTTTGGAAAACTATTGCTTTCCCATCCAGAGCCCAGAAGACATCACATACCAAGGCAACAGAATTTCCAAGACACAAACCACAGTGGGGAGGGAGAAGGGAGATGTACTAATTCCAACCCTTACACATGCAAATGGAGAAAAGTCGAATTAATTGCCTGCTGTGCCTTTGTTCAGCTCCAGGGTGACTGCAGTGTCATACAAAAGGGCCCTTTGCCTGTATGGATGCTTTTTGTGGTTAGTAGCAGCTTTGTGCTCAGGTAACTAGAAAATAAAACGTGCCCTAGCTCACCTGGAACAACCTTGGAACACAGGTGCTCATCTTCATGTTCCAAAGACTCTTTTCTAAAAAACTGCTTTGTCCAAAAGTCTGTCCACATCACAAACAGGATGGGGTTTCTGTGCCTGCCTCTCACACTGGTCCCGGGGAGAGAGGGCGTGCTCACCTCTCCACACCCAGCTCCAAACCAGAGGCTACAGCTAAAGCCCAACACACCCAAAGGGAACCCAAATCCCTACTGCACCTTACCAGGGGCAGAGCTGCCCAGCAGAAATTAATTCCTAAATATTGTTTTGCCCAAATCCATCTTTCTGGAGCACCAGGTAAAACTCTGGTGACCCGTCTGTTCCAGTTCCCAGTTCAGACAGCACTTGGCAGTGCCAAAAAGGGATAAAACACACTGCTGGCTACATTTCCTCCAGGAAAACACAACAAAGCCAGAAAGGGCCTTTCCTGCAGTAAGGGTTACAGGTTGAACACATCACAGACAGGATTTTCCCTGACTGAGCACCAACTTCACTTTAACAAGCAAACCCAGATCAGCCTTGTCCTCCCAAAAGTGCCATGAATTTCACAGCAAACTGCTGCCCAGAGGCTGTTCTGCACAAGGTAAAGAGCAGGGATGGTCTGTGATCCAGAGACACTTCTCACTCACCTGCTGCCTGTGTCAGCTTCCACTGGGCCAGCCTGGGAGCAGCAGCACAGCCCCAGGAGGAAACGAGGAGGAGATCTCCTGAAGAGCTGCATGAGCTCCTGCTTGCCAACCTCCTCTGCAAAGTGCTGGGCTCCCAGCTGCAGAAATTTAAGCTCTAAGACCTACAAAACAACACGAGGAGGCACCTCCCTGGCTCTGTGACCCTGCTCAGCTGAGGAGGGGGAGGACATCTGGGAATCTGGAGTTTGGGGGTCCCCAAGTGCACACTGAGGTGACCTTTGGAGGGTTGGTCAGGGCTCCCCACAGCGAGGGGCCCAGCAGGTTTGCAAAGCTCTGCAGGTGCTCCCTGCCCAGCGTGGGAGTGTTTGTGTTTAAAGTTGCTTAAGTGGTGCCAGAATACACCTCAAGTGCAGGCCTGAACCCAGAGGTCAAAGCTCTGGTGCCTGGAAGAGTTTCCTGTAAAAAACTGCTGCTCTGCCACAGGGAGGGGCCAGGGGAGCTTTCTGTGCCAGTGGTGGTCAGGGTGGCTTCTGGAACCTGCTCACCCCAGGGACTGGCAGTGGTGGCAGCTGCAGGGACAGATTCCAGCTCTGCTGCTCAACATGGGCTTGTTTCTTATTTTGGTAATGACCCCACATATAAATTTCTATGTATTTGCTATTTGTAAGGCAGTTTTAGGATCTCCCCTTTTGAAGATTGTTTCCAGGTCTAATACCAGGATACTTCAGGGCAAAAACAGAAGTTAAAATTGCCCAGCCCCCAGAAACAGGTGAATAAACTAAAAGAACTGAAATTCTACTCATTAGGGGTTAAGAAACATTGTGAGCTTAATGGGAATGATCCCAGTGCAAGCTCTGTCAAACACAGAGGAAAGAGAATAATTTATTTGGCAAATACAGCTCACAAATCAGTGTCTTGTGTAGGTCCAAAGCTTGTGCTCTGGAGAATAGACCTTTTATCAAAACAGAAGGAAATAATAATGTACATGAGGAACAGCAAGAGATTTTATTACAGATTTGAAAGAGCCTTGATTTTTATTTTGTAACTCTGATACAGAGGAAGCATCAGACTCTTTTATTATTAGGTGTTTAATTCATTTATTTTACTGTCCTTCAGCGAACTTCATCTGGTTTTCAGGTTTTGATTTCCCAAACATCTCATTTGCTTTTCAGGTTCTTCTTAATAGAGTTCTTTAATATGAGGTACTTAGTTTTAAAAATGGCTTCTATTAAGTGCCTTCCAAATTAAATCCAGCAGAATTATATGCCTTGAGGCATAGCAAAATTGAAGAATATGATAATCAGCCATCAAAATCAAACTTCTCTGTTATCATTCAGTGAATAACATCAGAATTGAGCCTTGTGCCACAAAGCCACAGGCCACTTTTTATGTAAAAATCTGGCAAAACACTACATTTCAAAATTAGAATTGATTAATTTGAAGAATGCTTCTACAAGATGGAGATTGAAGATGATCTGAGCATTGAAATTAGAACATGTTGCTATTTGCTTTAGTGCTGAGTCTGTAATAAAAATAACTTCATCCACACATTTCCCACAGCAGTTTTTGGGGCCAGGTAGTGCTTTATACCAAGTGTTAAGAATTACCAGGGGCAGAGCTCATCCAGATACAGATTTCCTAAAATTCAACTGGACCAGGGAGCCAGAACAGCAAGGGAGAAACAAATACAGGAAGTAAGGAAGTTCTGGGGTTGCAGGTTCTTTTTTAAGTTACGTTTTGTCTATCAAATAAGGCCACACAATCAGAATGAAACACGTTCCTTCTCCCTTCTGCATTAAGCTTTCCACAAAGTCTTTAATCAAAAGACTCTTGGTGTCCCTCAGTATTGGAACTCCAGCTAAAACCAGCACCAGTTCTCCAGAGATCTCAAGAGGGGCAGGGACAATCCCCCAAAGCTGAGCTGGACTTGATCTGCACAGCAGCCAGGGGGTGCTGGGGGGGATTTCTCACCACTGACTGAGCCAGGAAATGCTTCCAAAGGCTGATGCTGGAGTCCCAGGACAGGGACTTGGTCTCTGTTCCCAGCCCTGTCACTGCCATGACATCAGCTGGGACCAGTCACTTCCCATGGGTGTCCCAGCCAAAGCAGTGCCTGGAAGCTCCCTGTGGCTTGCACAGAAACTCACACTGAGCATCCTGACTGCTGCTGAATCAAATGAAGTGAATCAGAAAGCTCTGCAGAGCTGCCGCAAAGCACTCACTGCAAGTTGCTCCTCTCTCAGCTCTGTCTGAGTGCTGGGAAAAGGAATGTGAGGAGGGTAATGATGTTGTACACAAAGTTTTGGAGCACTCAGTGTTCTCAGAAATGTAAATAACACCACAAAACACCACATGGGATATGTAAGCTTCTTTAATAATAATAAATTTATCAAGTGGCAAGAAGCCACTCTGCTTTGTAAACCGATTTTACTCAATCACAGTCCCTCTATTGTCTTCCTCATTTAACATGAATACATTCTGTAATTTGTATGTGAAACAATTACACAGAGATATGTTCTGAACCCTTTTTGCTGATTTTACTGGTCAGAAGAACATTAAAACATGCGGAAACAGCACCTATAGGCCTTTTCTCACTACATCTCCTCTGCTGCTAAGCTAAACTGTCTCTGAATAAGCCACGTCTACAGAGTTTTTGTTCCTTGTCCTGTGTTCTGAGATGTAGCGGGGCCTGCAGAAATGTCTGATAGAACCTCACATATAATAAGTAATTCAGAAGGCTTTGTAAGCAATAGCTGCAGTTGCTTCTTCAGACTAGAGAGAGCTTCTCATGCATTAATGCACTTAGTTAGGTTTTGTGAGGAGCTCAGAGGAGGACGTGGCCTCTTCCTGATATAGTTAGTTGAGCCTGGACTCTGCACCACTGATATTGTTCAGCAACTGTGTGCACCAATAATTTAAAAAAAAAAACCAAAAAACCTAAACAATACATCAGGCTGTTTTCATCAGAAACAAGTAATAAATCTTATCATGATAATAAAAAAAAAAGGAAATTTCTGACATGTGACATTTCATTGCTTGAGAACAGATCAGTGCAAAGTGAGGTAACCCCACACCCTGGCAGGGCTGAGGCCATGTCAAACCAGGCGCCGTCTCTTGGAGTCCCTCTCCATCTCTTCAGGGGGAGAGTCCCCATTGCAGCCCAGGGGGGACACCAGGTTTAGCAAAGGGTCTTCAGAGGCCCCTCCAAACAGGGACAGCAACAAAGCCACGCCATAGCCAGTAGCTCGTTCACCCTAGAACGAAACCAAAACCGCACAGTTCACACTTGGAGGGTTTGGATTAGTTTTAATTTGGCTAGTGATCCAAGCAGAGCTGTGGTGGTCAGCAGCCACAGCCAACCCCTGCTCTGTGCTGCTGTATCCTCACCACCACTGGAATCTGTCCCAGCTGGATTAAACTTAACACATGAGAACAGAGCTCCCACTGACTTGTGGGTGGAGAGAGGCCAGCATTGTTCAGGGCAGGGGATCTCCCACCCAGCCTGAGCATGGATTTGGAATATGAGCTGAATAAACTGGGTTTAAAAAAAAAAAAAAGAAGCAAGTGGAATGAATTGGCTTGGTTTTTAGGAAAAAGAAAGAATATACACGAGTTCCACCTAAGGGAACATATTTTTGGAAGTATGATCAATTCTGGTCAATCATCTTAAAACAACATGGTTGAAAATGGAAGGCTGGGATTATTGCCATGAACAGAGACCAGGCAAGTTGTCAATGCTCACAATGATAAAGATGTCACTGATTAAAGCGGCTGCTAGAATATTTTAAAACCAAAATGAAAAATACGAACAGATGAAACTACCAAACCAAGAAACTCGCACCAGAGGCGAGTCAGGGCTTTTCTAAGGGACACTTTTCCACCTAATTCCATCCCTCTGAACTGGATGGGCAGAGCCCAGAGCTCCTGCAGGCACAGCAGGTGTGTCTGCCCAGGCTGTGTGCCCGGGGAGGGGCAGGAACACTCACGGCGTGCACGGGAGCAGCGATGTCGAGGTGCACCCACACGCCCGGCCAGTCGAAGCCGATGTGGGAGGCAATGAAGAGCCCAGCACAGGAGCTCGGGGTGTTGTCCCGGTCCTGTGGGAGCAACAAAAACAGAGCTGGTCTCACAAGCAAAGAAAATGTAAAAGGTTTATTCTGCCTAGAGGAAAGACAGTTACACAGATCTCGTTGGAAGCTTAATGAATGGCCCTAAAACCAACCAAGTCTTACAAATCAACTTTACTGTAAGTCCTTGACTTAGTCCCTGGCAGCAGTGTGGTCCTGCTCAATTCCTCTTCTGCCCACACTCCACTCTGCAGTGCTTTTGGAACCTCCCTGCACACTGGAACTCTCAAATGCAGCAAAACCAGCTGCAGCAATTCCGAGGCCTCCATTCTCAGTTTTCTGGTTTCTGCACTCCCAGCTACTTTCTCTACTGGTGATGTATGATCTGCCCATCTTGATTTCCTGAAAGGTCTCCATCCAGGAATTCGGCATTCATTTAGGGCCATGTTCAAAAGGCAAGCAGTCCAAAGACACCTTTGCAGCAGGTCACCCTGTTTAAAACTGACACTAAAGATAGGCTGCAGAGCCTCAGGTGAAAGATCCTGAAGACCAGGACAATATGGGCC
Source organism: Irena cyanogastra (assembly GCA_013397155.1). Taxonomy (NCBI): domain Eukaryota; kingdom Metazoa; phylum Chordata; class Aves; order Passeriformes; family Irenidae; genus Irena; species Irena cyanogastra. Next base: position 154,015 of record VWZV01001474.1, on the reverse strand, counting down.
ATTTCTAAAAGATGCCCCCATGAAGAGCTTTCAGCAGGCCAGCTCATTGTCTAGAAAACACCTATTTTTATGTAATACAGAAATTTAAAAGAAAAAAAATCTTACTGCTACAGAGTTCTTCATATCAGCTACAGCAGAGGTAAATTCACTGAAGTGGAGCTCAGGGCAGTACACCAGAGGATGCACCAGGTCTCCACAGTTCCTGCCAGCTTTAACACAAGCCTTTTCCCACTCTTCATTATTGGTAAGGACAGCAGCATGGTATTTTCCTGTAGCAATTCCCTGGTGAGGTAAAGGACACAATCAGGAAGAAGTCACCTTCCACCACTGCTCATATAACCTTGTATAAAACAGGACCAGGTGTTAGAAAATAATGGTGTTAAATTTGTACTCTTGTAGCACTCTGTGTGACTTGAAACGGAAGCCACTTCATGAACAAGAAAATTCTGATCACTATTAACAAATCAGTTCTGGTGCTTATAAATTGAACTGCAAACATGGAGTACCGACCCACTTACATCAGGTACTGATGTCACCAGAACACCACTTTAATTTAAGTATGCAAAAGCAAAAACGTTGCATAAAGAAGAGAAAAGAAACTGAGTTATAAATGTGCTGTACCTGAGCTCCAGTAAGAGTGGCCATATCCAGGATGATATCAGCTCCAAGGTCTTTGCAGGCGTAAGCGACTCCATCAGCCAGGATCAGGCGACCTTCTGCATCAGTGTTATTGATTTCCACAGTTCTGGAGGAAGAGAGGGCATGTCAGACTGGAGTGTTCCAGGCTGAAGTCAGGACTCATCTGTCTGAACTAGAACACTTCAGAGAGCAGCCTCAGACCTCATGTGCTTCTCTTACTTGACTCTGCAGGTCTGTAGGGCTGCTATTCCCCAGCTCCAAGCATCCAGACAGAGCACACAAGGAAAAGGGAAATGACAGGGCTGCCCTCGTGGCAGGCTCTACTTCCTGAGCCTGTGTGATGCCTTGCTGGGATTCTACAAATTACTGCCAAAGAAGTAACATCTGCTCTTAAAAGGGATTCTGATCCATTGGTGGCCTGTCTTTGCTGCTTTGCCACACAGAGCAGCTGCAGATGGACACAGAAAACTGGTTCTACTACAAAAACCACCTAAATCTTAGTGCTTTAAGGGAAGTGCAGCTCATGATATCCATGTATTTTGATGTATATCTACATAGCCCACAGGAAAATCTAAGGACACTTAAAACTCACTGCTATGGATGTCTGAAATGCAATTATCAGTATTTAGGGAAGTTGATTTATGGACAGCTTCACAATCTGCATGGCTCTCAGATTAACAGAAAAATGATGTTTGTTCTGTTTATGGGAAAGGGATAGAGACAATCTTACTTTCCAGAGTAAAGAACATGAATGTCATCAGGCCTCGTTGCACGTGGTCCCACTGCGTTCTCAGCCAGACAAAAAACAGCATGAAGATTGTCCTTAAACCCCTGTAACAACCAAAGGGGAAAAATGGCTTTTGATTCACATCAAACTGATTTATTTGGACTGAAATCAATGATGCATTAAGACTCCTTGACAGCAATGCTACAATTTTCAAAGGAAATCTGGTGAGGTTTTGGGACAAGTGGGTGGGTGTTAGTTCAGTTTTTTAAAATGTGTCATTCTTGCTGGGAGGCACTGAGCATTTTTAACCTGTTTTGTTGGGTTTTTTTCCCTTAGCCTCCTCTCTTCTGGTTTCTCTCATAATGTTTTAATTTTGGTTTAAAGTCTAGTGCTTATGTGGTTATGGATGGTATTTTAAAATGGATGATGAGTCTGTTATTTATACAGCAGTTGTATTGTGTGGAGGGATTCTAGGAACAGACAGGGAGTCAGCAGCATTTAACAAACGAAAACATTGTTCCTCCTTAACTGGGATAGTTAACCTTAACAACATCAAATTCTGGGAGAAAACCTGGGCCAGTTTTACTCTTAATTTCTTGATGGAAGTCTGTGGCTGAAGAAATCTGGGCTTGCTGAATCAGCCATTGTTCTAGGTCTAAAGGGTAAAGGCATCAAACAAAACCTTTCAAAATAACAGGCAGCATTTAGAAGCCAGAAAGTAATTCCAGTTTCTAGCCCAGCTGGTGGGCAAACAGCATTGCTGGAGATGGACCTTCCCTCCATGACCCAACTATTCACAAAGTCTCACTGCACTGCTCTAGATTTTTTCTCCTCCAAGAGAGACACGTTGTTAATCTACTGTCAAAAAGTGAAAATCTATTTCCAGTATCAGTTGCCTTTTCCTGAAGCTCATTCTGCCTGCAGCTCTTCAAAAGCAGGATTCACTACGCTAACACGCAGGATCATGTTAACAATAAGGAAATCAAAAATTTAAGTCAATGTTTTTCTCTTCTCCCTTGTGCTGGAAAGCTCACAATGGAGGAAATGCCTCTTTCTAGGAAAAATCACTTGCTTAATTTTGCCATCCAAAGCCTTTTAAAACCATGTTGTGTAACTGTTGAACAGCATGCAGGCAGATATTTTATGAAGATGGAAAACAACCTCTGCCCCCCTTCCCACTGAGCTTTCTATCCAACACACATTTCCCACTTCAGCCTCTGTGACAAAGCATAGCTCAGTGAAACCTCTTCCCCACTTCTTTTATTCTCAAAAGCACTAAAAAAAAAAAAAAGCCTTGAAACAGTAACAACAAATTCTGCCCTCTGAACACAGTTTGTGCAGGGATGTCATTTACAGGTCTTCTCACACGAGACTGTAATATTAGGCAGTGAGTTCATTCTTTTGTTTTTACATATAAAGATTTGTCCAGGCTCAGTTTGTCCAAACACATCACTGGCAGTTTATTCACTGCTGCAGTAATTGTGTATGAACTGACAGATCACTTGTGCTCACATCTACTGTAACTGTGAATGGAACTTCTCTCAGTGCAGACAATCACACACAAAACTACTCTGGAAACAAGGACTGAAGTCCCCCATCCATGCCTATCCCAAAGCACTACATTCCAGCTCTTGTCCCTTACAGACCTCTGACAGGACTTTCTGAAGGGTTTAGTTCTGCAAGGTAGCTATTCTGCCTGAGATGCAGCTCACAAATCTGTTTTCAATTTTAATTCTCAGCAGATAACTGTGAAGTTTACAATCTTTCCACATCAAACATGCTGTTAGGGCCAAGGCACAGAGCTAGACTACTGAGAAATGGGAATTTGGCACTGATCAGCCCCTGGACAAAGCATCCATCAGATCTATGCATTAATCTGCAGCAGTAAATATTTTTTGAACTTTGGAAACTCCTTGGAGGCAAGAGCTGCTCTGTCAGCAAGACTTAGTCACCAGATTTGTGGAGAGGGCAGAGTTTTATTGGCAGCAGCCACTTTTCCCCAGTTTGCATTGTTAAAGTGCAATAGGAATATTTGTAATTCTTCATATTTCAATACCTGGCTTCTTCTCAGCTCCCCCACTACTTTCTGACCACAAAATCAAACCAACAAGCAGCTCCTGATGACACTAGAGCTGCTATTCACCCACTAGGTTAATATTAGACCTGGCACAGTATTTGGAATACAGAAAGACTTCATATCCCAGAGTCACTCATCCCCTTCTTTGCTAAGGTGACAACAGCTGCCCCAAATCCCACAGCTTAAACAAAATCAGCACTGGATAACTCAAGTATAGACCTGATTCAAGGAACTACAAACCACTCAGTCCACAGAACAAACTCTGAATTTCACGGAAGACCCTTAAAAAAAATCAGCACTCAAGGAATTTCTCACAATTCTCAAGATCCCAGTAAAGATGTGAAATATTTTCCTGGAATAGCAGAAAGAGCAGAGTGGCTCAAGCCCACTAAGAGCCGTGGCAGGTCAGAACTTCAGGATTAGACAGGCCTCTGTCTCTGGGAATATATCCAAGCTCCTTGGCAGTGCTGGGATACACGATATCAATTAACACATTTTACTTACTTGCTTTACAGTGGCTTTGAAGGCACCCAAAATAGCAGCTGCTCCACCACAGTCTCGTTTCATTCCAGGCATAGTAGTCTGTTTAAATAGAACCACAGATTTTTTTAGTCTTTCAAAGAGAATTTCACAGTAATGCCTGCTAGAACCAGTGTTTCTGATGCTTCTGAGGCTCTGGTTTTGACAGTGCTCAGCTGTCAACAACACAAACAACGAACATGTGCCTCTGCTTATTGGTGAATCTGGTCTTGGAACTGAAAAATACTAAAACTGGGCTGCTAAACTGTTAGGAAAGTAAAAAGAAAACCATTTATAAGTTTCACTCTGAGGGCAACTCCAATGGGTTTTGCTTCTGTCTTTGAAACCAGAAATTAAACATCTTTGTTCCTACTTCCAGCCTTTCAGCAGGCAATATTTAAAGAGCAAAATATCATGTTGCTATTGAATTGTTCTGCAGTGGTCCTTGAATCCCATTTGGTCTTCTCCCCTGACAGTTTGTGTCCATATGGATGACAATAGATCAAGCATTTAACCCAATAAAAAGGTACTTTAGTTTCCTACAGACATTATCTGAACTGCTTCCATCAGAAAACAACAGTGTAAGCAAAGGCAGCAGCAGAACAAGTGTTTCTGTACCTTTCCCTTGATGCTGAGTCCTCCAGTGTCATACACAATCCCTTTGCCCACCCAGGCAATGGTCTGTGTGGCACCATCTGGAGTGTGGCTGAGAACTGCCAGGGCTGGAGGATGCAGAGCTGCCTTTCCAACTCCATAGATACCTGGAAAACAGAGAATGAAACCTGTGGGGAAGAAAGACTGTGGGGAGCCCCTGTGGGTATCTTCTTGGAATACTATGGGCAATAAAACAGTTTAGAAATGTGCAAATGAAACATCACAATGGAGATGGCAAAACACTCCAGTCATCTGCTAAGAAAAAAGTGTAATACACTTTTGTAATTGTAACATACAACAAGATGTACCTCCAAAGCCTCTCTCTTTCAGCTCCTCATCTCGGATAATGGTAGGAGTAATCCCAAGATCCTTGCCAACTTTTTTGATTTCCTTAATAATTCAGAAAAAAGAACATTGTCAGTTAATCATCAGGACACATCTGGGCCTTTCCACACAAATGGGTACCCACTTGAGGGGTTTTTGTGATTTTTTGCATGCATACACATACAAACATTCACAATTTTGGGAGTGGTGCTGCTTTTCCAATGGCCTAAATCCACTGACACATCCTTGACTTACTATGGCATGAAATATAAATTTGACCTTTAGGCTCTGCCAGTAAAAGAAATCTTCTGAGGTGAAGGACAACTGTTCACTCTACTGGATCATAATGTAATAGGACAGGAATAATTTAATTCTCAACAGCTTTCCAGATCTTTCTGATAAAGCTCATTTGGAAATATGTCAACTGTCCCATAATTTCAATAACTCTGGTCACCATCAGGTTTAAGACAAGAATCCAGTGCCATGACCAATTGAAGAACTCATTTTTTCAGCTTCCCAGTGCCCTACTCCAAGCTGTAAACTCTGCCTCCTTCCAACTCTGCAAAGTTCTACAAGATGTGAAAGGCCAAAGGAAGAGCCTGAGCACCCCTGGTTTGATTTCCTTCCCACTGCTGACATGCAGCTTGCACTCAGAGACAGCAACACTGGGGTTTGATTACTGCAGTCTAGACTTCCAGTTAGCAATTCTCCCTCATCAGGGGCATCACCAACCTCCAGGAAGCTGTCGGTGTTCATCTCGTTGCAGGGGGTGTCCACGATGCGCGCGGCCAGCCGGACGCCTTCGGTGGCACTGGCCAGGCACTGCAAACACAAGGGAGGACACCTGGAAGGGGCTGGGCTTTGGCACAGCTTTGCATTTATCCCTCTGCAGCCAACACCAGATTTGTGGTTCCCCTGGAGCATGTTAATGCTTAACTGCCACCACCACAGGCACAGTTAAACAGTGTCAGCCAAGCTAACCATTATTTTTTGTAGGTGTCCAGCTTATTTTGTTATGTGCTTTAATTTCTAAGCAACTGTATTCTTTTACTGAGCAAACTGGTGCTGCAGAATCAGTATCTTTCTCCATTACCAAAGGGAGACCAAGAAGGCAATGTGAGGTGGAGGGAAGAAAGATAAGAGGCAGCTAATTCAGGAAGTCACAATGAGCTTATGGGCTGCTGGGGTTGGAAACCTGCAGAGATTGTGTAATCTGCAACATGGGAAACTGCAGAGTTTGTACAGGGCAGGCAGAGTGCCTGAGGGAAATAAAGATTGCTGTCAGACACTCTATATGGTAGGCCTATGGGGAAACTGGAATATTTCATTTCATATTTGTGTAAAACATGCACTGTTCCCCAATTTCTGTGAAAAATGGACTGACCCTCACCTGGACTGAGCAAAAACTTATCTAAGCAAGAGTGGACAGAATCAAAATGGTCAAGCAACCAAGGCTCTTTCCCTACAGAAGGATCCTCCTGGCAAAAGAAGGACCATGAAGACACCAGACACCAAGCTTCAACTTTTAACTTCCATGAATTAACAACTTGAAGCCCTAAGACCTGGGGGAAGGAAAGTTTGTGCAAGCTTTCCAGTAGCCACACTACACTGAGGACCACACACAGCACAAGGGTGAGTCAAGATGGGTTTCACAGGAATCTGAGGTGTTGGACACTCACTCACTCATGCTGAGGTATCCAAAGTTTGGCTTGGCCAGACCAGCCTAAGGACTCCATACATTTGTATCCCAGCACACTCCTAAACCTTGGCTTGCTTTGGAATGGTGCCCAATTCCCTGCAATTACTTCTGATTGCTTTACTGTCCCTACAGGGGTAAGGACCTCCTCAGGAGCCAAGCTCTGTCTGGAGTGATTCCCTGTTAGGGCCATGCAGGTAAAAGGAGGTGCTCTAACCCCAAGGCCAAGCCCCAGGGGAGCAGCATGACTTCCAGAAATAAGCTGTGCCTGTGTTTGTGTTTCCAGAGTGCTCCAGAGAACCTGGATAATGGCAGTCTTTACTAAGTGCCTTGTAAAGCTCTGACAATCCCTGCTAGTCCTCACCATAAAATACCCTGTACAATGCAGTAGGTGTAAAACACAACATGCCAAGGGAGAGGTTTAGATAAAAATGTCCTACCACATGCCTCTTCCATGCTCTGCATTAGCTGTCTGGTGCTGGTTGAATTTAAGGGGTGCAAACTCAGCTAAGAGCAAGCCAGTAATATTTTGGCATTGACATCAAGGGGAAAAGCGGGAGGTAGAAATAATTGCAGCTTTGTTTTTAAGTTAAAAATAACCCAAGTGGTTTGGAATCTACCTATCTGAAGGAACTATTTTTGACACCAGCTATGCTTTTTCTGATTTGGGGCAGGGAAAAATGGAGTGATCAAGAGTTGTACTCTCAGCACGCCTGTCTTTGCTACTTTGCTGAAAACTGGGCTGGCACCATTTTCTGGGGCCAAATCAGTCCATGGAGTAAGGACCAAGCACAGAGGAAAAGATACCCCCAAAAAAAAACCCCTAAAGCTGTAATTGTGTGAATTTCAAATGCAGCAACACCATTTCCTTTGTCAAATCCATTGCCAAAACTTTAAAGGGATTTCTGTAACCTCAATGACTGATCAGCTAAGGAAGTATCCATCTGCACTAAAGCACAGAACCTGAAGCACTGAACAGGGAGCTCTCTAACAGATTAACTGCAAATCTTGGAATAGCGTTTAAGTTTATGGATCTTGAAGAGGAATGACCTGGCATGCCAGCAGTTACCTGATGTGGAGTTTCCTCTCTGCAACAGTCAAAGGAAACAGTCCTTGATTTTCTGCTACTGAAAGATGACTTGGATACATTTCACTGTCATGTACAGCTCATCTCCAAGGTGTTTTGTTTCTTAGGGTCCTGTTTCTGGCCACAGTCCTGCCAGAAAAACTCAGCCAAAGAGCTACATGAGGCCATATGTGATCCCTGTTAAGCAACTTTTATTGACTTCACTGTTATATTCACCTGCACAGTCACACACAGCTTTTGCCTGGGTAGACAAAAGTGAGAAGCCCACACACCAAAAGCAGTGTAATATTAAAGGCTAAAACCAGAGTTTGCATCTGTGATACATGTGAGAGTGGAGACATTATCACTGTGCTGTTTGTTTGGTGTTTTCCACCCCTGAAATCTAAATTCTGAAAAACATCCTCCTCAGCATCTGCTGCAATAATATGTTCAGTACTTCTACTCACAGATGCTGTGAACTGATCAACTCCAAGGAACCCTGAGCTAAGATAATTATACAACACCTATTCCAGAGGCAGCTCGAGACAGATGCATTTGTGCCTGCAACAAACTGATGGAAAAGATGACAGAAAACCCCCAAAATCTTACTTTAAGTGTTGCCACTTCCATTGGTCCGTTGTTTTGGCCAACCAGGAAGAATTCCACTGTCACAGTTTTCTTCTCTGTGCGTCTGGAGGCACTGGAGCGATGTGTGAACAGGGGGAAGGCCCTGGCCAGGGCACACGCGGAGGCGAACACTTCGGAGCGCTCACACACCATCTGGAACAGCAGCCAGCAGCACAACACGTCACACAACACCTCCTGGGCAAGGCACCACCTACAAGGATCTCTTACCTGGGGTATTACTGGGGACGAGGGGAAAAAAGGAGGTGGGTGGGAAATAACATTGCTCTGAGTCAAGACAAGCTCATTCATCATGTTTTACACGGACAGAGAGGCAGTGTGAAAGCACCCCAGTGAACTGGTCCAGTTCATTTCCCGTATAGAAATGAATTACACTCCTGCAATTAGTTCATCCTTGTAAGGGAGCTGGACTGCTGTAATTATACCAGTGCAATTAACACAGGTTAGCCTACAGATCAGGACCAAAAAAGGCACAGGAATCACCAACATGTGCTCAAAACAAACGTAACAAAGACAGAAATTATATGAGAATGTGGCTAGTATTAACCCAGAAGTTTGTTAACAGATTATTTTTCTGAAGTTCACCATAGAAATTACCAATGGAAAGTAGTTTTAGCTAAACATTTTCAAAGGCTAAAAATTGAGTTATTACTCCTGCAAGTAAGTTTTCCAAGCAAAGAGTACTATTAAATTTTTTTCACTGACACTGACTGTATGAGTCTTCTGCAACAACCTGCAAATCTGATATTAACTGGAGAACCCACAGAAACAAATAAATTCATCAGGCTCATATAGAAGACGACCAAAGAAGTCCAAGAGCTAGCGCTGCAAAGGACTCATTCTGGAGCATTATTTGCATCAAGACTTTTTAAAACTCACTGAACAATACAAGCAAGGCACCTCTCATGGGTTCTGTGATACACACATAACACCCTGCACTCAGGCTACATCCACCTCCTGAAGCATGTGCTGACATCCCAAATCCTCGTTTGGAAAAAGCCACTAATGGTTCATTTTGCATGGGCATTCCTGGTTGAAGATGTTCCATACAAATCCAGCCTTAATTTCCTCCTAATGTGCTTGAGCATGCACAAGTCTTTACAGTCAGGTCCTGCCTACATGCCAGTGCAAAACCACTCACGTCAGTGTAATTATATCAGTCAAACTTGTCCACCTCCAGTCTCCTTGGAGACAGCTACAACCCGGAAAAGTCGAGAAAACACTCGCTAGACATTTCACCAGAAGCCTTTCAAGAGCCACTTACAACAATGCATCTGTTGACCCCTCCTGGCAGGCAGTTCCTGACCAGGCGGGTGACGAACTGCGCTGCGGACGGGCTGTTGTGCCGGCTGACCCTGGACGGCAGCGCGGCCACCGTGGCATAGTTCAGGTACAGGGGGCAGCTGTCCGTGGGGTTGGGATTCAGGGTGCTCAGAGCAGACTGCCAGATCTGGGGAGAAAAGAAGGATTTAAAGACAACTGTGCCAGAGTTTCCTTCCCACCTCACTCCTGCTGTATTTAGGCACTTTTTAATGACAGGGGTTTAGGTGTTGGAAACAAAGATATTGTGCACAACAACCTCTGGAGTGAAAAGAAACAGGAAATTTGACAAACCTGTTCATTACCCAGAAAATATAAACGCACTTTCCATTACAAGCATCTGCTTTAAGCCATATGAATTACAATCTAAAACCACACTGTTTAGTGCACAGGCTGCTTCACAGCTTTCTTAACTTGAGACGGTTTTCCTAGTGATAAATACGAGGACTGATTTACTAGCTCCGAATTATTATTTCACATAGCAATTTAATTAAAAACAAATAAAACCAAGAAGGGTAAATATTGTCTTAGGACACTGGGGAGCCCTGTATAAAAACCCCTGCCAAACATCTAGCGACCTAAAAGCCGCAATGCAAAACGTTTATCATTCTACCACAAGCCATCACCACCACTAAACAAACAGGTCCGCAGCTCCCACNCGCGCCGCCCCGCCCCGGGCCCGGCCCCGGCTCCGCGGGGCGGGGACGCGCCGGTGTCGCGGCAGCGCCGGGCACGGCCGGGGCAGGCTCTGGGCACAGCGCTGAGCAAACAGGGCTTTCCAAGTGCCTTTTCATAGTGCACTTACATGGTGGGTTGGAACAGGATAAGGTGTTTATTCTGATCTTTTTGTAGTTGTCAAGCGCCTCCTGTTAATGTTTGGTCAGCGGACAATTATCAGAATATGCTGATTTGGAAGGACCCCGCAGAGATAATGGAGTCCAACTCCTGCCCTGCACAGACACACCGACAATCCCAGCCTGTCCCTGGGAGCGTTGTCCGAACGCTCGTGGAGCTCGGACAGGTTTGGTGCCGTGACCATTCCATGGGGAAGCTGATGCTCATTGATCTGCAGCCAGAACAGCCGGGAAAGTCTCTGCACTCTTCCACCTACGCGGGAAAAGTGAGTTCTGATGCATATAGTGGAAATACACCTAAAAAGAAATCAAAAAACCCCAAAACTCAGGCTGAATTCCAGAAAAAAACTTCCCTAGAGTAAAGTCTTTGAAGGGACATCACAGAAACTTTATTGAAGTTGTAGGAACATCTGTTGCAGAGGTAGGTTGTGCATCCTCACAGATGGGAGAGTAACTCAGTATACAGGCTCCAGCTTTAACGAGTCACTTTACTGAGCCACAGAAAATACACTGCTCAGGGGTCCTCTGTTATGCCAGTACATAAGGTCACCGTGGGAGTGAGAGGACACGCAGCAATTACTTCAGGACTGAGACATTCCAAAAATTCCTCCAGGCAGTAAGCTCCCAATCATTGAGTTCAAAATCTGCTGTTCCTGCTGCTCTAAGAGTCCAAACCCAACACATTCCCTGAATCCACAGCATCTGAAAGGCAAATAAAACAGCAGGAAACACTCACTTAACCCACGATCCTTTGGTGGAGCTAAGGGCAGTAGAGGAGGGTCCTCGTGAAGGGAATGGACTGAGGAAATAAATTTTATCTGCAGAAACTCCCTGTGAACATCCCACCACCAGCAGCTGCAAACATTTCTATTTGTCTGAGCTTCAGCAGAAGCTGCAGCAAGGACCTGTCCTCCAGTTATTGATCCTCTACAAGTAATTCATGGAATTAACCCAGTAAAATATAATCTTACACAATCCATCATAATTAATATGCACAATTATCATGAATTCCCTGTTTTAATGAGGTTTTTTTAAGGCGGCTGATTGGTTTGAGTTTTTTAAATAGTAAGCATATTTTGTTCCACCAAAATCAGTTTCACTGTAACCTATCCAAGATCTTAAATTTTGCAAGGCCATACCAAAAGCAGAGTTTCCAAACACTTAAGCAAAAGAGTTAAGACTCCTTTGTGTTGTGGTTCATAAAAGCAAACCTTAAATCAATGCAATCTAGTGAGTGAACACGGCATTAAGGATAGATATTCCAATTTTTAGCCCATTCCAAAAATCAGCAAGAGAAAAACCAATTCTTCCACATTACTTTTCAGTTTCTAGAGAAAACTTGCAGTAAAAATAAATTTGCTATTACAGTGCTTTTAATACTGCCCTTTTGGCACGTAATTAATTTCTGTTAACAAGTTGCACTCATTTTTTGCACACTCACATGCATTTTAATGGATAAACTGTGTACTAGCCAACAGCTTTACAGGCCATTCCCACCAGGTGAGGAGACACAAATCCTTGGGAGTTGCTTTAGCAATGCTGTTCTGTTCTTTTGTAAAGAATTTGAGCTTCCATGCAGGCTGAGAAGAATCCAGCACCCATGAAGAAGCCCCATGCTGAGAGAGGGTCCCAGCTTTGGCTGCAGCAGTGCACAGAGGTTTGCAGGGCTGGGCAGAAGCGAAGGCAGGAGGCTCAGGCAGCTCCTGAATACCTGAGGAGGCAGCAGCTGCTGTGGCTTTTCTGGGCTTTCATTGCCCAAAGGCACAGACAGATCCCCTCTTGTGGGGATACTCCCACAAAGCACAGCATCAGGTTTGACTGAACTGCTGACACTTATTCATACTGACCCAGAATAAACCACACACCAGCAATTATTTAGAATCCAGCCTGTCCCGAGTTTTCTTCCTCAACAGAATCAAGCTTCAATAAATTCCAGCTTGAGTTACTTGACATCTGAGTTTAACCTCATTAAAAATGCATTTCCTCATACAGAATTTGGGTAGAAAATATGTAGACAGTGGGCATAACTAGTGGAAAATAACTCTTAACAATGCATAGTGGGCATAACTAATGGGAAATAACTCTTGACAATGCAAATGACATCGTGCTGCAGAAAGTTACTTTTTGAAAAAAAAGATATTTTACATCACTGCCACTTTCATTTATTATGAAGAACAGAAACATATTAACATCACAAAAGTAAGTTTCAGTTTGTAATTTAAATAAAAAAAAGAATAATTGCCCAATTAGGTTGGAAGTGTTTTATTACTTCTTTGAAACCATCTGCCATGATAAAATGTCAAAAGCACCGGTCAAGACAGAAATAAATAACACGATCTCATGTTAGAGAGAAAGTTGCAAATACAGTATATTAAATTATAGCCATTTGCTGCTTCACACCAAGTGATGCAGACAGCACGAGGGAGACAGTAGTTTTACTCACGATCATTGCAAGATCTATCACCAGAACAGGGGAGCTGCACACCCAACACAAGCCTCATTCTTCCTTTCACCCATTTACTTCGTGAGTTCCACAAAGAGTTTGAACTGGCAGTTTTGGTGGTTCAACATCCCCTTTCTCTAGAGGTAACAAGAGTGGTACAAAGCTTTTCATTAGCCCCACAAAAAGCCAAGGCTTTCATGTTTTTGCAGTCTTTGCTTTCAGGTCCATCCCTGAAAATGGTCAGTTTAAAGCCACGTCTCAAGTCCTCTTTAGCACAGAGTAAAGAAACTCAGGGCAGGCAAGAAATGCAACTTCAATATCATAGTGTTTTGAAACTGCACTTCTGGGGCTTGGAGCAGAGCATCTCTGCAGGTCTATGGGGATCATTTGTATCAGTCAAAAAATGAAGGAAGTCACAGTTCCTTTGGGAAAAAAAAAACCCAACAACCAAACATATAAAAAAGCAATATTTAAAATATTAAGACAAGGCCTCTACAATTGCACACCACTTCAGGCCTGCATTAAATTAAGAGTAAGTATGTGTTGCCTTAAATTCTGTTGTATTGCCTGCAGCAAAGTTTTCCACTGAAAAATGCAGTGAAAACCCCCAATTCTCCACTGAAGGCCTTGTAACATGTCACTTGCATGACATCTCTCATGGTCAGCAAAAGACCACAAACATGTCCTCTCCCAGGCAGACATTTGAAAGAGAATTTTCTGTCAGGGAAAATGGATGTAATATCTACTGTAGTGAAGCCACTCCTTATACAAAAAACATAACCCATATGGACAAATGCATTGTAAAATAAACAACTTACACAGCAGCTACAATTTGAAACATCCAAGACCCACTGCAGCAGGCCAGAGAGATTCTCTTTTTGGGTTTCTACTCCATTTTTTCAGCTTAACTTCACTGCTTTAATGTAATGTCTGTACTTTAACTAAAAAAATAATGCATGAAAAAAATATATGATCGTCCCAATGAAGGAAAATAATTCCCATGATTACTCAAGCTCAGAAAATTTTTTAATTAACTAAACATGTTAAATTACGCCAGTGATTACATCTTGTTATTTACAAGATCAAGTACCACTGATTCTTAGTAATGGTGCAGTATCTAAATTAAGATCACAGGGGTTGGATTATGTTCTGATTGCTAAAAGCTTTCCTTTTTAGCTGCCTCTCCAGTTCTTTGGAGCTTTTGAGTCTGGAAGAATGGGCATTCAATCAAACAATTTTGTGTCTCAACAAATTTTACATCAAGATCAATTTTGATATCCAGTCCCATTGACTCAGTAACATGGTTTAAATTTGAAGCCTGTAACAATTATGACATAAGAATATAGAAGACAAGACATTTTTGTTCACAGTAACACATTAATTACTGTAGTCACTGGTAAACTTCAATTTTTAATTATTCTTAAGTACTGTGTTTCAAAATACCTCTGCATAGAGCACCAAATTTTTTTTTATGTGGGAGCATCAAATTTCCTGACATTTTCCATATAATCCTTACAAACACCTCACAGATCACCAAACTTGTACTTTGAAGAATTCTACAGAAACATTGCACAGACGTTGCACCACAAGGGCTCGTACATTCAAAGGCAGCTTTCTGGAGTGCAGGTCCATCCATTCACACTGGGAAAAAAGTTCACAGAAACTCCAAAAATGAGAAAATGAAGCGAAACCTAGTGTGACTTTACACCAATAAGAACAACAATAAGGACAATTACTATAACAAACAAAATTAAAATAACGAGCATCTTCCGATTCTTCTTTTGATATTGCTCTGCCTGTAAAACAGAGAGGAAAGAGTTAATAATTAGATTTCTGCAAGGCTGAAGTACAGACTCCTGTTCAGTGTAAGTGTAATGTATATTGCAGGCAATTCCCACACAATAACTCTGATCTGCACCAGAAGCTCCAGGGAAGGTAAATGTTCACTGAAGTCACATCCACCCATGTTAAAGACTCAGTTTGCTGAGGTAAGATTCCTGTATCATATCTGAAGGACATTAAAATTCACAACTAAATTCCTTTTTTAACAGGCACATTTTGTTGTACCTGGTCAGCTGTGCATTTTCATTTAATTTCAATTAGAACTGAAAGCTTTATTTTTGAGTTGATTCTCAAGTTTTCTGCTTCATTCTTTCTTTCTTCTAACCATATTTTTTCATCCCTCTCCTTTTCGCAGGGGAATTAATAGGATACAACATAGAGGAAATTCTCCAAAAGCCAAATGAAAGTCTATTTAACAGAAGCTAAACAAAACAAAGCTTGTATTTTGTTTTTAATTAATAAGCCTTCAAAATAAAACCAAAACAAAATGACTACAAAACTCTGATCTGCTGAGATCAATGTTTTTAAAACTTTTCAGGTGTTCATAGCAAAAGCTTCACATTAAAGCAAGAGGTTGGACCTGACATCTAACAAGTGTCAGATGGTAAGAAGACATTAATAATTATTCTTTCTGCTCACATAATTGAGATAATGTTTTCAAACTAAAATCTGCAGTGAGATACCCAATAACCAGCCCTATTCCCAAGTGCCTG
Organism: Irena cyanogastra; assembly: GCA_013397155.1. Lineage (NCBI taxonomy): Eukaryota > Metazoa > Chordata > Aves > Passeriformes > Irenidae > Irena > Irena cyanogastra. The sequence continues at coordinate 138,496 of VWZV01001474.1, read as the reverse complement.
GCTTTTCAAACAGAGAAGGAATTGCAGACAGGTCCCATCAGGTCAGCAATATAAATATCAAAGCACATTGGTTGGATGCCCAGAAAGTCTTTTAAGAAATCAACTCGAGGCATCAAGCATGACATTAACAGAAGTTACATGCAAAGCTCCTCCTACAATACAGCTGGACATTTCATCCTGTTCAGAAGGAATTTCTAAAAGGGACAATGTCCAATTGAAAATTGACTGAATTACTTAATAGCTATTTAATCATAAAAACTTATTAGATATGCAAAATGGCTTAAGTATTCCATCAGCTTACCTTATGCAGTTGTTTTAGACCCTCTTCAGTTTTCATACATGACTGTTCAATATTATAGTCAATTCTATCTAGAACTGTTCCCTAAATAAAATGGAGAAAATAAGCACCAAATTGAACCTAAATGAAGTTCATAAAGCAAATATTATCATAAGCAGCAGAGTAATTAACAACACTCACAGCAAACAGCTCATGAACTGTGTAAACAATGGATTTTTACAGAACTAGTTGGGACTTCATTAAGCAAATTCCTTGCTCAGTTCCTAATAGCATCTCTGTCACCATCTCATATCACATCCCTTATAATCATCTTAATTCCTGACCAGGTGCTTTTGGCTGTCAAATTCAACATAAACTGATCTCTAGGAGAAATAACCAAGCAAACTTTGGCTTTCTATGCTTTTTTTTAAGCCTAACCCACATTACGACTTCAATTTTTATTCATTTATTTTCATTAACTCAACTTGTGGCAGATTTCAAGCAGAGGAAACCTGAGCATGAAGAAGTAAATTAGGAAAAGTGAGTCTGGAAGCCTTCACACTACATGGAATGTCCCATTTCTTACTAACACTGTGCTGCCCATGTACCTGTTCTACTATCATTGCTCCCAGGTCCCTAAATATTTCGTTGAGATCAGAGATTGACTGCACAATCTGACGGATTTCTCGTTCCCTCTCTTCCACCATCAGTGTGTTTTGCTCCACCAATGCCAGTTGGTCATCTGTAAAACCCTGTTGAAATAGAAGATTTAGATGTTGAACTAATATTAATGACATGGAAATAATTAAAAGCATAAAAAGATTTCATAACTTGGACAGATATTTACAATCTGAGGAGAGAAAATGCAATTCATATTGAATTTGTGTAATACCATCTTAACTTACTCTATCATAAAGTGTATCATCCTCCCCATCATCCATCAGTGGGACTGAGGTGTCAAAGAAGTGTTTGGACCTTTCTTCTCTATTCTTCATACCTGTAAAAGACAAACTATGTTTGAGCATGATATTTAAGCACACTATAATCAGGGTAAGGTCTGAAGCACCAGACAGAAAATCACAAAAAAGAAAATCTGGGTAGTAAATGACAGAAATCACAATATTCAAATTTTAACTGTCAGGCTTACTATTTAACAAAAGCATAAGAAATTCAACCAGACTTGCAAGACTGATTAAATCAGTGATGTTTAAGTTGTTATGTTCCATGAAGTTAAAAAATTGAGGAAAGTTAAGAGCCTTAAACTGTGATCACTCCAGGCTGTTTTGTAACAAATTCTCTTGGTCCTTGTCTGAACTGTGATCTTCAGTTGCACCTGTCCCATTTATACCACAGGAGGACAAAATACCAATGTTAAATTTAAAAATACAGTTTTCATGGGTTTCTTTCAATATTAAAATAATCTGACTCATCTTAAAACAGAATGGAACAAAATTTTACTTTTAAACAGAAATGATTCCACTTCCAATCTGTTTATGGATGCAGAATTTAAATTTATCACAGACTAGCTCTTAAGCTTTATCTATCACAGCCTGCCATCTGCAGCAGGTATCATGGCTGAAGACCAGTGGCTGCTTCACCAGTGTAACAGATGCAGCTTTGCAAACCACAATCTGAGAAGCAAAATGCATTAAAAATGTGGATGGATGAAATACGGTTTTGTTGGTTTGCTCAACTATGACATTTCTTCTCTAGAAACAAAAAAAGAAGTAGAACAAAGCAGTTTGAACATGGGCTGTGAACCACAAACTCTCCAGTTCTAACCTCTAGTTAGTCCTGTGTGCATCACTTAACCCTTCTGTGCTTCAGTTTTCCCAACCAAGAAAATAAGCACAGCTCAGTGAGTGCTTTCCCCAGAAGGGGCCCATGCATTACTGTTACATCTCTTATGCTTACGTTTGAGATAGTCAGACTGTGCATGCCTAAAGTTGGTGGAGAGGTCCTGAAGGGACTGTGCTAAGGAAGACACTACATTCCTGAGAACACGTGCTTCTTGTTCTGTACAAGTACGTGACCGGCTCTGCAGCACCTGGACTGCTCTCTGACATCTGTGGAATAACTGAGAAAACAATTCCCTCAGTGGGAAAACATACAGCAGCACACACTGTAAACAGCACACTGCAAAAGTGCCACATTGAAGACTAATATTTTGATTTCTACATTTTTTAAAGTAATTTTCTAATTTTCCCCATGCAATGTTTAAAAAGACATGGAAACAGAACATAAATGAACAAATAACTTCAAGCTAACAAGGTAGCAGAGTAACACAACTCCCTCTGACCAAAGACATTTGCTTCATTATAATTATCTGGACTGCAAGCCTCAGAATAGACATCTGCACATACAGATCTCTCTGATATAACTGTAATTTGATTTGGTAATCTCCCAATCCTGTTCCAAGTAGAAAATCAAACAGGTAAGGGAAAAAACAGGGAGGCTTAAGTGACTTTTTGGGAAGTTCAAAGCAGAGCCCAGGACTTCTGGCTTGCTCCAACACTGATGACAAAATAAATCCTTTGCTCAGAGCAAACCACTGCCTCATCCTAATGCATTAAAGATGTGCCAAACTGGAGGTTTAGGACCCAAAGCACCCTGTACCTGTGTGATCTCCTGGGTTGTTATTTCTATTGCCCGTTCCTCTTCACTGCTGTCATCCAGTGTGGGTCTGTTTAGATGTTTATCATGAAGACTAGCTAATTCTTTCATCTTCTGTTTAACCCTGGCAATATCATACTGAATCTAAAACAGAAAGCCCAACAGGAAGAAAGGGAATTAATTCATGCTTCAGGGGAAAAGGTTCTGACAAATGTTAGACAAAAATCATTGAGAGAAATCTGTAACATAAAAGGCAGACCAAATATTATTAAAAGCCACATAAAAAGCTGACTAAGAAACTGAATATTCTTAATAGAATTTGCATTTGCTACTTTTTCAAACCTACTCATTACTCTTGGACAAGACTGCTGCTTTCAAATACGCTTCATTAAGTTGGAATAATATTTTTATAATTATACAGCATCACAGCAAGATTTAGCCAACTTCCAAAAAAATAAATGAAAATTCAGGTCACACCTTCAACTGTCAGAAATTGAATAGCCTCAACTCAACAGCAGAAGTTAAATGCCATGCTTTCAACCAAGTAATTAAAAAAAATCTGTAAGGATGATTATGATAGCTGTAAAAAGGAGACTAAGCATCTTTATCTACAATGGGTTCTGTCCACACAAACTGATGAGCCAACATGCATTCTGAGTGTATATTAAAAAACCCAGGATTTTCTGAAAGTGAAGAATAGCTTCACACTCCAAATACTGGAAAAGGTTTTTAACTGGATGCTTCCAGAATAATTCCGTTGCATTTGTCCAAATATTTCCAAAACTTGCAAGGCATCTAGACTGAAGAGGCAGAAAAATTCTCCTGCTAGAAAACACTAACATTTCCTGTTTTCACATACTGAACTGCTCATCTCCACCATTTTAGGGTCTACTCAACTGGACTCCTCACCAGCTCCAAACAAAATTCAAACTAAAATTCTTATTTGAATCTTTCTTCCAAGACTATTTCCGCTACAAAACTGACAGAATGCGAGTGACAACAGTAACAAATCCCTGGGTGGGAGGTGCAGCTGGATGTGCCAGAGCACAGCACTCACCTCGTCTGCCCCATCCACCCATTTGGGAGGCAGGCGCTTGGTGACGCCGATGGCAGCCTCGGGGTCCAGGCTGATCCCTGACACCAGGGCCATGCGGTCATCAGCCAGCTGCAGGGGGAAAAACCAGCAAATTAGCCTGGTGCTAATTAGATCCAAATCCTTGAGCAGCAGAAAAAGTGCACCTATGCCTCCCCATAGAAATTAACCTCAGAGATGGGTTTGCTCGTGGTCAAATGTCTCGTCTCCTGGTTTGGCTCTCTGTGCTCATGACCCTCCCACTTCCTGCAGCATCTGAAAGCTTGGAGTTACTCTGAGAATAAATTCTTAGCAAATTTTCCAGGAGAAAAGATGGTATTGCAGTGAGAATTCAAGTAACTCTCACATTGGTACATTTCTATCAGACAACAATTCACAGCCAGTGTTGCAGCACCATTCATGTCGGGCCTGGCAAGTTTGAAAACTGCATTTGGGAAGAGCTCAGAAAAAACATTTATTATAACTGCTTGTTCCCAAACAATGTTATTTTGAAGAACAAACACTCTTGCAAACTGACATGCAACTCAAATGGTTAAATTACGTACTTAGTGATAATTAAATTGTGCTAAACACAAATAGCCAAAATAGCCAAGGCAGTACTGGAGATGATCATCAATGATACCATTTACAACATTAACTAATTACTTGGCAAAGCTTTCACACAAACACTTCCCTTCCTAGTTTCTCCCAAATTTGTAATTTTCCTTCATGGGGCCTGGAAAGTTTTGTGGTTCCCCACCCCATCCCTTTTCAAAAAACAATCTCCCTTCCTTCCTGTGCAACTCTTTCTTGAAAGCAATTTCTTTATCCCTGACCTTATTCCCTGATCAATAAAGTTTGCATAATTTATGCACAGGATGAAGAATAGTCAATGGCTTCACTGCAAAGTCACTCTACCCCACATGCCCACAATAAGTCACACTGGTTCATACATTTATCTAGTCACAATGTAATATCACAAAATGCTTGATTTCTCTATGCAGCCTGTCCTTCTACTGTGCAAAGACACTTCTTCCTATACAATGAAATTCTATAAACTAGCAGAATAAAGAAAGAATGTTTTAGCTCAGTGATGTGGGCTTGATGCACCATGGCAGAATAAAATGTGAAAAACAATACCTCATCCAGCTCCTGAAGTGATTTGTGGATCCCATCAGCCCCATCCAGTTAGAGACAGCAAAAGACAAAAGGGAAAAAAGAGACATAGGACAGACATAGGGCATGGTCAGTTGAGAAAATACTGATTTATTTTTAAAGCATGATGGTTTACCAAGAACAAACAAACTGGCTTTTAAGACATGGTTAATCAATAAATACATCATGATATTGCATTTTAAGTCAGCATTTTGCTTAATACACCAACTTTTAAAAAAATATTTCAGTTCCTTGGTAAACAGCAAGAACATAAGAGATCAAGTGCAGAGCTTGGTTTATTTTACAAAGTAATTGCACAGTGAAGTTTCTAAATACTGAAATGTCAGGCAGAAAAGCTGCACTAGAATCCAGTGAAGAATGACAGCAAGGGCAATTTGACTGCAGCACTCAGCATCCACTGGGCTTGATTCTGGTTGGAGGGGGCACAGAGAAGCTTTTGGACATTTATTGACAAGACCCCAGTTGCCACAGGATCGAACAGACAGCAAAGGACAAAATGCAAAATCAAATGTTCAGTCACTTCTGTACATACTTGGGCTGTGCTCTGCTTTCAGGGAACATTAACCCTGCAGGGACCTGAAAAAATACACAAGGACAGGTATCTGCACCTCCCCTGGTCATCAGTCCTTGCTCTGGGGAGGGGATGGGTGAGCAAAAGGATATTTCACTCCAAGATTAACAAAGTCAGACCTAAAATTGGACAAAATCCTTGTGGTTTAACAAAGCAGCATCAGGTGATGATCCCTTATGAGATTCCCCAAGCTTTTGGAACAGGACTCTGCTGTTGAAGATGCTGCTCTGATTGTGTGAGTTTGGGAATGCAATTCCTGACAGAGTTCTCACAGGATCACAGAAATCAAAGGAGTTCTCAAGGAGAAAGCTGGAGATGAGCTAAGGGAAGCTGAAGTACTGAGGGCTGGAATCTCCCAGCCTGGCCTGCTGGCAGAGAGCAGCTCTGCCTGGGGGCACCACTGCAGGGAAACCTGCAACTCTGACAGCACCAGGCACCTGAACCCACAACAGACAAACAGCTCACACTGACAGCTGCACACTTCTGGCTGAAACAGCTCCCTTGTAGCAACTGTGGGCTCTGAAATGCCCACCAGGGCCAAAACTGCTCCTTTCACCCACTGCACAGATGGACAGTTCCCAGGCACTGAGAGCCTCCACTTCATCTGAGTGAGCAGCCCAGCAGAACCTTCAATTAATGTTAACAAACACTGCAAATAAATATTTGATGCAGGTGCTAAATGTTATTGCGCTGGCTGCTGAGTAAAGTGCAGTTTCATTGCTCAGGAGCAGCGAGTTCAAAATATTTTTGAATATTTTTCTAGGTGATATTTTAAAAACATAAAACTTTAAAAAAATATTCATTTTTTCTAGGTGATATTTTAAAAACCCCAAGTATCTACAGAAGTGACATTAAAAATGAACAAGGACTAAATGCAGAGGCAACGCACACAAGTAAAATACAAATTATTACTGACATTTCCTGTTCTGCAAATGCAATTTAACACACAGCTTATTAGACATAGGTGTAACAGAGTTAGCAATGAACAATGACCACTGCCAGCAGCAGGAAGCACTGCTTTTCCTAACAAAAATGCATTCATATAAAGCTAATCAGAGTGATGAGACTGCCAGCAGATATTTACTGGTGGCCATGACAAATAAATGATGAGTTTAAACAGAAAGTGTGAAAACCTGAGCAGAGCTGAGCTGCCAAGCAGCCCATCACAGCCTGACTAGCTCAAAACCTAGAAAAAGTTACAGAAACTCCTCTGAACCAGCAACTTTTGGTAGTTTCTGTGAAGAGGAGTTACACTAGAATCTACTGACTCTCTTCTCTCTCAGATGTTTGAGTATTATTTGAATTTAGGGATAAATAAAAAGGGCAATGAACATCAGAGCAAGTTATGGAGAAATTTAAGCAATGGGGATAAAGTACACCAGTGTATTTAACAGTGCCCACAGGGAGGTGAATAGAAGAGTTCTGCTTTATGAATTTATCTCTTTTTGGAGGTAAGGAGGCACCAAAACCCTCCTGTCAATGCTAACACGAAGCTGTGAGAACAGTAACTGGTTTATTATGCACGAAACGAACGGAGATGCGAGCAGCACACACAGATCTCTTCTATTCCTTTAACGTGGAGGAGTGGGAAAACAGGAATCACCAGGGTGGGGAAGGTCGGGGAGGGGTGTGGGTTTGAGGAGAGGGCTCAGGGGACG
>VWZV01001474.1:0-130759 GCA_013397155.1 Irena cyanogastra | reverse complement strand
ATCCTCATGGCCATCCCCATCCCCACGGCCATCCCCTGGCCATCATCATGGCCATCCCCGTGGCCATCCCCATCCCCATGGCCATCTCCATCCTCATGGCCATCCCCTGGCCATCCCCACGGCCATCCTCACAGCCATCTTCAGGTCCATATCCATCCCCATGGCCATGCCCTGTCCATCCCCAGTCCAACCCCATGTCCATCTTCACAACCATCCCCATATCCATGCCCCATCCATCCTGCATCCAACCCCAGTCCAACCCTTCATCCATCCCCACATCCATGCCCACATCCCATTTGGTTTTATTCTTCTGAATCCCTCCCACCCCTTCCTTTCCATTTCCTTTGCTTCCAGGCAATTTTCTGTTTTCCAAACAATGACACATGGCTTTTTCTTTCTTTCTTTCTTTCTTTCTTTTTTTTTTTTTTCCTTGATCCCAACCATTCAAACCCCAGGATGTTCCCTGAAAGTGAACAAGCCATTTAAAATGACAATATGGGGTTTGACCTTTCAGAAGAGACTTTCCAACACGGTGACTAAAATGACTTTTCCCAGCTGCTCTGTCAGTCCCAGTGTGGGGCAGATGTGACACGAGGCTCGGGTCCCTCCAGTGCATCCCAGGCCTTTGTTCCAAGGGACATCTGACAAATCCCCCTTGCAAACAGCAGTGGCCACAGCCCAGCACAGCCAGGGGAGCTGCTGCCCACAGATCATCAGGAGAGTCCCTTAAACCCTCAAAACACCTCCCAAAGCAGGCAGTGTTTGCACACGTGGTAGGAGCAGGATCTGTAATCACAGCCACGTTTTCGAAATGTTATCTCATTTTATTTAACTGCCCGGGCAAACTCGTACCATGAAAAATAGGGGGAAAATTCCCTCTGCTATTGTAAGATATTTGGGGAGTTTTCTTGAGCAGCCCTTCTGCCTCAGCGGGTGAGACCTGAAACTTGGAATTTAGCAAGGAAATAAGCTCGAGCCACACAAGGCCGAACGCACGCACTTCATTCTTCGTGGTCTGGTGAAATCTGCTTTCACTTTGGCTGCCTGACAAAGGCTTTAAAAATATATGTGTGTGCTTCATTTCTTCATGCTAATTTTTAATCTACTGTAACAATTTTTATACTATGAGAACAGCTAATGACCTTCCTGCCTTCTCTTGGCACTGCTGCTGTGGCTGGAGGTCAAGAGAAATTTCTCCTGCCATCAGTGGTCTCACCGTGATCTTTTATAAAAAACCCTTTTGGAACATCTCATTTGGATGAATATGAACCCAGTAGGAACCCCAATGTGCTGGAAGTTGGTACACAGCAGCAATTAACATATTTTGCTTTCTGATTTTTGCCAACTTAAAAAGTTTTGGATGTTGGGCAGGCTTGGAATTTATGCAGGGGCTATAAAGAGCATTTGGGACTTGTACACAGAGGGATAAAACTCTGCAAGGAATGGGTCCAGACTTGGTGAATAACCACTTCAAAGTGGATTTTAGGAATAAGCAAAGGGAGTGGAGGGAATGGAAAAAAGGATTAATCAAAGAAAACTACATCTTAGAAGTTAGGAAGTGTAGGCATAAAGGGAAACGTGCCAGAAGTAGAGCTAAGGTAGATCTAGCAAAGGAAATTAAAACAAATAGCAAAATGTTCTTCAGGCATACATAGCAGGAGAGGAAGGAGAGGAGGAGAGAGGTGGTGAAAGGGGGGGAGGCAGGACACAAATGAATGTATAATATGTAGTGGAAATGTACACAGAGGAAATGAATGCATGGAGACAGAAATTACCTCATGCAAGTGGAACAAATCATCGAGATCATAATGTGACAATGATTTGGGCTAAATGGTTGTTACAGACACCTTTCAGCTGGAATATTCTAATTTCTGACTCAGACATCCAAGAGCACTTTATATCTGTCTGTTTAACAGCATCCCTGTGTGAGCAACACAACACAATCTGAGAACAGGAAAGATTCTTCCAGCTTTTAAAAAAAGGAAAAATGATTGAAGTCTGATCCAAATAAAATACAAGACTTTGGGATAAATTTAGCATGAAAGAATAATAGCAGACATGATGGCAGAGAGAAATGAGCTAAAAGGCAACATGGATTTATTTACTGAAGGTGGGCAGTGCTGGACTGACCTGATGACTTTGGAAGGTAGTTGGTTTTCATAACAGATAAGAGCTGGTGGTTCTATTCTGCCTGGTAATGAATAGATACAGGCTGGAAATGAGAAGAATATGTTCAGCCATCAGAGAAATTGGGTCCTGGTGTGTCCTCCCCACAGGCATGGCAAGGGCAAACAACCACACCAGAATGTTGCACTTGATCTGATCATAAAAACCCAGATCATATTTTCCCCTCTGACAGCACACACCCCTAAATGCATCTCCCTAAGTGTGCGCTGGCAAGGCTCAGGGCTGCTGCATGTCTGTGCCTAAGCCCACTGCCCTAGATTTGGAGCCTGTGTCTTCCTTTGCCCTTTTATCTCTTTTTTAATGCCTGTTCTCTGCTGCTGCTCCCAGTGAGCCATGAGATAGCAATGCTGCCTGCACTGGCACATTCCTGCACCCACCTCCTCCCACAGCCAGGGCCTGGTGGGGAACTTTCCAGTTACTACTGTGGCATTTGGATCTGGCTTCTGGTGGAAAAAACCACTCCATATTCAGAAGAACATTCTATTTCGAGGTGAATAGATGAGCATACTTTTTTTTTTTTTTTTTTAAAGGCAAGTTAATCAGAGACATATTTCAAACTCCAGCTTTTAAACTGCAAACTCCTTGGCTTGTGCTTAAAAACTCCTCCATCATGGTCCTGTCCTTGTGTCAGTGTTTGGTACCCAGGCCATTGGAGGGCAAGCAGGCTTTATGCTCCAGTGATCAGATGAAGGTCAATGCCCACCATGTTTTATCTTGTGTAATTGAGTGGATACACGGAGGAGGTGAAATATTGCACTCTCTTTTAGCCTGAGCAATCAGCTTGTGCCAAATTCAGGATTAATGGACCATGAAGTGCATTTTGCCCTGAAAAATCCCACCGTCCTTTTGCAGATGGAACACTTCTCTGCCAGAGAAGTTCTTCTGCAAGAAAGTTTCTGGAGAAAAAGCCAGCAAAGTGTCTGGGTTACCTCTGTCATTGCTAGAGGTGCATTCTCTGCACGGGAATTGAGGAGCTCCTGGGAAAATGGATCATATTCTTGCCTTTATCTTGCTGCAGAAGGATTTCAGGTTTTAGGGCTGTCAAACTCACAGTCTCCAGAGCAGGTTAATCACTGAGCCAGGGTTTGTTTGTCCAGGGAACTGGAGCTTCCCGAGGTTTGCAGTGGGTGTGATTCTGGCAGCATCTCTGTAGATGGTGCTGCAAGGCAGGGAGATGAGAAGAAGACCTGCCTGTGCTGCTTTTAAAATTCAGTGCCTTGGTTTCTCAACCAGCTCTTGGTATTTCAGCTTCCTTACAAGAAAATGAGACATAGTTGCCCATAATGCCTTCATTTTGATGAACTATAATCTGAATGCACCCATTGGAAACATAAACAGAGGAGAGCTGTTATTTTCTCTGGGTTGAACAGCTGACATTCTGTAACTCTGCCTGGAAAGCTGCTGTTGAACAAACTGGCTTTTCATATTGATCCAACTGTACCAGCATCTTAACAGCAGATTGTGGAATCTAGTGAATTCCAGAAAAACATCAGAAAAATAATAATTTGGTCATGCAGAGACACTAAACAATGGATGTTTAATAAAGAGAAGAAAATTCACATCTCTAAATGAGATTTTCTTTTTTGCTCAATGTCAAGTGTTGCCTTGAGTTCTGCTGCTCTTCTCCATATTGAAAAATGGTAGAATGGATCCTGCAAATGTGTCTGTACTCCTCCCCTGCTGTTGAAATGCAATCAATCCAGGTGGAATCAGGTCTTACTTTAAGCTGGGTAGGCAGTGAAGACTGATGTGTCTGCTTGGAGAGCTGGGAGGAATTTTTTAATCAAAATTCAGCTGCATGAATTTGGTGTTTGCAGGCAGACATACTTCACATACATAATTACACAGGCAACCTTGTTTAAAGGCAGATGTGAGAGGCACAGTCTGTGAGTTTGTACCCCAGTCTCATGACAGACTAATAATGCCTGTGGTACTTAAACAATGGAACAACTCTGTCATCTAATATTGTGCAAAATTCCTTCCCTCAGCTGGGCACTATATTAAATCTTCTGTGTCACTATGGTGTAGGTCACCTCTGCAGCAAAGATAAAAGGTTGCTCATTGTAGACATTTATATCTCTGCTTACCCTAATTCTCTCTCCAGTAGTCATGTGAGGATATTCTGGTTTTAAATTGAGCAGTCAAATATAAAAATGTGTTAGTGCTCTCTTCCTTGTAAGATATATATAATTTTAGATCCAGGTGGGACTCCTAGCATCATGGATGTGGTTTTCAGCTGGGCAAAAGTTGTGGGGCTGGAGGTGTGGCAGTAATTAGATGCTGATGTGCAGAGAGGGTGAATTCAAGATGTTCTGTCCCCTACATGTTTGCTACTGACCATAGTGAGGACGTTACCCTGCAATTTATCTACCACAGTGCACTCTGTGAGTGCTTCCCTGGTGCTCCAGTGCAAGCCAGTCAGTTCAGTCCCTGACAGAGCAGCTTTCCCTGAGAGGTCAAACCCCCACAGACAGCACAGCAGACATTCAAGGGTCAAACAGAACTGTGCCTGCAGTAAAGGAGAGGAGAAATGTGTTGTTTGCATCCTGGGGCAGACTCCCACAGTACTTCCAGTACATCCAAACATGAACAAAATGTAGTCAAAATAAGTAGACAAGAGAAATGTTATTATTCCCCTTTTAGGGATGAGGCACCAAGGCATGAGGAGATTCAGTGAGCAGCTCTCCTGCAGATATGTGTAATGTAAGAGCTGGCAATAAAACACATTACTGCCATTTTACAGATGGAAAAACTAAGTCACAGAACAACAGTGGCTTGCTCAAGGTCGTGCAGGGTATTTGTAGCAAACCCAGAACCTGAATCTGGAGCTGCTGAATCCTGGTCAGCATTTTTCCTAAGGGAATCATGGATAAAGAGATTAATGTCAATAATTTCCCTCAAAGCAGCAGAATTTCAGTAAGAGAAGAAAGACTGTTCCAGAAAAAAATGCCTCTTCTTGTGTTAGAAAAAGAAGCTTAGACTCCAGTATCCCCAGCAACTCATACCTATGTTCTTGTTATCCTAATTATTGGCAATGTTCCACTTCCAAAAAGTTTTATCTCTTTAAATTAGGTGGTTTTTTTTCCCCAACTAACACAATTAGAGAAGGCAATTCAGAAAGATGTATTAGAGTAGATCATGGTCTGACATTCATTCCAGCAATAACAACTGTTATCAAAGAAAGATCTTTTCCATAAACGAAGGAAACAAGTCAGGCTAATAAAGACATGAATAGGTTTTTGCACATTACAATGTAAAAATAATCAATGAAACAGCAAAAAAATTTAGTCAGAAAGTCTGCCTAATGAGTGTTATCTTGCACAGAAGTAGTCTGGTTCTGCTTTATAATGATAGCATTTAGCCATAAATCATTCTGAAACGAGGGAATTTCTATGCCAGCTGGGAGCAGCAGAGGGCACGTAGGAGTGGGGTCCTGCTTAAAAAATCTTCACTTTTTTTGGACCTAGATCTTCCTGTAGGGTGAGGAACTGTAAATACTGATTTTCTTAATGAACTGGTGCCCAGTTATTACCAAGTGGGTGTCCTGTGGTGAAGAAATCTTAGATTTCCAGGCAGGTTTTCTGTCACTTAGAACTGCTGCCTGCAGCTGCTGTGTTATGCCAAGATACTGCTCTACATGGTGTTTATTGTTATTCTCAGAGGTGCTTGGAAATAGGAAATGATAGAACCTGAGATAAGTACAGAGGTGATGTAAGAGATGATGTGCAAGGAAGGAAACTGGACCAAGCAAAAAAAGTTTATTAGACCAAGGAGAGCAAGGCAGGGAGGGAGGCAAGAGCGGCTGCTGAGAATGGCCATGGGGAGATGATGAAATCCCCTTTCTGCCATAAATAGCATCACAGTAGGGAAAAAGACCAAAACACCAAGAGCACACCATACGTCTGAAATCAAAGCAGAGGGATTGCAATGAACATCAGAACAGCAGCTCCAAGAAATGAACTGGGTTTATTTCTTTCTCTTTTCTTCCTGCTGCCCAGAGAAAAGAATTACAGTGTCTGCACCATCTGAGAACTTCCACTCCCCAGGGCCTCACGGGAACATTTCCTACTGTCCCCAGTTTGAAGAAACTGAGGCAAGGGATTGTGATGCTGATTTGACAATGTCCTAGTTTCAGCTGGAAGAAGGTTATTTTTTTCTGCCTAGTAGCTGGGTTTTGGATTTGGAATGAGAGTAATGTTGATGTTTTAGTTGTTGCTGAGCAGTGCCCAAGGACTTTTCATCCTCTCATGCTGCCCTGCCAGCAAGGAGGCTGGAGGGGGCACAAGAAACTGTGAGGGGACACAGCCGGGGCAGCTGATCCCACAGGCCAAAGGGATGCTCCAGACCATGTGGCAGCATGCTGGACAAAAAAAACTGGGGGGACTTAGCCAGGGGGTGTTGAGTGCTGCTCGAGGACTGACTGGACATCACTCAGTGAGTGGTAAGCAATTGCTCTGTGCATCACTTGTTCTATGTATTCTTTTATCATTAGTATTGTTGTTTTTCTTTTCTTTTCTGTCCTAGTAAACTGTCTTTGTCTCAACCCATAGGTTTTGTCTTTTTTCCAGTCATCTTCCCCATCCCACCGTGGGGGATTGAGTGAGGGCTGGGTGGTGTTTTGCTGCCTACTGGGGTGAAACACAACAATTGGTTTTTCTCCAAGCTGCCCTTGTTTCATCCCTCTGGAATCAAGGATGCCTAATCTTGGGTGACTCACACAGCCCAGACTCCTCTAGCTCACCTCCCACTGATGTCCCTGTGCCTGGCTTTGGGCCAGGACCCTTCAGCTGTTGTCTGTGGGCTCCAGCTGCTCTGCAGTGCCACTGAATACCTCCTTCAATGACCCATGCCCTGAACTCCCCAGTCATCCTCATTGCTGGGAGAGGATCAGGATGTGAATGATGTCAGGATGTGTGTGATGTCAGCAGTTGGCAGAGGGTTATTTTGACCTCACACCTCCTTACTGCTGTATGTAGGCTGATCTGGGAGCTCTGTGCTCTCCAGGGTGTGTACCCCCATCTCTGTGCTCTGCTGCCCTTGTTGTATCCCTGCTGGGAAAGATAGTCCAGGGCCTGTTAGCTGTGCTTTTCAGGGGTGGCCACATCTCCCCATACTTGGAGTACATCCACCATTGAGCACAGAGGGCTCAGGGTTCTTGAAACCCTGAGCTGAGTTGCAGGAAAAAACCAGACACCCGTGGCTGAGTTGTTGCACCCAAGGGAGGGTTGGATCCAGTCTGTGCCAGTTACTTGACACAGCCACCTCATTTTCCTTGCATGGGAATGTTCACCCTGGCTTCTCTCCACTATGTCCCTCTTAAAATCCGTAGAAGAGGCTGTCAGAATCACTCAGCAGCAGGCAACATTGGGCACAAGGACTGTGGAATCTGGGATCTGCCTGAATCTGCTATTCTGGGTGCTTCAGTGTCCCAGCTCACAGCAGTGGCTTTCCCCACCGTTGAGAGCATGTGAGAGCCCAGGAGCTGCTCCATAGCAGAGGCCAAGGAAAAGGTCCTAGTGCTGCCCTCACTTCCCTGCAGCAGAGCTGTGGAAGGTGTTGGGCCGGGAGAAGTTAGTGAGACATAATTTGGCTCTGCGTGTTTTCTTGAGGTATTCCGTCTAAGTAGGCTCAGCAGCTTTGCCTTTCCCATCTCAGTTTCCTGACCAAAGATGAGGTGCGAGGAACTGAACCACATTCCCTGGGAAGAGCTGATAGAGCCTCCCCCGCTCCTCCCCCTCCTATGGTGCTTCAAACCAAAACAGCTGGAAACTTCTTGTGGCTGGAGATGTGCTGAGTGGCCTGGCTGGAGTTCAGGGAGAGGTAAAGCAATCCCACCCACCAGTAGCAAGGGCTCTGTGCCACCACCAGCCCTTGCATGCCCTAAATCCTGGCTTCCTGGTAATGGCTATCTCCATAAATACCAGCCGTCCTGCAAGAGAAGGGACTCGCATCACTGGGCTGTGTTTTATCGTGTGAAATATGAGGTGTGACACAACACGCTGGCATGAGGCGAAGCAGTTGTGTGCTGATGTGGTGACACACTTGAGGCAAAACTGGAAAATTTGATCCCTTCCTGCCCACGGTCTCCCAGGCGCTGCGGTGAGGCCCGGCTGGCTTTGCTCGGGATGTCGAGGGAAAACGGGACCTGGGGCCAGCACCAGCTGCAGGTCACGAACTCAGGCGTGTCAGGCTGGCAAGTGCCCACCAGGCCGATGGGTTTGCTGGGCTTGGGCCCTGCCACAGCTGGGTTATCCAGGCTGAGCACAGCCCAGCCAGGTTCGTCCTTGCCGAAGCTCAGGGGAGGTGAAGAACGCTGAGCTGGTCTCGGTGCTGTTCTATCAAAGATGACTTTGGCCAGTTGTTAGTCTGGCTCCAGATCCAGCTCAAAAGGTCTCCCTGCTGCACCAGTTACCCCGCTCTCCTCCCTGTGGGACCAAGATTCATTCCTATTGAATTGAAAACAACAGAGCTGCTGAAGAACAGCAGAGCAACAGTTGTGTTTGATTCTCCTGAACGTGCAGTCTGAGAGTGACAGGGACCTGTGAACACATTTCTGTGCTCCTTGCATTTACTTCTTCACCTTTCTTTCCCTCATTTCTGTTTCTGGATAACTTTTCTCCCATTTTGAGCATGATGGCTGTGTTACAGAGATCAAACCCCTGGACAAGGAGAATTTGCCCTCTCCTGCAGAACGGCTGTTAGTCTCTTCTTGTTTCCATGGCCCAGGGATAGAATGATGCTGTCCATGAATGATCATGAAACCATATCACTGTGGTCAGTGCAGCTGTAGAACCAGAATTGCATATCTAATCTTCATGTGGTCTGACAGCAGAGCAAATACAGGGGGGTGACAGCAGGCACAAAATGCTGGGGGATGACAGGAGGAATCTTCTCTGTGAGATGCCTCCTGTAGCTCCAAGCAGTCCTGCAGATCCATCTCCCTCTAAGTGCCACTCCTGAGAATATTCTGGGCAATTATCTTGGGGTTCCCATGTGGATTTTGTAAAACCAATGTCAAAACCAGCCCAACAAAGCCACACAAGTGATGCTAATTTGTGTCAGCTCTAGCACAGCACTTGCACAGGGGAATGAGGACCAGAGCGCTCCCTTGGGTGAATGTGTGCATACACACTCATCCAGAAGGGTTTCTGGCTTTTTGTGTAATACAAGTGTCTTGAAACAGATCTGTTTGCTCAGAAGAGCAAAGGATTAATGAATAATGTGCAATTAAAGACCGAACAGGAGGTAGCAAGTAAGAACAGCTCCAGCTTTGCTACCTTCCCAGGATTTGTTTCATGTGCACATTGTGGAGTTCTTGTTTAAACTAATACCTCTCTTTTTGTTCTTTGGGACAGATTTCTGGTGTTGACTGCAGAGAGGAGCAAACTCCAGGGTGTTTGGAGCCTGTTTTTCCAGGTTGGGTTATTGCCCAAATGATGAGCACATGGACGTGGACTTTGTTTCTGTTTTGCTGTTGGGAAAACTTGGGCACAGGGTTTTCCATGCACAGAGCAAAGGAGAAGCAAACCTTTGGCCAAGAGTGACACAAATAACACTTGAGTCTGAGCCCTCACCAGCAGATCAAGACCTCCATATCACTAGAAAAATGTGCTGAAGTATTCACTGCACATACTGTTCTCCCTCAAAGGAACAGAAGTGTGCACATCATTAAAAGGAAATATTTTATGCTGATCATTCCCACATGCCTGCTCTGTATCTATTTGGGTTCTTAAGCAGCACCCATTCTGCACATAATGTCATACATTTACGTCTCACAAAGAAGATCAGACCTCCTCAGGCTAAGGAATTGTGTTCTGGGTCCTGATAAAACTATTTTATGGAGATGAATAACTTGTGTGGTTTCATGCTTCCTTTCCCTGAAATGCCATTAGATGAACATCAAGTGCTTTTGTATTTCTTTGAGGGAATTTCCTTTCAGACTCTGAAGGCAGAGAAAAAAAAATGGGCATTGGAAGGGAGAGCTGGAACTGAATTATGCCTCTGACTGGCAGTGCCTCAGCGAGAGCCCAGGAGCTCGGCTTGCTGCCTCATTTACATCCATCAGAGGTGCCATGAGCTGCAGACCGGGATAAGTTGCCTCGTCTGAAGGACTGAAATACCACATCAAAGCACCACGTGGATCAAAGGTGAAAGCAACAGGCATTCCCGTCTGGCTCATCTTTCAGACCTTTCTCTCTCTTTGGTTTCCACTTTGAATCTGATAATGGGGCCTGAAGGAGCCTTTCATGCGCCTCCGTTCCTCGGGGCACGGGTGCCATGGAGCGTGTATTTCCTTGTCAGTGGGCTCTGTGGGGCTTGGGTTTTCCAGGCTTAGCTCTCAGGCATCACTGATGGGAAAGATCTATCATTTTGAACAAGGCAGATAAGACTGATGGAGTCGGAGCAGCAGAGAAGAGCTCTCCTGCCCCAGGTACACTGTGGGGTGCAGATCTACAGGGAGTAGCTCAACTGTGAAGCACCAAAATTCATCTGCAGCATGTGCTCTCCCAGGGAATCAACCCCATCATTTAAGGCTTCATATGAAGAGACACTAAAGCATCCTTGAGCCTTGGAAGGGACACACTCAAACACACAGGGTAAAACTGAGAAGGCCACGTCTGCTGACACGCAGGTCCCGGTGGCACTTGGAAGAACAATGAAAATTTTAATGCTAAATGAAGTAAATGTAGAAGTAAATGGCTTCAGAAACTCAGAAAGGAGCCTTTCAGCCCACTCCATGTGATTTCTGTCACAAGAGGCAGATGAAGCTGTGTTGCTCAGTCCCTATGAAAATCTGGATGTTAACTCTTCCATACTGTAGGTTTATCCTGCAGTGTTTCTTGTCAGTGGGAATCAGAGTCATCACAGCATGAAGGAAAGGCCTCATGACCTGAAAAAAATCTTGATTCTGACATTTTCCATCATTCAGACCCTTTCACTCATGTCACCAAACTTTTATTGAGTCTCTAGTGGCTGTCTCTGGGTGGAAGTCTGATAGATGTTCTCAGCTGTGTATTCCTGCTGCAGTTTGGTGTCAGAATCAATAGATGTGCTTAAGTGGACTTTGTGGAGATGCCTCCTGGGTTCAGAGCTCGGTGCTACTGTGTAGAGCCTTAGCAAGCAGCTTTTGAATTCCAGGCCCTCCTATATCTGTGGGTTCATGTAAAATGGAATACCACATTACGTTAAAGCTGAGCTGGATTCCTACATGTCAGGGTTGATCTCCGAGGTTTATAAAGCTGTTCAGACTGGCAGCAAGATGAACAAGGCAATTGTATGGTTCTTTCCCCTGCTCCAATCTGCAAAAGGAAAACATTGTGACTCACCAGCCAGAGAAGTTGTACTTTCTTCAGCAGGAAGCTTTGCAGATTCTCCGCTCCCAGATCTCGTTACACTCTTCCATCCCACCACTCTGGAAAAACTCCCACGGAAAGACAGGCAGATATTTTAATCAAGAAATGGCCCTTATTTCCATTAGCAACAGCTGTTTTCCTTTTAATTCAATTCTCCATTCTGCAGTCTGTTTATGAAAGCTGCCATTAATTACATTTTTCATCAGTCAATGTTCAGAGATGGCTAATGGCCCAGCACACCTAATTAGTCCTTCATGTATGATAATGTTTCATCAAGTCTATAGTTAGTGTGCAGGGCAGATATCCGCAGTGCCGTGGGGCGGGGAGCGGGGCTGCCCAGACTCTCGGGGCTGGGACAGATCCGGTTACAGCCGCGTTCCTGCTGCTGCCAGCCTGCGGAGCTGGGGCTGTGATAACAGCGACTGCCAGCAGCGCCTTCCAACGTCACTCCGAGCATGCCAGCATCAGGGTGAAGAATTCAAGCTGTCTTTGGAAGCTTTTTGAAGACAGGGAGTGCAGAGATTGGAATTACAGCTACCTTTGGGTTTTTTCCTAATGATGCACTCAGTGTTAGTGATGGCTAAATTCACTGTGTTAAGAGTGCCTTCCTTTAGCTTCTTCCATGCAGAAGCCTCTGGTCATTCTTGACTAGGTATTCCCAGTTGATTCATCTGTCTCAAGCCACAGAGCTGGCTGCTGTGATGCCTTCTTTAATGTCACTGTGGCATGACTTGAGTTTACTTACCCAGTGCATCTGGGTTTAGGCAGATCTCTGGTTAGGTATAGGCAAAGGTTTGATACAGCTGTCCAGAAACTATGGGCATGTAAACAACTCTTTTTTGGGCATGAACCATCTTTGTTCAACAAGATGCAGGAGTAGGTTGAATGAATTCTTCACATACCTTAACGTTGGAGCCAGAGTCTGAACATCACACTCAGCCGGAACTTTGCCTTTATTTTGAAGGTGTTTGCAGCTGCAAAGAATAGCAGTAGTTATTGGCAGGTAGCCTCAGGTAAGAAACATTTCAAATCCTCTGGTACAGAGATAGTTTTTGAAAATTATCCCCACCTGTCACAATCGTGTATTGCAATCCCATCAGTGTGTGTGCAGAGCTGTGTCTGTTCCCTTGCCCAGGCTGTCACCTGCAGAGTTCAGGGCACTGTGGAAAATTGCACGAACTGAGTAGGGACATGTTTTGTTTATCTTGGTAGGAAAGTGGCAAACGACCAGAGCAGGATTTGCAGTCCTGCATAAGGCAGTCACTCACCTCCAGCCCTTCCTGTGCCTGAGGCAGTCTGGACCCATGATCCCTCTTTGCTCTCTTCATTTGCCTTTGCTGTGAGCCCCATGGGAGGCTGCAGGAAAGTCAAACTGATGCAGCAGCATTTGCTGTATGCAATAATAACAGTGTTCAGCAGTGAGACCACCTCACTATGTCTGAGTAATGAGAGAAGCTCTAATATTCTACCTGATGCTGCAGGTACTTCTTTGTCCTGTAGAACCACATCAGGCTTATGCATAGGTCCTCTGGTAAGTGTTCAATTGGCCAATTTCTGACTGTGACACCTCACTAAATTAAAGCCTTTTGACTGTTGGAGGAATGAATCTGCCATGCTGCTAAACAGACAGAAGCTTTTTCACAAGACATCTGCTTCCAAAGCAAATGAAATCTGCTTTGATTTTCATGGCCTGTTGAGGGATGAGAGCAGCACTGCAAGGGATCATACAGGATTGGCTCAGAAACAGTTTAAAGGAGGATACTAGAGCAGCCCAGGTGCTGGCATATGAGAGGAGAAAGAGAAAATGCAAGTGACCTGTTAAAGAATACATCCTGCTCACAAAGTCTCCAGGTCTCATGCTGCAAAGGGGTATAATTGCAGACAAAATAGGTTTAGACACAGAATAACTCCACATTTAGTATTACTCTGACCTAACAGGTTTTTTTGGCAGGGGAAGGAAGGCAAGTGTCCTACTGCTGTTCATTGTTCGGTCACCTCTTTGCTGGCTGTTTGATCACCTCAACTTTGAGCTTTCCTCTGAAATGTCTCAGCTGGAAAGTGCTGGATTTATGGAGTTCTTGCAATGGTGATATAAGAAATGTTCTCGCAGGGTGTTATGGTGCTGCTGTCAAGTCCTTCACTGGAATCCCAGAGTAAGTCCAGTGTGGCTGATGGGTTACTGTCATGTAAGTGAAGGCAGCATTCATCTCTTGGACATCACCTTTTGGCCTCTTCTGTTGGCAAATGAACCTGATGTAATATTGCAAAAACACATCCTTTGAGTGAAAGTGATAAGAAAGACAAATGTTTGACTTTAGCCAGGGAATTTAAAACTCAGAGTCCTTTGAAGATTGCTGAGTTCTGTGCTGTGTTAGTCGTCCATATCTGTCTAAGAAAACACTCATTTCATCACAACTGGTGACATAAATTCAGACTTGTGAGCAAATGGCTAGGTTGAGTTAAATCACCTCTCTATCTGCTAATGGCATTTTTGCTTTTGCTTCGTGATGAAGGTTATCTCCCTGTTTGGAAATTATAACCTACAACTGTTAGACAGCATTATCTGCAGACTTGGGTGAGATAATTTGTATGAAAAATCCAGGGAATCTGGAGCTTATTGGCTTCCATTCACGTGAAACTGAAACTCTTCAGGTCTCCAGCCGCCCTCACATATTCCTGCTGCTATACAGTGGGGAAGGAATAGCAGCTGGCAGATGATGGATAGCAATGCTGCAGCCCAAACTAAGGTTAGCAGTGACATCACTGATAGAAAGGGAAGCAGCTTGAGCTGTTTATAAAACTCCAGTTGGGAAGTTTGCCCCAGACTGCATTAGCCTCTGTTCGCTGCCTACCCTGCTTTTCCCCACTCAAATTCCAAGCTCCTTCAAGGGAAACAAACATCTGCAGAGACACAATGTTAATTGTTCTACTTAGGGCTGCTGTTTACATTTTTGGTGCAAGCAAGTCAAAGCATGTCAAGGCTATCCTGATGGCTAAAACAAGCCAGAAATCTTGTTCCGGCTGAAATAACACGGGGCTGGATTGTGCTCTCGCCTACCAAACCTTTTGGGATTGGCCATGAAGGGTGGAAATCAGAACCTGTACAAATCCGAGGGTGCAAAAAAAAGTAGCAGGGAGGCTGGTAAGAGGGGGAATGTGCTGGAGCCACCAGGGAAACGTCACAAGGTTAATGCAGTTTTCCATTATCTGAAAACAGGGGGATTACTCTGCATTTGTAAGCTTAAAATTGCCAGCTTCCCCGGGTTCTGCTCCCATCACAGTCTGGCCTAATGGCTCCTTATCAGGAATGATGAATCGCTCTTGAGCCTACACTTTGGTCCCTAATTTCCACTTTCCTTGCATCTGCTTAAAGTCCTTTTTAATTTTAACACGTACAGCAGCCGCTGAGCCAAGCGTGGCCCTGGTGCTCACAGCCATCCTGGTAATTACCGTGCTCACCGGGTCCCTTTAGGATGCAATTTCAATGGGGTGTGACTTTCACAATATTTTTTTTCTTGTTGTAGCCCGAGCCACTCCAGGAAGGAACTGTTAAACACGAGTCTCAGCAGGATCCATCATGACTGAGGACAGAACAGAATGTAATGAAACAGGGTGAATACGTGTCTCACTGAGCAGGATATGTTCTCTTATTTATATGGTCGATAAAGCTTTGGCTGAGGTTCAAAAAGGTGTTCAGCTTTCATCTCGCTGTCTTCCTTCCTCCACTCCCCTAAATATTAATGCTGCACTCATACCTCCCATATTCGTGGCTACTTTAATTGTTTACAGGTTTTTTAAATAAAGGCTTTGACTTTTAGCCTGTGCCGTTGCACAAGCCCTTCTCTGTCCTCACTCTGCCCGTGCTCCCTCCATCGCAGTGTGTCCTTGGCTGCCCGGCGGGCTCGGTCCGAGGCGCTGCGAGGGAGCAGACACCGAATCCATGCTGCCGGGAGTTCCGGAGCAGTTTCCTTGCCGGGGACGAGCCGGGACCGCAGTGTCGGGCTGTGACCCCGCTGGCACGGGGCCGTGTATGGGCAGTGGTGTGATGGTGTCCCCTGTGCCAGGGCGTTTGGCACCTGGGCTTGTTTGGAATCGTGCTTGTTGCTCTGGTCCTCTCCTTTGGGCTCTGGGGAATGTGACAAGGCTGTGTGGGAAGCTGAGGCTGTGCAGGAAGCGTGTGGCAGCGCTGGGAACTGAAGTCACATCTCCTGAGTCCCACCTGGTCCATAAAGCATGGACCCACTTCCCTCAGTAACTGAGTACAGCAAGAGCAGTCTCTTTTACATTATTTACGTGCTGGAAGAGCAGGGGCGGCTCTGTGAGGATGTAACGTGGCCAAGAAAGGGCAGCAGGGTTGTGAAGTGCCAGGTGACAGCGGGGGGAAGGTTTTGTGGGGTCGGGCTGTAACAACAGGGCTGTGCCTGTTGAACCCCGAGCTCCTCAGTATGCACCGTTTAACAGCTGGTTCCCGGGTCAGGAGGAGGTGACAGGGCATCCAGTGACTGTCTATCCGCGTGGATGTCTGTGCCAGGGGCAGTGGAAGGACGTGTAGCTCCTGCAATGCTGGCTGGTTCTTCCTGGCACCAATTTTGCTCCCTTCATGGGATCCCATGTCTTGAGACACATTTCACAAAAATTGCAGCAGCTGGGAGTAAATCAATCACACTGCTCTGCTTTGATCCTGTGCTCTGCTGTTTCTGTATCAGCCAACACACAGATAGTGAAATTCTCCTTTATCACCTTTTTGGCTGTGTTTGCAGTGCAAAATTATGGTACTTGAATTAGGGCCTGTGTTTATGAAAAGAGACAAGAATGATTGATATTTATGTGAGCATGAATTAAGCAAGTATTTTTAATTCCATGGCAATTAATTAAATCAGGGCAGTGACAAATAAGAGCATAGACATCCAATTAGGGGCTGTTGCACAGGCATATGGAGAAAATAAAGAAATTTTTCTGATGTAATGTGATTTGGATCAGGCCCTTAAGAAGGAATAGATTTTCTGCTCCAAATAATTATTCATTTGATTGCTATCAGAACAGGAATTTACTACAGTGTCTCTGGCCAGCCTGTCCTCTCCATCTGAAGAGGCTTGGGTTCCCGTCCTCCCAGAAAAGACTGTGTGTGTACAACACACTAGCAAAAAGCTGTGAATGAAAAACTGTTACAACATCAGTAAGAGTTGGTAGCTGGGAAGGAGTTTGTAAGTGATGCAATTTAATTTTGTTTTCCCTCAGAATTAAGCACTTTTAGGGACATCCCCGATGTGCAGGGAGATGAGCTGGCTGGTGATCTGACCCTGCTTCTGCAAGGGACCAGGCAGCACGGAGAGTTTGTGAGCAGCCTCTGCTCCTGGTCCCACCGCTGAGCTCAGAACGGGTTATTCTGCTTTCCCTTAACTCATCTCGCACCACGCGGGGCTGATCGGTTCCAGAAGCCGCTGCAGGGGCAGGAGGGCAGGGATGGGGCCGGAGCAGAGGTGGGCGAGCGGGGCCCGAGCAGGAGCAGCGGGCCGGGCTGGAGCGCGGTGGGAAGCGGAGCGGGGGCCCCGCGGGGGGACGGAGCTGGCACAGCGAGCCGCTGGCACAGCCCCGGCGGCCGGGCAGAGCTCCGTGCTCCGCACCCCTCCTGCCCCAGCCGCCCGCGAGCGCTGACTGTACCCACAAAGTATTCAGGAAAATAAAAGGAAACCGTGCTTACGTTTGGGTTTTCATGGCTGGCTTTTTATGGATGGCTTTTTACATCTCTCTTTCTTTTTCTTGGTCATGAAAGCGGTCGGGCTGCCCAGCAATCCAGATCTGAATTCCTTAAGCTGGGAGGCTTTTTGTGCAGTCTAACGTCTACCAGCCTAAGACCAAGTCAAGCATCGTGCACCAGTGATCTTCATTTTCCAGGCTTGTAATTCTGGCTTTACTGGAATGAAGGACAAAAGAACTGAATAAGTAAAAGAAATTGGGGGAGAAAATCCATATGGAATGGACACATTGGTTGAAACATCCCATTTCCTGAAAAATTGATTTTGAGGTATCTGTCAAAGCAATCCCTATATTTCTTATGATTATTATATCACATGGCCTTGGCATGGATTTGGGGTATTTTGGGAGGACCACCCAGAAGTGGGCCAGGTTTGGTTATTGGATTTACTAAACAGAACAAGAAGCACAGAGCTCCTGCCTGCTGTTCAAAAATAATATCGCAAGGGAAGCAAACCGCAGGGAGACCACAGGGAGGTGAAGCCCATTTTCCACTTGCTGAGGGAGCTACCCTTGCTTGCTGCAGAATGCAGTCTCCATATGCTGGGAATGATTCCCAAAAGTACTCCATCCTTGCCGACTCTGCTTCCTTTCAGAAGCTGCATCCACTGGGATGTAGGGCGAGGAAGTGGCTCTGAACAGGATACTCTGGGGTGTTTTCTCTGTGCAGTGAGGTGGAGAGAACAGCCTGTAAGAGAAAACACCAAATGGTGTTGGAGTAGAACAGAGAAAGCCTGTTTCTCCCTGTCAGTGTTTCTCAAGTTATGGATCCTGGACCACCCGATGGCCAGAGAGAGCTTTCTGGGCAGAGCACACAGCAGAAAGGGCTGCTCCTGTTCCAGACCTGTCTCAGGGCTCACTTTGCTCTTGGTGCCCTGCTCTCTTCCTCGGATGGGGAAGAGGAAGACAATGTGCTGATGGAGAGAAGGGAGAGAATTTTCCCCTCCCTAAGAAGCCATTGAAACGGAACACAGAAAATAGGGGAGGGAAAGGATAGGTGACCTGCAGGGACTGTGAATTTAGGATAGCTGTGGAAGCCAGGCTTCTCCTTGTGGTCTGCAGGAAGAAACATTGTCGGAAGGGTAAGCAGTGGTGAAGTAAATATGGCAGATTGTTTCAGAAAGAGATAATTCACTGTTCTGAGGCATTTGGATCTGAAAAGGGAGGCATTGGCTATACATGGAGCTGTGCCTTGTAACCCAAGCACAAACTACACCAGGATTTCCAAGCAGTAGTGGCTAAGCTGTGGCACACAGGTGGATGAGCTGTGCTGGTGGAACAAACTCCAAGGGACCTGGAGGGACCAGTGGGATGTGGAGGATCTGCAGACTGTGTTGTGTGTGGGTGAGGTTTCACCACCTGGTGATCTGTGTGGGTCATTGCTTAAGGCACCAGCTGAATTAAATTGTGCATGGCCTGATAGAGGTGCAATGCTGCCACAGCTCTGCTGCACAGTATGGCTCAGGGGCAGGAGCCAAAATGTGGCCAACAGGCCAGAATATGCCAGAATCTGTGGGCACTGGGCGCAGTGATTCTTGCCTACACGAAGCCACAACATATTTTGCAGTATCAGCATTGTTAGGTGCTGGTATGGATGGGAAGGAAAGAGGCAATGGAGATCTTTAGTTCTCTGTGCATTGCCTAAGTGACTATTCTTTTCAGCTTCTCAGAAGTTAAAGGGTTAATGAGAAAAGCTTCCTCCCCTCACCTCCCTCCCCCAATGTACTTGTTGATTTCTCATCCTCCTAGGCACGATTTTTGTTTGGGAATGAAATGTGCTTACTCATTCATATGCATTTATTACATGGACACGGTGTTTGGGTACATCATCCATCAGTGCAAATGTCACACTGTGCCAAAGCCCTGTGTCCAGAGTGACAGCTGAGTTAGTGCCTGGGCTCTGGAGCAGCCCCCTTGCCAAGATTCTGCAGCTGGACGCTTTTAAACAGAACTCAGTTATGAAAAGATCCACCAGAAAAAGAACCTGTGGTCACAAGTTGCTCTTGGGGAAGCTGCCAGCTCCTGTGGGCCACTGGCCTCCTCATGGGGACACTGAGGTGGCCACGGAAGGACCAACAAAGGGGTTGTGATCACAAGTGTTCTCAGCTGATCGGTTTCTGACTTCTCCTGCAAAATGACTTATCACTCTCCTTTCTGCTGAATTGGTTTGAAAGGTGCTGGTGCTAATTCTGCTGCCGAGCTCAGGGCTGAGCATTAAATGGCACACAAACCTCATCACTGTCGCTTCTCTTGTTGGCTGGAGCCCAGTTTGGAGGAGCAGCCTTTGGTGCATGGCAGTGATGGCACACTTGCTTAGGCAGATTCATTTCTCAGTGTGCTACTTGCTACTTCTACCTTTATTCTGCTACACAGGCATCTATTTTTTTTTTTACAACGATTTGGAGTTTTCATGGCAACAGCTGTGAAAGCCAATGGCACTCATACAAGTCAAACTTCAAGCAACACTCTGCAGAATACACAGAATACACTATTTTAGTGCACCACATCATTAATTAGGAGAGACAGACTGGGCAGGTTTGGAAAATATGATCTCTAGTGTTCAATTTTTAAATAGGATTTTGAAGTGGCCATTGAGATTCTCTGCAGTTTCTGCACATAGAGAAAAGTACAGCTAGAAAAATTAGGTCATATATTGATTAATCTCAGAACTGAAATAAATTATTTATATTAGTTACCAGCTGACTCTGTTTGTGATGGTTCTCCTGGCTATGGTCTTATTAACTTAATGTGGTAATAACAGGAGGAAAGAGAGGGATTGATGGTGTAGGAAGCCTGAAAATCTGAAGAGTTACTAAATTTATCCCAGTAATTTTGTGCTTAGAGCAATCAGGAAATTCAATTTTCATCCATGTAATTTATAAAATGCAGGTATTGTGCATGACAGGAATAATTTCCTTAACTCGTGTGGTGAGACATTCACACTTGAGAACCTCAGTGTGTCACCAGACAGTGTCACCAGTGATGGAGCTACAGTTGCACAGGTGACAACATGATTGGCTCCCACATTTAAAGGCTGATGCCTATTTAAAACCTGGGATTTTATAAATAAAAGGTAATCCTATAATTATTAATTTAGAAGCTTATTTTTCTCCAATCATGTTCCTTTTTTCTATTTTTTTAGCCTGTGTTCTTTTCCTTCTAAAATTTTTAACTGAACCTTTTCTGCTTACATTTTTTTCACTTGAAATGTTGGGTGGGTGATTTCTAAAGGTAACCAAATGTCAGCATTATCTCTGCTTCACGTGAAAATGCAGTTTATACAAAAATCTGCAGATTTCTAATATCTTTTTTAATATTAAAACCCCAGCATTTTCCCAAAATTGTTTTGGATCCAACTCCCATTTTGGATTTGGAAATGCTTTCAGGGAAAAGATTCTAACCAGCCTGATTTATTTTTAAAGCAGCAATGATGTTTGCAGTAGGGTGTAATTATCTTTAGTTCCAAGATCTTTGATCACAGTGTGTTCACATCTAAATCTGAGTTGGGATCTGGATCTCTCTTTTTTATGCCTCAGGCTATAATTTGTGGGGCTTCTTTGGCAAAAGAATTTGTTTTATGAGATACACACACACCAGAGCAGCACCACGTTTGCCCTGGCTGTGTGGGAGTACACAAACTTATAAAAAATGGATTGTGATGCCCTTTAGTGGGAAGAGAGAAGGGAGAATTCCAGCCCTGGGATTTTGAAAATGTTGGCAGCAGCATCAGGTAAGCATCAGATATTTGAGGTTAATGACTGCCTTGTGGAAATCAGTGTACTATGGGATTTGATTCTTGCATAAAAGAATATAGACATAAAACTGGGAATTTAGAGATAGGAGTGGTCTGAGAGCAGTACTCAGGGCTGACCAGGTGGGATAGGTGCCTCACGTATTTGTTTACCCACACTGCAAAACAACTCTACAAGAGGCTCTACAAGATCTGACTGAAAAGTACACAGAAATAATTGCAGAAATGGTCCAGTTGTTCAGCAGCTATTTTGCAAGAAATTTCTGTGTCTGTAGGAGTATTCTCTCCTGTTTAGCTTTAATTTGAGTCCCTAAAATAGACAGCTCATCTTGCCAGACTCCCACGGAGGGAGGCTGGGGCTCCTCCACAGGCTGAGTCAGGAGGACAGAGCAGTCCCTGCCTGCTGGATCCACAGCGTGCTGTGAACAACCCCCATCCCTTCTGCACAGCCCCTCAAAAATGGAAATAGACCTCATCCCATTTCCACTGGCAAACCCATAAGATTCCCAGTGAAAACTGTTTATTTGAGTGCAACTGGGACTGGGATTGCTGGTCTCAATAAGAATCCCAGATTTCTCTGGACTGTCAGGTACATCTGGACTGCCACACAACAGCTACAGAGTGTAACATGAAAAGCTTTATGTGTTCCCAAATTTGATTATAGGACTTAAAACATACTTTTCCAAATAAATAATTTAAGCATGGCTAATATGTCTTTCCCTGATCACCATTATTGTGATAGTGGATGATGAAAGCAACTGTGTTCTTGAATTGCTAAATTTGAGGAAAATAGGATCAAGTTTCAACTGTATGTATATTTTCATGTTAAATCTGTATAATCAAAATTGCACAGCCTCAGAGCTTACCATCCTCTACAAGGCAAAATGATTTAATTTGTTCTGAAATCTTAAATCATTGTCTGTTTATAGAAAAATGCCAGATGACAGGAGCAGTGAGAGGTAAATGGGAGGATGCTGGATGCTATCAGTTTTGACTGAGAAGGCACAATAAATCTATTTCTAGCAAGAAGAGAACTGTGCTGCTGGTGAAATGCTATTATCCTGCCTCTTCCAATATGTTTTCACCTGATGGATCAGAGAAGAAAATATCAGTATTAGCACACAACAGATTTCCCCTCTGAGTGAAAGTGACTTTATATCAGAAACACGTGCTAAAGATGTCTTTTGCATTCCTGCTAATTTCTCAGATCCAGCCTTGGGCATATGCTCCATATCTAATCTTGACTGCTGCATTAAACCAATGTCTGCTATTCTACTTTATCCTTTGTGTCATTGCAGACATGGTTTCTATTTTCTTAGCACTTCACCAAGGTAACATGTAACTGCTCGGAAAATGTTAACATCTGCAAAGGGAAAAAAGAACCAAAGGAAAGGAATTAATCAAAGCCTTGAGATTTATGGGCTAAATCCTTGGACTTTGGGCCAGGTAGTAGGTTTGTTTCTCTGCTGAGGCAGCTTATATGCAGATGCCTGAGACACTTCTGGTGTGGTAAAAGGAGACTGATAAACCTGTTTTGAAACCCCAGAGGCAGGGATTTCTACCCAAGGTACAGTGGATGGGTCCCTTGGTGGGAAGGCAGCAAATGGCGACACAAAACGAAGTGGGAAAACCTCTGGGACATTCAATAGCTAAAATCAAAATTGCTTTTTGATGGCATCCATGGTTTAGTCATCAAATCTTTGGTATTTTTAGACAGGATGAGTTGCTGTGCCATGTATAGAAATGTAGTTGGGGACTGCTGCATTACTGTAAGACACTTACAGGTACTCTGCCATTGACCATTACTGTTATTATAATTATGATTGTTGTTATTATTATGTACTTTGGAGGAATAACAAGAAATTAAGGTTTGGAATGGAAAAGTCAAAGTTCCTGGAAATGTTTCACTATTCACAGATCACCTGCATAGCTGTGGTTTCACAAGTACCACTGGTGCTTTGACAGTCGTGCTGTTAAATCTGCTGGAGACATACATTCAGACTGGATTCCCATTACTGGGAATGATAGTGGGTGTCTGGAATGGAAATTGTATGTTCTTTTGAAAGTTTCAGTTGTCACTATATGTTACTTGCAGCATTAATATTGCAAATTGCAATCTGATGTAGAAACATAAAGGGATTTACTACTACAGAGCTGGATGTGTTATGTGATGTAGTGCTGTGATATTAGACAATGTGACATTTCATGAATAAAACAAAAGATCTTACAGTACTCCTTATTAAGGGGAAAAAGTGCTTGAAGATGGTCACATTTACAGGGCAACTCTCTGAGGATTATTTCAAATGCTAGAAATTTTATGATGGCTCTTAAAAATCTAATTATATACTGATAGAAATTAATAAAATCCACAGGAGCAGAGATAAGCACTAATGAAATAAGATCAGTGAAGCTATAATGCTGAATAACAGGATTTATGTTAACATCTAAAAATCATAGTAAAACACCATCTAAATGCACACAAAACCCGGTGAATGAAAGTTGAAAGAAAAATGTTGCCACAAACTAATAAAGATACTTCTCTTCCTAAGATTAAGCATATTCTATCAGCCCAAACACTTGCTCAGAGCAGTGCAGAGAGGGGAGGGAGCAGTAAATAGCTACTCTTGATTTTCAGGATGGCCGTTTGACCCATAATGGGACTGAGCACTCTCAGGGGTGAGGCATGGCCAGCAGAGCCTCTCTTGGCCACCCTTCTCCTTCCACGTGTCAGCCAAGCTGCCTGGGTGGTGTTTGGGAATGGTGATGTGCAAACATTTGTGCTAACACCCTCTTCCTTGTGCTGCTGGAGGGCAGGACCCGGCCAGGGTGGCCACCACAATCCATCCTACAGATCTAGACAGAGGTGGTGCCTCTGGCCACCTCAAAATTTACCTGTCTGGTCTGGGATACCCCCTAAATCCCAGCATGGTGCTGATGATGTGGCCCCAGCACCCAGCAGAGTGGGCCCAGGGAAGCTGTGGCCCCAAATTCACTGCAGCTGTGGTTCAAAGTCTCCCTCTGGAGCTGCTGGGGGCTCCTCCCAGAGCTGACTTAGGGTGTGAGCCAGCAATGCACCAGGGCAAAAAGGATAAGCTACCACCGTGTGAAATGCATGGAGAAAAAAGCAAGATGTACTGGTAAAAATGCATCAGAATGAGTGTGCACAGGAGGGATGAATTAAAATTATTCTGGAATCGTCACATTTCAATTTTTCATGCTGCAATAAAATGTTTCTTAGAAAATTCTTGTGCTTGCTTTCAGATGCAGGTGAGCAGCAGAGCTGGCTTGGAGCCCGGCCTGGAGTTTGTTTTTCTGTAGATGCAACCACTGTCCTTGTTTGCCACTTCCCATGCAGCCATGGCCATTATCCTCCCCATTATTTTATTACCAGAGAACTGTGGTTCTCCATGGAGGGAATATTCTCATGGCTGAGCTCAGATTCAAGAGGATTTTGGCCTTTAAAATTTGCAGTAGTGTTGACATAGAATAATTTTCCCCTTATTAATCTCTGGACTTTGGGATTCTGCATATGGAAAACATTAAACAAGGCAGCCCACCTGTGCTTTCTTTTATTTATTTTTTGTTTAGGAAAGCATTTACCAACATTTCTCTGAAGGCACCTGTTCAGCTGTGGACACAGAAATTGCTCATTAAAATTTGCGTGGGCTGTCCTGAGACACACAAGACGAGGCACACGTAGTTTTGCACAACTAGTAGCTCATGGTTGATATTTGATTGATATTATTGTTATTGTTATTGTTATGCACTAGGAAACTAATTATTAATAAGTAACATCATAAATATGACCAGCTTTCATCTTAAAGCTTTCACTCATTTCAGCATTTCTTTACTAATTACCTGAAGACTTTCTACACTCAGAATATTTGGCATTACCACAGAGATCATGTCCAATGCAGGCTCTAGCTCCAGATCATGAGCTATGCTGAGCAGGATGCATTCAAGGACACATGTACCAGACCAACTCTTATGCACACCAATTGCTTGTGCTCAATTAAAAGTTGACATAATTTCATTTTCAAAGACAAAACACCTTCTGTTTTCACATCCCTGCTTTTATTGTCAGCTCACAATCCAAGATACTTCAGTCCACTGCACTGTGGTGCTTCGAGAGCATTCGTTGGGACCTGCAGATATTCCTGATGCTTGCACTGCACACCTAAAACCCCACGGTAATGAGTGTTTCCCTTCCCAGTGTAAGTGCTGCGAGCACTGAGAATATGATTAATGTGGCACATGTTTGCCAAACTGGGATTCCTCCAGCCCCCTCTGCTCTCAGTGAGTGGTGGGGATGGAATGTGTGGAGAGTGACTAAAGCAGCAAGAGCAGAGCTGGAGAAGCCCTCAGGCTTTGGCATCAGGAAAGCTCCGTATGGCCCCGGGTTCCACTTTGGAAGCTTGCTACACATTGAAATATAATTAATGGGACATCTACTCAGTCTTGAAGTTCATTTTAACCATGTTCAGCATTTAAGAGTCGAGACAATGAACACTTGATGTTGCAGAACGGTGCCAAAAATGTAAGACTGGAGCATTCCTACTCCTGATTTGTTTTGACAGATATTTCATTTTGTGAAGCTGCAGTTAGAGCAATAAAAACAAAATTCACCACAGAAAAACAAACACCAGCTCCCCTTGCAGCAAAACTGATACATTTTTCAAATCCTGGAAAATTGTGCAGCTAGAGCCCATTGAGTTTCCACAGGAGGTAAAGCTCATTAGCAAACACATGAAAGACAACAAGCAGATTATTATGAAAAAGATATTTGTACAGTTATTTCAGCAAGAAATTTAAAGTTTCTGGTTGCTGGCACTTAGTGTGTGTGACCTTGGCTAGGGAATGCTTATTGCTGAAAAACAGACACTCCGAGCACCCTTAGAGACAGCAGGAGAGCTGGAGCGATGGAATTCAGTGAAAAGGAGTCAAAGCTGACGTTTCTCTATTTATTCCACCAACAGATCATCTGTTCAAGGAGGTGTACGGAAGAGGAAAAGCATCCCTGGAGTGGGCAAAGGGGGGAAGGAGCGGGGCATGGCCAGGATTGTGTGCTGCTGAGGGAGGATCTCCGCTTTGCCCCCAATCAAAGGGGATTTGTGCTAAGCCGAAGGATGCCGGGCGCCGTGAGCCTCTGGAGCACAGAGGAGCTTTCTGTTAGAGCTTCCTGTGCTTTGTTCCACAAAATACATTAGCGGGAGGAAGAGAGCTCTCACTACAACCCTGATTACTATTTCCTTTAATTCCATCAAAATGACTTCTTCCCAGCACAGCCTCCCCAGCCAGATGCTCTCCCGGCCTGTGGAGGGTTTGGGACCTTCATCTGCGCTGCTGGAAATGTTTTGCAGATTTCAGCAGGACTCCTGGGCTGGGTGTATGAAAGCACAGCTTAAGCAGTGACAAATAGAAAGCACATGCTTAGTAAAGCTGCATTACACAACTCCATCCCACTTTTAATGTCATCCATCCCTAGAACAGCAAACCTGTGGGGACTTGTGTCTCCGTGTGTGTCTTGGAAAAGGGAGGTAGGGCTGAGGTTATGGTGACTTGTCAGGACAAGCTGGTGGAGGGATTTGGGTCCACACAGGACCATCATTAGCTTGAGGACCCTGGGGGCTTGATCACCACCTGATTCACAGACATGAGTTGTTCTTTCATGTGACAGGACAGCCCCTGGCTTATCTAAACACACAACAACACCCTCACCACAAAAACTGAGGCAGAAACACACAATCAGAGAATCAATAAGCTTGGAAAATACCTCTAAGAGCACTGAGTCCAACTGCTAACCCAGCAGCATCATGTTCACCACTAAACCATAGTTCCAAGTGCCACATCCAACACTTCAGGGATGGTGACTGCACCACTTCCCTGGGCAGCTGGTGCCAATGCCTGATCACCCTTTCAGGGAAGATATTTTTCCTAATAACTG
Source organism: Irena cyanogastra (assembly GCA_013397155.1). NCBI lineage: Eukaryota > Metazoa > Chordata > Aves > Passeriformes > Irenidae > Irena > Irena cyanogastra. The sequence continues at coordinate 103,770 of VWZV01001474.1, read as the reverse complement.
ATCTAAATCTGCCCTTGCTCAGCCTGAGGCCGCTGGTCCAGTCGGTCAGGTCTGGCAGGGGGTGCCTGAGTGGTTCCTCCTGCTGGAGCTGGGGGTGAAGCTGGCTCAGATCTGCCCCCCAGGCTCTGCAGTCAGGTTCACCCTCAATCAATATCTGCTTTCACAGTGAGCTGTATCCTGCTCCCTGAAAGATCCTTCCAGGATTCACTTCCAGGACAGAGCAGGCAGCAGAAATTAACCCCAGGGTAGATCCTCCTCTGCTTTCATCCCTGACACCATCCTCCTCACTCTGCTCCTTCCCCCAAGTTTCTCAGTGGGTGCTGAGCACTGCTTGGATATTTTCATCCATCTAATTTTGTTTTACTCAGTCTGAGCAGCCTTCACAAGACAAAATTGTAATCTTTCCAATTTGAGCCCCTGTGTGCTCAGCAGCCCCAGCAGAGCACTGGTAGCATTTGACTAAGACCAATGTTCTCTATGTGAACTCAGAGTCTGTGTTTTATTTAATTTTGTCTTTTTCAATTAAGTTTTGTCTGTCCTTCCATTACTGTTTTGAGCCCTGTTTAGCCCTAATGTTGAATATGCATGCATTTCTAAGTGTTTTGTTTATTTCAGCTGCGTATCTCACACATTTTTTCAAAGACAAAAATAACATTTGGTTTTATGGTTTTGATTTTTTCTGTAACTTTTGTTGCTGCAGAAATGTTGACGGTTTGGTTCAATTATCACCATATCAGTATTTTCATATATTTGGAATGGGAAGGGAGGAGGACAGAAAAACAGGCAGCAAAGGCGCTGAACACTGCTACATGTAAAGCTAACAGAAGGAAAGTGAAATAACATGGGATATTATCACAATTTTTTCAAAAATGCTTTCTGAAGTTATCTGTATATTTTAAGTTTCCCACAGTGATACACTTCAAGTTTTTAAAACAACACAAACATTTGCCTTGGCCAACAGCCTAGTGTAAAGAATAAAAATTATCAACACAACTAAATGGCTTAAAAAGACAAGGTATTGTCCCTGAGGAGAAACAGAGAATGTAAAAGTAATCTGTACAGGCACAATGCTATTCTCGTGTGGCCAGCAAAAACAAATGGGCTGAGCCAGTTGTCTCTTTTAAATGAAGATATTTTGTTCTTTACCTGTCCATCATCTCTCTAGGATGCACACATACCATCTGACTTGACTACTCTGAGTACAATTAATATTTGTTCTGTGTCTTATACGTGCTTTTTTGGTAATGACAGGACATTTATTTATTGTTCTTCATCAAGAATTAATAAAGAAGCCAGAGGGGCTATAGATCTCATGATTCCCTGGCAGAGAGTTGTGAGCAGGTTGTCTGAACTCTACAACCCCAAAAAGGTAATTCTTTTTCATGATTTCGGCCTTATTGCATTCACAAAGGTCGTTGAAGTCCATTTTTTCCATCTTTGTTGTTTGTTCTTCAGCCTTTTTTTTTTTTTTCTGGTGAAAACAGAAACTAAGTTCAAACCTCTACTGCACAGAATTCTTTGGCAGCTTTTTAAAGCTGCCCGGAAACCATTGTGAAAACTTCTATAATCAGATAGCAACTGATATACAGTGAGTGCTGATAGAAGTGTTTGAAAATAAAATGCAGGGTGCTATAAAACAGCTTTACAAGATAGTAAATAACATTTCAAATATGCAAGGAAATCACATTCCAGCCCTGCTTTGTCTCTGCTGCCTTCTTTCCCTCCAGGATCTGTTCTTGTGTGGGAAACCCTCTCCATATGAGATGGAATTTAGGCTCCCTGCACGGCTTTCACAGGAGATGGGAAGAGAGAGACAGACTTGGGTTTCCCATCAGCCTCATCAGGAGGCTCTCACTGAGCACTGAGAAGCCCCCAAAGAGCAGCAGTGTCCTGGCTAGGACGGGGAACATGCATTCCCTCATGCCATGCTCTGGCCCAGTGCTTGCTGCTGTCCTCTGTGCACTCCCAGAAAATGGGGCAGAGCCTGGCCTTGGCACCAGCGTGCTGGGAGAGCCTGGTGCATGCTGGCCAGGCCATGTGATCCTGCTCTACCTCCCCAGCTCTTGGCTTGATAAATACCAAGTGATCTGAGAGAGCTTAGTCCTAATGAAAGATGAGTGTGGGGACTTACTGTCAAAGGTCTTGAGAGAGGCTGCCAAAAGGGAAAAAACCCAAACCAATATACGCAATACAAAAGCAGTGTCTGACCAAAATGAAGCTGTGAGAGTGACCCTGCTAATGAAAAGAAATTGTTTGCATGGAGTTATAGATGAGTGAATGACCAGTCAGGGGAAAATATTGTTTTCCTGGGAAAGCTTAACATTTGAATAAGGAAAAAAGACTGCTGCTTATCTGTGGCAGATTACTGTGCCCTATTGAAAACACTGCCCTGAATTTTTCTCTCCCTCTTTCTGAAGCTGTTCTTTTTCAGATCAGGCAAAAGCGAAACAAATGTGTAATTGTCTCATATGTAATCTCTAATCTCAGTTTCGGCACAAATGTGTAGCAGCCCTTAACAGAGGAAGAGAAAAATGTGCTTGTTTGGAATGAAGGTTTGGTCGTCTCTGAGCACAGACACTGTGACATACTGTTCACATCTTGGGCAAGGGATCCTTGTGACTTTTAACTTGTTCACAAAACTGGCTTTAAATGGATTTTAGTCAGAAATGAAAATGTATGGGGTCATCTTAGAGACTGGAGCATTAGAAAAAGAGAACAAATGCTGTGGGATATTTTCATGGAGATGTAGGGAGTGACTGTTAAGTGCTGGTGTAGGTATGAGTTCGTCAGGGTACGGGTGCTCGTTTCTGTCTACACCACATGAAAAAATCAATTTAATTTAATGAGAATACTCTAAGCTTCAAAATGGAAACATGCTGAAGTACCTTCCCGGGGCATTAAACAGCCGCCCCCATGTCATCTCTGTCACCAGTGTCAAAGTCAGCCTGTTTGATGAATTTTGCCCTCTTACTGTGAAATCGCATGTGGTTTGCAGTAGAAATTTGTGAGTGCCTTTGAATGCAAAATCCAGGCTGTAGATGTGTGGATGAAAGGCTCTGTATAAATGTCAGCCTTTATTATTGTTACAAATTTCCGGCTTCTGTTATTAAGACATTTTATATGGATCTTTGCGTGTCTCTCCGTCTGTGAGTTTGGATTAAATGCCTGCCACAAATCTCCCTGGCATCCCATGGAGGGGATTGCTTTAACTTGGTGCTCTTCTAACCTTTCCTTCTGTTCAGGGAATAAACCTGCTTTAAAAAAATGACCCCATAAAAGTGGAGTAAACTCTGAGCTCTTTGTTTTTCTCAGGTCTAACCTCCAGGAAGACTATAAATTCATTTATTCCATAAAATACAAAGAAGTAAATCTTCAGCATAATGTGTGGGGAATTAGCCACTTAACTCCCATTAACATTAATGGGAACTGAATATTTATTTGCCCCACAGCACATAAATCTTTGCCTTGTAACTTCTACAGTTTCTAACTAAAATGTTTCCATTGTTCTAAGGATCACGGTTATCCTGCTGGAGTGTTTACTGGGTTGTCAGGCTATGGGAGATATATTGGATGTTTCAGTCCTTTTCCTTCAAGTAAGCTGTAAAATGCATTGGGGCTCTGTAATGTGAACTTTGTGAAACCTCTGTGTGATAAGCTCAGATGATTCAAACCTCCTCTGCTTGGTGCTGGTCCCGTGGTTCCTGCTGGGAGCAGGACTCATTTGACAGGAATAAACTGCTGTGACTGATGGGCTTTTGGTCTGTGCCTGGGGTGAAGGATGGATGAGGCTGAGGCTTCTGGTGCTCTGCCACGAGTCTTCACTTCTTCCACAATCTCTGTTTCTTCATTTCTTCCTCTAAGCCTGTGTTCTCATTGTAAGAGAGTTACACTCTCAGCTCACTCTTCTCTCTTTAAAGTCAAGATCAGGCAAATCAATCAAGCCCCAAATAAGCCTGCTTTGAGGAGATCTCTTGTCTCTCCCCTGGAGGGAGGTGAAAGGGCCACAGCTCAGTGAGACCTGTTGGAGGCTCCACAGTTATTGTGTGTATTTACCTGGAAGACACTGAGTCTCTCTCAGGATGGATGAGCCAGTGGAGCCTCACAAATACATGAATATGAAATCTGCCACTCACTGGCTGAAATCCAGGCTCTGTTTTTACTCCATGGCAAAACTTCCCATGACTTCAGCACACCAGGTTTAAGTAGTGCATGAAACTACTTTTCCCTGAAGCATTCCACAGAAACCTATTGCTCTTCTGTGTGGTTTATTTGAATCACTCAGAGGAAGTTAATAAATCCTCCAAATTTCTGGTTAAAAGTAAATAAGTAACAATGGAAGCAGAAAAACTCCATCTTACCTCCTATCGATTTATGAAGTATTTTACAAATAAAGCCTTCCTCTGCACCCAAGTGCATTGGGCAAAAAGCAAGAGGCTTAAACTAAAGCTGGAGAGTTTTAGGCAAAACATCAAGAAAGGCTTCCCAGGGGTGAGGGCTGGGAAGCACAGCTGCAGACTGTGCAGCTGCTGTCTCCAGGAGCAGGCTAGACAAATTGTGAAGAGGGACCTAGGTGGTCTTGTTGAAGAGGAAAAGAAGGGTCATTACTTTATACACTCCCTTTCAGCTCTGTCACTCTGCTGGAGCAAGAGGGGATGCAGTGATTTTTAAGGTTGTCGGATCAATTCTGTTTAGTTCTGTTAGACTTTTCAATGAACCAATAATATCATCTTCTGATCTCACTTGCCCCTTTCCTGTGTCCCTGTGATCTTGGGGAGTCCCAGGTGGTGGAGAACCTGCCTTCCTTCCCTGTTCTCCACCTTTTGCAGGGAGCTGAGCACAAGTGAGCCCTGCACACTCCAGCAGTGCAGGACTCTCCTCTCATGGCAGTGACACTCAGGCAGCCCTCAGCTGAGCTAAGTGTGCAGAAAGCCTTTTTTAGCAGTGCCTCAACCTCTGGTTTTATTATGCAGACCAGCTCCCTCTCTGCACCTGTCAGGTTCCTCCTGAGACTGAAACGAGAGCAGTCTCCACGTCTGTTTTCACAGCTCCAAAGCAGAGACAGGGATTTGTGAGGAAACCATTAAGCAATGCTATACCATTTGTTGTGGATCCATTTTCTTTCCTGAAGCCAAAGTATTTGTTTTCAAGGTTTAGGGAACAGAATTCTGGTGTGACTTAGGCCAATATAAATGCACAGGACCCCTCCAGGCAATGAGTACAAACGCTTTTGATTCACACACTTTGCTGCACTCGAGGCACAGGGATGAGAACCATGTCTGCCTCTGGAGCTCTCAAGCCACAGAGACTGGCTCAGGGATGGGACATCTATGAAATATTAAAATATCAAGTTGTTGCCATTATTAGGTTTTCAAAGCACCATAATCATAAACAATGGGCAAACAGGAAACCTCACCTGCAACACGTTACTGGCATGTTGAGCACATCCCTGGAGCCAGCTTTGATTTCAGGTTTAGTTCCTGTGAAAAATATTTAATCAGGAAACCTTTACTCAAGCTTTATTTAGTTTTCTGTTTTCTCAAATGTGACACTATTCATCAGAATCTTTGAAAATATCAAATCAATTTTAGCTGTGAACATGTAAGATTAGTATAAGCCTCAGTGTACATCACATTTAGCAGATTCCTTCCTGAATGAGCCCTTAGCAGACTCTGCAACGGGCATCAGTTACTGAATGTAAATATCTGAAACAAAAACTGCTTAACAACGTTCAGAATCTCCTCTCAAAAAAGAAGGATAGGAAATGATCAAAGAGAGCAGAAAACTAGAGAGGAAATTGCAATTACACAATCTGAAGTTAAGTGTTTCCTACGGAAAAGAACGTGGTGCCTTTAATCATGAAAGATGGAATTCCCATTAACTGTTCTCTGTCACCCACACTATGGTGCCACAAAGGTCCCATCCAGCACAGCCATTAGAGGAGACACTTCCAGCTGCACTGATCAGGATCCATTGGCACCATCCATGTCCTTGAGGAAAGGATTCTCCAGCCGGACTGAGCCACCAGGGCATCTCCCTGGAGCAGCCAGGCTCACATGGACACCTGATTTATACGAGCTGGCTCTGTCCTGGCTGAGGGTGGCACAGCCACAGCAGCTCTGTGGCACCGTAGGGGCACAGACACAGTGTTGAGCAATGCCATGGACCAGTCAGGATGATTTATGCTCAACCATGTTTGGAGAAGAAAATGCATGTATCAGATAAAACCCTATTTATCTCTTTTTTTCCCCCCTCTTATTATTCTAAAGTGCTGGAGGGGTTTCCAGCAATAGATAAAATCATTTTCACAAAACTGAAATGCGAAATTTGTTCCAGAGCTTGTTAGGTCCTGAAATCTGGAGGTGGGGTTGGGAAAATGGCATTCCCAGCTCTTCTCCAACAACAAAGCTATTAGAGCCTTGATAAATGTTATCCAGTGCTGCTGTTTGTGCCATATTCCCAACAGCAAACGCAAGCATCTTCAGGATCCAACAGGCTCCCAAGGATAAGCCTAGCAATTCAACTAAAAATAAATATAATTAACCCATAAAAAGAAAAATGTCTGTAAGATTATCATCCTTGCAGCTGGTTGGAATGTGCTTGGGAAATATTGTTGTAGCTAGTTGCAAATCAAATATGTTTTACATGGAGACAGTGTTGCCAAAATAACACAAAATATATGTATTAAATAAAAGATGTAAATGGAAAAAAAGATAAAATAAAAAATGGAAAAAACATTTTCACATGTTTAGACAAGTTGCTCATAAATATTCTTTCCTTCTCTTAGAATCAACGAGTTGGTTTCTGGCCTAAGGTTGTGTTTTGTAACCTGTCAGACTGCAACCTGCAAGAGTGGATAGCAAACATCAGATGAGTGATCCAAGGGATTTACTCATTTTTAATGGCTAATCCTTCATTCTTATGATGTTCTAATCATTAATGACCTTTATCATAATCCATCCCCTCCTAAAATTTCCACTGCTGGGAACTTGTTCAGATTAACTATCAGATATATTGAATAAACTGTCTAAATCATGTTGTCTTGTCTCTGTTAAGTGTCTGGCTAAGTGAGACTTTCCAATCAGGACAGTAATGAGCATCACACAGAGAATATCATATCACCTCCCCCAGTTTCCTAAACAACTGATCTTGGAGAACCAGTACTAATGGGTTTACAGCATTTCTGAAAAGTGAAAAACTTTTCATGACTAGATCATCTAACATTGTCTGAAGAGTGAGAAATTAATAATTTCATGTAACACCCACAAATAACTTCAAAAGAAAGTGAGTCAGTGCTCAGATTCTGAAGAATAGAGCCTTGTGGCAGAGCCTCTAATCTTCTTAAAGATTCCTTTCTCAGACTGCCACGAGATGCTGTCTGGACACACTCTCACTGATGTGCCTGACGGATCAGTTCCTGTCTCTTCAGAACTAATTAATTCTCTTGACTTTCAGCAAAGGGAATGGTGGCACTGAGCACCTCTCAGGAGCTATCAAACCCCTCACAGGTCTGGGCTCATTAGCAGGACCTGTAATTAGTGCTCCCATTGATGCATTTGTTACACTAACACCTCAAAAGCTTCCAGTGTTTACCTGCCAGATAAATTTCCCAGTGTCCAGTGTATTAAATTCTTCACTTGCTAAGAGTGCAAGGGTGTGGGGAAGTGAACACATCAGGTAAGGTTTGATTGCACAAAACTGCCAAAGAAAAAACAAACTATTGTCAAGTTTGCTGGGCAGCTGAATGGGAATCTGAGAAGGAATTCATTAAAAATCATGTCACATACACCTAGGGTAGAGCCACGACTGGCAATTGGCTTTGCTGGAACTAAAAGGCTGAGCCCAAACTTTTCTGGAAAACTCCCTAAGGCCATTTCATTTACAAAAAGACCAAGCTTTTGAGAGCATATAATTATCCTTCATCCCTGCCATCTTATCCTGCATTAAATTTAATTGCTCACAAAACTTGGCAACATTCTCAAATCCATTTAAAGAAATTAAGTAGTTCTGTCATTTTTTAGTACTCTTGATATGAAAGTGTTTCAACTTTCACTCTTGTGAAAGTGACAAGAACCTCTGCCTCCTCCCCTTCCCCCAAAATATACATTCTTCCTGAGAGCACTGAGCTCAGAAGGAACAGATGGGCTAAAAATAGTTGATTTTGGCCAAGACTATCAAAAGTCATCAGTGATTTTCAGTGCCTCTATTTTTAGAGGTGAGTGCTGACCACTTACTGGAAGTCACATTCTTTCAAGCTTGCAGAGCTGGGCACCCAAGCCTTGCTCTGTTATTTCCAAAGTAACAGGTTCTGAGCATCAGGGCTGTGATGGAGTCACCCCTCTGTGCCTTGCTCTGTTATCCCAGCCCAGAGGAAGCTCCCCAATGTTCCTGTGCACAGGGCTGACCCACTGAGCCCCTGACCACTGAGGCACTGACCCACTGAGCCCCTGACCACTGAGGCACTGACCCACTGAGCCCCTGACTCACCAGTGCTGTTCAGTATGTATGCAGCCAATGCCATTTGAATTTTCTCTCCACCCTTCACTGTCAGTTGGTAGAGTCAAAACTGTCACCTGCAAATGAGACTCCTAAAAATAGGAACCAAAGGGTGTCCCCATGGCACTTCCATCCTTGCTCAGTCTTTGCTGCTGGCACCTGTACTAGTTCTTTCAATCTTACATGAAAAACTGTTTTGATATTTACCTGCCTAGTATATGAAGGTGCTTTTTTTTTACAGGTCATGAAGAGGACAAGGCATTTAAATATATTTCTAAGGTAAAAGATGAACACTCCTTACTCCTTTCCATAAATGTGGCATGCAAAAACGATGTCAGCACAATTAGAGATGGGGTGGAAATTTTGAGCTCACTGAGTGAATATCTGTTAACATCGGCCTTTTGTCTACAGGTCTCTTTTCAACTGTGAAATGCTGTTAATCCATCATGAAGTCTTGTCATGTGCCTGCTAATTATATGTTTTGTTGTTCTTCAAATGAAAACAAATGAATTTGGGTTTGGGGTGGTAGGGGAAATTCCTGATGATCGAGTAAAAATATTCTAATGGCACATGTGTCAATTAAACCCCTAATTAGGTTTTCAAGAGGTATTTTCAAACATTCTAAGCACCTACAGCTTCTGTTGTCTGCAGTGTTATGTGCAGAACTCCGCTGGACCCAGCACAGCACTACATTAAATAAATGTCACATTTTATGTACAGTGTGAAAGACAATTATCTGTGAAGCAAAGGTCAATGAAGTCAGATTTTCTGCTGTGTTTATGGGTGATAAACATCTTGAGAGAGAATGTGAACATCTCCAAACACGGGGTTATAATGTTAATATAGTCCCTTATCGCTTTATAAACGATCTGTATCCTGACACGGGAAGTGAGCTTCAGTCCCAGATGAATTACGAGTGAGTGACTCCCTAATATAAATAAAAGCAGGAGGATGGGCCCTGTTGAGCAGTCTGAGCACAAGAGCAGGAAATAGGAGCCAGGGATTTATCTCAGCTTTGGAGAGGGAGCTGCTTTGGAGTCTGGTCCAAAGCTCTGGTAATTAAGTGGGAGTCATTCCAGCCCTATCAGAGGGCTTTATCACTCTTTATTAGGGCTACCATATGTCCACTTTTTCTCTTACATTTGTCTTCTTTTTCTGCCCCCAAGATCTTTTTCACTGGGTTTCTGAAAGGTGCAGCTCATACCCAGGTGTCTCCAAACCCTGAAGTGCACGTGTGTATAGGTGGATTTGGTTTGTCACAGTGGGCAGATGTAGATGGCAGTGAATGAATGGGGAGATGATGGAGGGTTAGGGTATCCTGGGCTGACAGAAGGACCTGTGCTGGGAAGACTGATGACGGGGAAAAAAGGGGATTTTGGAGTGAGGAAATGAGGAAGAAAAAAGGTAGTCAGGGAGAGATAAGTGAGAAAAGAAGATGACTTTGGAATAGGAGGCTCTGTGATGCAAAGAAGGATATAGGGTGGGGGTCCTGGGGTCACTGCCTTGTCATTTAACCCTTAATTGGGACTTTGAGGGTGGATTCCCACAGACTTGTCCAAGCTGTCATGTCAGCTTCTCTGCCCCTGTGTGCTGCCAGTGCCTGCTTGGGCTGGGAGAGAGGGTGGCTCTACTTGTGGCCTTGGAAATGTCACAAACTCCCCTGCTTCAGTGCCCCTCCTGCATGGCAGGGTGAGTGCCACAGTCATCTTCTAACAACAGAATAAAAGTCTGAAGCCTTAAACTTGAGAATAAAGTTGTGGGAATAAAATTGCTTAATGAAATTGTATTTGGAAGTGAAGGTCTTTCTTTTCATAGCAGTGCAGGTGGCTGAGACAGTGATGGTTCATGTCCAGCCCCTCCTGCTCCTCAGGATGTCTGGCTCAGGGGGGAACACGTCCACTGCACAGTGAGAGATGTCCAGGTGAGCCTTAGGTGGCTTCACCTGGTTCTGGATTCACTCCAGCTGGCTCACAGCCACTTCTCCCACTCTCTGCCACCAGATGTGTCTCTCCTCTCCCAAACTTTGAGTCTCAGACAAGACATCCTGTGACTTCATCCCTCCTCAAGGATTTTCACAGTGTCCTGGTTGCAGCTGAACTCCAAACGTACACATGTCTGGAGCTGGGGCTATTCTTTCCTCTGACAAATTTTTCAGACCTCACACCTCTACAGCTAAACAAATGTAATCCAAGCATCAGATCATAAAATTTTGGAAAAAAATTATTTGAACTGCTGGCATGGCTTCTAGCAGTGCACTGGGGGCAGCTCTCCTTTCACGTGTCTCCTGAGGCAAGTAAAGCATTTCACTCCTGGTAACTGAGCTATAACTGTAGGTCTCAAGCAGCCCATGTTCCACGTTACAATGTGAGAAATCTGAGGGCTTTTGCTTTTTGTGCAGGAGATTATCAAAGCACCTTTAAAAGGAGCCAGATTTCCTGCCTCACCTTTCCTCTCCCCTTGCTCCTACATTCACTCCTCGAGAAACAAAAAGGTGTCAAACTTTCTTCCACACGTCCAAACGAGCCACACTGCCTGGGCAAGTGAGGAGCAAAGACTTTGGCCTCCTGAAGGCTCTTTGCTGGCAGCTCACAGGCAGGCAGCAGCTCTCTGGTACAGGGACAAAGACAACTGATAACCACGGGCACACAGGTTGTTTCCCTAAGCTGCTTACACTCGGTCTCTACCAAACCCAACGTACCACAGCAAACAAGTCCCTTCATGTTTTAGGGAAAAGAATGTGATTTTGCAACTCACTGTTCTGCTTTTTCCTCTGTGGTCCACACTTGACTTTGAAGAAGTAAAAGCTCAGGGAAGTCAGGATAAGACGTATAGGGCTGATCCTCACTCCTCACCCAGGTCTCTCAATTACCTGAACTGTTATTAATTAACTCTGAGAAACTGTTTATTAAAAGTAAACTTTTGCCTTGTCCTTGCAAATGACCTTGGAGTTTCAGAAGTGCCAAGACTGATGGAGTGCTGGTGTCAGGGGGCTGGGGAAGGTGGTGGGTACGAACATGGGTCACCAAAGGGTCACCACACCACTCAAATGCCAGGGATTAACAGAAACACCAACAGTTATCTTTTGTGAAACAGACAGGTGTCACATTTGCTTTGTTTTGCAAAGGGTTAAAATTGAAAACTTCTGGTGTTGGGTTTTTTTGTTCCCTCAGAAAAAAATAAGGTCATTGTTTTATTCTGGATGAATGCCTGAGGCACCAGGGTAGAGCATCCATCTCTCATGGTGCAGAAACCAGTGGTTTCTCTGCTTCCTCACCCATTGTTTGGGGTATCAGGTGAAAGATTTTGCACCATTCAAAAAAAAAAAGACTTGAAAATAACTTTCCACAGTGCAGGTGGACACCAGATACTCTCCTGGATGATGAGGGCAGGAGAGACAGAAAGGGGTACAGTCCTGCTCTGCCTCCTCGCTCAGCAGTTTCAGACCTTGTCTGGAGTTAAATTTAGCAGAACAAATACATTTGCACAGAAAACCTTGGTTCTAATTAACTGCTATTTTCTAGCAACACAAACCCCAATTCACTGAAAACTTCCTGGTGACTGGGATAGAACTGCCACTGGTTTGATGGTGCTCCTGACACAAGGCAGGATCAGTCTCAGCACTGGAAGGATAAATAATCAATTTTCGCATGCTGGAGGAGCAAAACTGAAAGCTTTTGATGTGAAAAAGCACCTGAACAATCAAATGCTGACATTCACAGCTCTGGAAAATTCGACTCTGAGAGTGGGCACTGAGCTTGAAGGAGCAAAGAGAGGTCACATGTATTTTTTTGTGGGAAGACAGTGGCTGCACCTGCCAGCTCATCCTAAGAACTCTGCTGAGGTGGGAGGAAGGAGCTTAAGGATGTGCCAGTTCTTTTCTGTGAGGTGGCTCTGTGCCCACTGCAATTATGGAAGGAGGAAAACAGCAGTTTTGTGAATAAAGCTGGCAGCTGCCCAACACAGCCCGAAGAAATAACCGTACCTTGGAGAACCCTTCCTTTTTCTCTCTGGGCTGGGCCAAGCTCTTTAAAGGAGTTTAGCACTCATGTAAGCATCTTCATTTCAAGATGCTCATTACTGATAGAACCTATCCTGATCCCTGAGCAGTCTCCAGCCTGTGTTGGCATGAAATGTCTATGATGCTGGTGTGGGAGGTTTGCCTGCCTTAGACACTTAATCTGTAACGAGTGAAAGTTGGTTTCAGCTCAGAAGCATTAGGTTTAAAAATACTTCTAGGGTTTAACAGTAACCATTATAGCTCTGGACAAGTTTATTATCCTATATGGTTGCTGAACAAGCTTAATTCTCAGCCACAAAGGCTTCCTCTGGTACTTTTAATCGAGTTTCACATGGGAAAAAACCATCCTTGGATCAGTTCTGACCGCACTCCCTTTTGCTGTGGCTGGATGCAGCGGGACTTTGTTTTCCCAGTATGAGACACCAGGCACAGAGCTCCTCAGCTGTGTGGCTCATGTTGGTTTAAACCAGGCTCACTGGTTCTGAGCCTGCCTGTGTCCTTACAATCCTTCCCAAGCCTCCCCTGGACTGCAGAGCTGTGCTCAAGTCTCTTTGCAGCCATCCTTGGGGTTACAAACTAAGCCCATAGATTTTGAGCTCCTCTTCATCATGTATTTCAGCAAGTTATTCTGCAGAGTGATGAGGCCATTTCCCACATCCCACACATCTCCTTACACTGGGGAAGTGAAGGAAAACACTGTAAAGGAGTAATAATCCCTCTCCATGCTGAGGCTGGAGGGAGAGGAACAGCCCTGCAGTTATTACTGAGTATTGGCAGCCTCCCGGTAACAGCAAAGCCTCCTCCAATGGGTGTATCAATAAATCAAATGCATGAACATTAACACCATGTGGTTCTTTAAAATGGATCTTTGTTCATATGGTGAGAAGCTGTATTACCAAAGTTTTACAAACATAAAAGACACAAATTTAGTCTTCTGGAGTATGAGCTTCGGCTCATACTGAGCAAAAGCCAACATTACTTTGCTAATCAGTCCTAGTAGTTTTATCTATCGAAAAATAACAGGACAAAGGATTCAACAAGGGCAGAGGAGTCATCAAGAAAAGAAGATGAAATGAGAAATAATGTGGAAAATTAGGAAGAGTCTGCTAGAAACAAAAATTGCATCAAGGTTAAAGCAGAACTGCACTCAATGAAATGTGAGTTCTTGCAAACCCTTTTATGCAATTATGGCAGAAAGGCTAACATGAAGAACATTATGCAAAGAAAATAAATACCATAGAGAAAAAGAAAGGTGAATCCAGGTTAAGACAATGTAAATAGCTTTCTGATACACACACACCCTCCATGTCCTTCATTCTTTCTGAAGAAAAGTATTACATTTTAAAGTCAATAGATGTGTTTATCTAAGTCACTCCTAGCTCACTACACAAGGAAGGCTTTGAGGTTTTTACTTTTTGGGTCCAGACATAGTAATTTTTCTTTGGTTTTTTTTTTTCCTTTTAGAAAAATGCAACAAATTTTTCATATTAAAAAACAAGAGATTGAAAGATTACTTTTGGCATTTCCATTCCGTGACCCATTTGCTGCTTATGTGAAGGAAAAAAGGCAGAAGATGGTCCTTGCTGAGACTGCAGCCCCTGCAAATACCAGGTTTTTTCCTTTGGAATATCTTTCCCCACGTAATTTTTAAACCAAACTGCATCACATTGATTACAGAATTCCTGATGTGGCCAGATGAGGGGAGCAGTTATCTCCTTTGCTTTGGAACCCCAGCCCTCACCATCCCCAGCCCTGGCTGTCTGCTTTGCAGCTACTGCTGCCAGCAGGACTGTTTCCCCTTTGGTTTCCTCATGAACATTTCCATCCAAAATATATTTTGCATTTTTATTGGTCGTCCCCAGACATGTGGCCTTTCATCTCCTGACATTGAATCCATATGCTGATCTCAGCGGGGCGTGCAGGCTGCGGCTGCTTCCCATGCCACACCTTCCACGCATCGCTGCCGACGTTCCAGGTCACATCCCATCCCCATCCCACGTTTCACAAGCTTCAGCATCCTCTCCAGGCTCTGTCCTGCACACCATGCAGCTGGCCCAGCCCCTCCCTTCCACACTTCTGCTGCCACAGCACTGCAGTGATCCTCTCCATGCTTTCCTTCCAGAAAATACCTCTCATTTACCTGGTAATCACTCCTGCCCAGTAACCCAAAATGTGTGTAGCCCCACTGGCACCCACAGTGGGGATGAAGCACCCTGGGGAATGTTCAGTCACTGGGAAATGGTTCCAACCCCACCAAAATCCACAGAGATTTTGTTGAACTGTGGTGTTGGTGCTCTCTACTCTGCAGCTGTGGGATGGGGATCACAAAGGACTGGAGGTGATGCCCAGAGCCCCAGCTTTTTCCACAGTGAGAATGAACTCTCCCAGGCTTTTTCATTGGCCCTAAGCCAGCTCTGATGATCTATTCTGGCCAGGATTTTGGTTAAACAGTCAAATGAAGTGAGGAGTGCTGGGGGAACGGCAGAGGTGTGGGAAGAGCTAAGCCTTGACGCCGTGCCTCGGATGTACCCGAGGCATGACAGAGTCTGGAAACACATAGGCCTGGTCCTGTGTTAACGTCTGCTCCTCCTGCCTGGCATGTGCAGCTCCAGCTGATGCTGACCACAGTCCCATGTGTGTCTGGACAGAAGAGCTGCAGAGCCTGAAGCAGAGCCATGGTGCTCTCACCATCTCACACCTGGTTGTTCCTCATGTACTACAAAGCAAAAAAATCCCTCCTGCTTATTCTGGTTTGATCTTTTTCGCAGATCCTGATGCAGCAGGCAGCTCAGAGCTGCCCCCAGAAAGGGTTTCTGCTCGGTTTGGATCGTGAACGAGTTGTCAAAGAAAATTATGCTGTAATCCTGGGAGATCCAATAAAACTGTCCCACAGGTTAGGGCCTTGCCAGTTGGAGGCAGTTCTTAATGCAGATTTCACTCTGCATGTGTCACATTTGTTAATTTTCCATGAATGATTCCTGATTTTCAATCGACCTTGGTCTTTAGGTTCATAAAACTTTGTTCTGCATTGAAGTCTTTTGGCAAAGTGAAGTTTTGCCTGAAATAAAGCAGGAAAGAGACATTCTGAAATATAAACTCAGTCAGATTTTGCACAGGGAGCAGCATTACTGTCAAATGGTACATTTTGTGCTGCTTCAACTGGATGAGGAGAAGTTCCTGTAGAGAAGGTAACAGGATTTAAGGAATATAGCATCAGCCTGTACTTCTGAAAGAATTTAGACTGAGTTTGTAAATGCTTTGGCACTCAACTTTTCCCCTGTAAATACAGTGTCTATTTTTCCTGTTGTGTTTCCTGTAGTTTTCAAAGGGACCCAGTGGAATTGCTGCACAAGTCCCATGGAATAATCCATCTGTTCCAGTTTCATTAAATGCCTCACTGATGCCCTTTCCTGGGAGAGTAGATCATTCTCCCCAGTCTCCAGTCTGACCCTATTTACATGAGCTGACAGACTACCTGATGGAGCCATTATTCTCTTCTCACATATAGTCTAAACTATTTCCTCTTGCTGGGCACAGAGCAGTTTTAAATCAAGACATCTTAGTTCATGGAGGTTAGGAGCAGTCCTATAAAATGCCTTATTTCTTCCTTGCTTCTATGTAAATCTATTTTATTGGACAATTGGAAAACATAACACTTTGCTTGTGTGGATAACCCCCTATGTGCTTCCAAATACAATATACAGTGTTTTTTTCCGAATAAGCTTTTCATGAAAGCCTGTTTTTCCCTGCATCCAGGCAGAGCTTTTGGAGAGCAACCTGCCCTTCTGCCTGAAATAACACTCAAACCCAACCCTTGGCTGGGAACTCTGCACAAAAAGACATTTCAGGGCTGACATTCAGGTCACATCGAGGTGGTTTCTGTGTGATTTAAGCCTGAGAATACAGGTTGGAGCAGTGCTGGAATCAATGGAAAAACCTCCAAGGGGTTTTAACAATTCTCTACCACCTGGTAAAAGAAGGTGCCCAAGCAGAAATTAACCCACGAAGGCCCTTTGCCTGTTGCTCTGCCAGGCAGCCTCTCATCCCTCCCATCCCTCCCAAATGTGTTCTGGCAGGCAGAGTTTGTTCTGGCCGGGAATTGGGTTTACAGAGATTAAAGAGACGCTGTGCGGTGGGCAGCGAGCCTCGGCAAGCCGGCAGATAAAGGCGGCATTGGAGGCGGAATGGGCACGGTGTGCACGGGGGTGCTGGGGGAATGGGCCAGCCAGGGACATGGGGGAAGGTTCCACATCCAGAATACACATGGATTAGTGATAAATACTCAGTCTCCACACTTGGAGCAAGAAGTGCTGGCCTGCTGGAAGCCCCTGTCCCTCCTATCGCAGGGCCTGGCTCCCTCTCGGCTCTGGGGTGATACAGTGCAGCCGTTATGCTCTGCAGGACTCCTTGTCAGCTGCCCAGCACTGTACAAACACAGCAGAAAAACACCAGCTGAATATTTAAAATCATCAACAGGCTCCTTTAATGCCTCTGCTTGACATTTAATGCTTTGCATTGAGGAAGAAATAGTTAACTGAAACACCAACTCACTTTTGCAGTCAGGCTATATCTTGCTCTTATTGTCAGCGTCAAAAATGCTTTCCCTTAAACCATGCTACTGCAGCACAGGGCACAAAAAAAGGAGAGGGTTTACTGCTGAATGCTAAGTCATACTTCATTTTGCTATTTAAGGAGCTAATACAGGAATGGAATAGAGCACAGGCTCAAATAAAAGTTCATATGTTACTGCCAACTCCAAGCAATTTAATTTTGTGACTCAGGCAGCATAATTGTGAAATTGGCTTAGAGCTCATCACATTGTTTTATTTTTATCTGTTTGTATGTTTAAATGCATGCTTGAGGTTCATTATGACCCAAAGGTTCATCTCAGTTACATATTGAGGATTTTCAGTGTAATTGTATGGGTTATGAGGCTGTTATTTATGGCTGAGAGCAGAGATCCTCTCACGATTGTCTGCAAGATTTGGGCTGTAAGTGAAATACTAAATGCACCAAAACACAATAAAACAGAGGACATGGGAAGCCTTAGCACAGATGCATTGTGGTTCTGTGCCATCTGGCCACCCACCTACCCTGCTCACCCACAGGGTGCAGGGATACAGAAAGGGATGAGAGAAATACCTTAAATGCATTTCCTGAAAGGGCACCAAGTATGAATTTGACTCGATTTGACTCCAAACCCAGAGATAAAAAAAAGTTGAAATTCTAAAACGTTAATTATAAAGAGAGGGTGACAGCTTTGTTTCGTGTCAGGGTGCTTTTCATAAGGCAGTCTGGGGCTGTGTGCGGGTGCTGAGTGTTTTCAAATGTAAATCTGATGGCAGGCTGCAGCCCGTGGGGTAGATAAACAAGCTGTATTTTTAAATGCAGTGTGAAATGTGGGGGCTGACATGACCATTATCAGAGCCTCACACATGACTTATGAGGCATCATAAAATACCTTCATATTGCAACAATGAAAGCTGAAGCTGCTCTGTGGTAGGCTTGTTTCATCTGATAGTTCACCCGGCTCCCCTCACCAGGGTCTAGAAGGAAGCAGAAAAGTTTTCCAAGAGCTGAACTTCTGAATGCCAAGCTGTTCTCTCATAGATTTTTACAAAGAAAAAAAATTCTCGTTGAATGACTGATGAGGAGCTGACTATTAATACAATGCAGGTAACATTTTCAGGGACTTAGGGATATTCCAACCTGCCCATGAATCAGCCGAACTAATCACCTGGATCAGGGTTGTGATACAAATGTAAAGAATTTGCTCGCTTCCGTTTATTAAATAGTTCGTTAATGTATTTTATCCTAAAATTAGCAGTCCTAAGGGTTTTTCAGGCTAGTGGTACATAGCTGGGTGGACATAACAATACAGTCACTTCATCTTTTTACAAATAACAAGTCTCCAGAAAACGTGGAGATTGATCCCCTAAAATCTTAATGCCACAAATTTCTTTTTCCTTTGATAGCCTCTTTCATCTTAATTTATTATATTGCATTGATTATGTAAGTGATTATTCTTAGCCTTATTTGCAAAGCTGGGTGATATTTTACAG
Organism: Irena cyanogastra; assembly: GCA_013397155.1. Lineage (NCBI taxonomy): Eukaryota > Metazoa > Chordata > Aves > Passeriformes > Irenidae > Irena > Irena cyanogastra. The sequence goes on along the minus strand of VWZV01001474.1, from coordinate 85,197 downwards.
AAAACCTGCCAGCTGTATATGGTTTCTGTATGTTAGTGTTAAAGTTTAGCTGTGGAGGTCTCAGGTGCTGCATTTTATCCCTCCCAGTGATGCTGATTTCCTGCGTTACCTTGAATGAATCATCTGATTTCGCTGTGTTTCATTGCTGCTGCTGCAGTTAATCTGCAAATGCAGGAGGCACAGCTGTCCCTGAATTTTGTGAAAATCCTCCTGTGAAAATGCTAGGCCGGGTCACTTCTCCCAGCAGATGTAAACGCTTCCTTTCACCAAGTGACAAGTGGGAGACAGTCCAGTGGTGCCACAGCTGCTGCGAGCAGTGGGGCTGAGACGCCCTGACAGCCACAAGAGAAGGAGGGATCGTGTCCCAGCGAGTGTCCCAGGGGCACTTCCCACTCCGGCCAGCCCCGGGCAGGCACTGGCGTGCGGGCTTGGCTGGGATCCGAGCGGCTGGGAGCTGCAGCAGCGTGCGGCCGGCTCTGCAAGGGCCGCTGGGGCAGCCGTGCCCTCCCGAACAGCGAGTCCAGCTCTGCGGTTTCTGGCACTGCAGGAATGACTTCAATGGCACGACCCCACGGGAAGAGCTGGACCTTGGAGAGTATTGCAGGGAGTCTAATTTGTCTTCCTGTCATGGGCATGAGGTTCAATTACCTTTCCCCCTCTCGTTCTATTTATTGAAGAATATGATGAAAATGTATGTAAGCAGTCAAATATTCAGAACCGTTTCAGCTTGGCAGTATATCCTTCTCTTCTTGTTTTCACACCATTTTACTTCGGGGACACACTGGCACACTGGATTCATGTCTGTGGTGCTTTTGCACTGAGCTGATTTCAGTCAGCCTAATCACAAAGCTGGGCAAAGGAAAAACTGAATTTTCAAACTGATGACACATTTATACCAGAATTGTAACTTTATGATATTAATGTATCATTTAACTTACATGTTTACTTTGGAATGTTTATAACTACTGTAAATCACAGGCGAGAGGGGCCAAGAGAGTGCCACACAGCATTCCTAGTGCAACTCATAAAATAAATACAATTGCAAGAGAACAACATTCCCTGTTTCAAAAGAGAAAATGTAGCTGCTCTGCTGCAGATGGGAAATGTGCTTGGTTGGATTGTCACCAGGAGCAAGCAGTGGCAGTGCTGTGGCCTTTTCTCCACGACCGCGCTGGCATTGGGCAGGGATTTCTAAGGACAAAGTGCCATCGAGCCAGCACCAAGCAGGAGCTCTGTCCCTGTGGAAGGACACCAGGCAGCTGCTGCTGGCATCATTGCTCTCTTCAGTATGGCAGCCCACATTTTGGGATGTGACCTTCCTCCCTTCCCTGCATGGTGACTGCCCAAGAGCCATCCCCACGTTTTAGAGAGTGAAACTCTCTGACCTCCGTCCACCTTGTCTTGCAGGGCACCTTGAAAAGAATAAAACCTGCTGTTCCCTGACCTGTAAAATTCTGTGGCTGATTTCTGACCTAGTAACCTTCAGTTTTTCCTTTAAGATTTAACTGTAATTTTATGACTTGACTGGTGGACTGTAAAATACACATTTAAATGCATTCAACTCAGATAAGGATCTCATCATTAGAACAACCTAACTTCTTTGTTTCAAGTTAATCACTCTCAGATTCTTCTGGATTCATCAGCACAATTACCAATACCTTGTTTTTCTCCTTCAGTTCTTAAAAGACAGTAAAAAATATGGCAAATCTTACTGAAAATCCCCCTCAACTTTAGAGACAAATCTACAGAAAACTCCAGTCTGAATCCAGGACAGCTTTAAATATTAAAAATTAATTCCTTTCTGCAACTTAGGTGAAAGGATGACTTTTCCTAGCTTTATTATGCTAAAAACACAGTTGAGCAGCAAGCACAATGTGGTAACATTGCACAGGCAGCAAAATACCAAAATAACACCAAGGACAGGAGACTGTTTTAAGGTACTTTCTGGTAAGTTATTTAACATGCTTTTGTTGGCAGGGCGGATGGTTTGGGGCTTTGGATTGGGCCTGGATTACTTAGAACAGGCAGTAGGCAGTGCCTCTCACGTAATGGTTGTTCCCAAATACAGCTGAAAGCCAGTGTAATGGGACACTCAGTTCTGTTTCTCTTCCCTAACACTGACACCACAAGTATCCCGGCATGTCCTTAGGTTTGAAAGGAAAAAACCTCTCCATTTCACTGCGTCTGCAGATGCTGAACTGGGGTCCTCATCTTACCGAGAAGTCCTGACTGCCCCTTCCTGGCAGGAAGGACAGGACCCAGAGCTCTCCCCTGGGCTGCACAAGCCAAGTGAATTATGTGGAGAGCAAAGCTGATGTCAGAAATGGGTTGGCAGAGCCCAGGGCAGGTTTTTGGCACTGCTGTCTGCCAAGGGCAGGTGGAGAAGAAGAGCTGTGTACAGCAGAGCCAGGCCCTCTGCCTGTTTGATGTTTCTGCACAGTAACTTCACCCTGGAAACATTCAGACAGGTTAATGATCCAATAAAAGTGTTTCCTTTTCTCCCCTATTGGATAATTTCTCGTTACAGTCAACGGCTAAAAGTTTTATTTTAATACATTGCCTAATTTATAATGGGTTCTGTCCATCATACACAGAAATGCTTATTTTTTTAGTCAAATATAATCATGTCCGTGTTCATCCACTTTCTCCATGCAAACCTTGGCCTCTGCATTTCAGAAATGTGACCCTGTGAGGTGTTTATAGAAGGCTAAATATAGGTTTATCTGTTTTAGTCTTTCCATGAAAGATCTTTTTCCTTCAACACATGGAGATTAAACACACGGGGCAATATTAGTTAACACTTAAGTAATGCCATGCTGCGAAAAACACCAGGAAATTCCATTTTGAAGTTGACGTTCCAGCCTGAACTTCTGTTGATTTTATATTTCTTTTCTCCCAGAGGCAGGAACTGAGGATAGGGTGTTGCTGGAAGCTGAGTGACACTGCAGCAGGGTGTTTGGAGACACGCCTCACATTAAGCTCTCTAGGTGCACTCTGAGGGTTCATTAGGGCCATGGTGGGAAGCAAGAGCAAAAATCTCACTGTTCTCAGCAGCCCAGAACCTATTGAAAGCAATATCTGGAAGTCCAGAGTATTAACTCTGAGTTAAATAAAAGAAAATGAACCAAACTTGGGGGAATTTGTGTCAAGGCAGCTGTTTGCGCGCATCTTCTGCTGGTCTTAACCCTCACACGTTGGGCTTTCCTGTTAGCGTTTACAATAACATCATTGCATCACAGTCCTAGTGTTTAATATTCCCTCTTCCAAAATATGAAGTTGCAGCTGACTCCTTGTATCCTTCTGGGATAAATGTAGAAAAAGCTTTCCTTAACAGCTGCTATATATTACTATTATTACCTATTACATCATATCTTATTACGGCTCTATTACAAGTTTCCCTTAAAATCTAATCACATTCTGAAATTGTTTACAGCAAAGCTAGAAATGGGCTCGAGACAGAAAGTTCACATCCCAGCATGGGCCTGAACTTTCTTGCAGTTCATATTTGCTCAGATACAGCATTTAACTCTCTTGCTCCTGAAAGCTGGGAGCAAGTGCAGATGAGCAGAACCACGGCCATGAATGCATGTTGGGACACCTGAGAGGTGTCTGCAGTGCTGGCAGCTGAGACAGGGTTTTACCTTCTGGTGTGCCAGGCTGAAAAGCAGAGAGATGAGGAGTGAAATCGTGCTCCCATATGTGTGAATAGCCAAACATTCACTGATTTCAGCAGAGCCAGAATTTTACTCCAGCTGAAGAGATGAGTGACAGACAGGCAGATATTAATTAATTAGCTCATTTGAGCTCAGCTAGGCTTATTTCTCTGCGAGTGAGCTCTGACAGAAGTGTGTCATTGTCCCCATCCTGAGCCCCTTATGGCACATGTCTGGGGGTCCAGCATAGGAAAAGACAGAGGACCAAGAGTGGCTTGAGGCTCCCAGGATGTAGAGAAAAGCTGTTCTGCACTCCAATCTCCCTGGTGAAAAGGATCCAGAGCCCACCTGAACCTCCAGGGACCTGTTCCAGCCCCTCGGGAGCCTCACCATGATGCCCAAACCTCTCTTGCCTCCACCTCTCACCCTCCAGCCTCATGCAGAGCATGAAGCAGCCCCTTGGCAAGGCAGCAATGGTGCTGCTGCAGGGAAACACCTCCAGCTTCTCCCACAGGAGCAACTCCTGCTACTGTGGGCAAAGCTTCCCAGGATGGTCCCTCAGCAGAAGTGTAGGCTCATAACAGCAGAATAAAGCCAGGTCACCAGTCTCATCCACACCCTGACATTTCCATAGGTCTTTGCTTTACAGCTCTGATATTAAGTAGTTTGGCTAACTTTGTAGAAATGTTACTATTTTCTCGACAAAATGTCAAGTAAGTTTTCAGGGGGGAATACTTCATAACTGAAGTATGTTTTCCTAAGGGCAATAAACCACTAAGAAATGTACTTTTTTCCCACCCAGCCTTGGAGCCAAAAGTTTCACATGTTTTTCAAAGAAATAAAATTATAGGTGTTTTTCTGTAGTAAGGTGAAGTACCACCTGGGTGGCAGTGGTAGAAAGCTGGGCAAACTTTGTAAATCTAGAAGGGGGAGACTGTTTTGGCATGACTTGGGGTTATAGCCTGGGTTTCCTATACATAATTTTAAAAGGAATTGCTCAAAGCATCAGGAAACTATGCCCAGTGTACAATTCCTACCTCTTCAGACTCATGGAAGATTGCCACAGCCAAAGAGGACTTTTTCAGTGGAATGAACGGTGGAGTCAAGAGGCAGATGTTTATTCCTTTATCTGACAAGCCCACACCCCTGTACATGCTAGTCTAAGAATGTAGAGCCAGTTGAAAATAGAGTTGGTCAACAGGGCTAAATTTGGTTCCTCTTTCAGAGTCACCATGGGTTCCCATCACCTGCTGGCCATGGGCACTGAACTGGTGTCTGGGACACCTCCAGTCTAATTTCAGCTCAGAGTGGGGGGGTTTATAGTTACTGGTAAAGAGCTGAGGGGCCAGAAATTCACTTTGGGTTTGGTCATTTTAATCTCTGGATTCATAGAGCTCGGAATGTGATGAATGTACCAAGAATGTAGCTTTTCTGATTTGAATAATAGAGAAAATAAGCATCAGTTAATCCATGATCACTTTACATTAGATAGGGAAGGTAAGGAAAGAAGAAGGACAAAGAAATTTTGCAAAACTCTCTGACAGTGATGCAAGACCTCTAAGGGTTAAGAAGTGTCTTGCAGGGCTGTCAGGGACCCTGAGTAATTTTTTTAAAATCAGACAACACAAAATCCCTCTCCTGGAAATCAAACAGAAAGAAAAGTAAAGTAAAGCTACAAAGGAGCTCTCATTCTCTGGCCTGCTCTGTGTGCTGGCTTCCTACGTGCTGGGCTGAGGAAACTCTGAATCCTGGGGAAGAAATCCATGGAGAGGAAGCAACAGCCATCACAGTATAAAAGATGTGGCTGGTTTTAATCAGGGCTGAGTCTTCACAAATAATAAATGGGAAGGAGAGGTTAAAATGGGGCATAAGGCTAAGCCAATAAAGCCTTTTCTGAGACAAAATAAGAAGGGTGTATTTCAATATGCCACCGAGGGGAGAGCTGAACAAAGTAATGTGTCCAGGAGGTACAAATCCTGTCTGACTGCAGGCTCATGCTGCTGCCCAGTTCATGGCCAGCAGCAGGCTCCTAATTTAGGAGTTCTGAGTAACCCTCGTTGGAAGGAGAGTCTTTTTGACTGTGTAACCGGGCCAGACCTTAATCGAATTAGACATCTAAAATTAGATAGTGTGAACATCCACACTCCCCCATCCACTCCCCAACCCCTCGACATCCACATGAATCACTTGCCTGGGAGCGTCCTGGCATTTTTAAAACTTTATTGTGGGAAAAAGTACCATTTTTGGAACACCAAGTTAGTGAGAAATGTGTGAACAAGAGCAGCGTTTGGCTCTGCCTGCATCTGGGATGCAGAGAGCTTTCCTGCGCGGGTGGGAGCCGAGGTCTCCTGCCGGGATGGAGTGGGGAAAGCAGTTACTGGTGCTGCTGGTGAACACACTGGACATTTCCAGTGGGATATGCTTCCAGTGCACAGTTTTGAACAGTTATCCTGCAGCTCACAGCTAACATCAGCCCTTAAATTGTCATGCACCTTTTCCTGAAATTCTGGTGAGACTGAATAACTCAGCCGGAATCAGGAGAGTGCTGGTGGCAGAAAGCAGCATTTCAGAAGATCTTGGTCTGGTGGCCATGTGGATGCTTGGCACCAAATCATTTAGTGCTGCAGCACTGAGGCTAAATAACAATTCCATCCTTGGTACCAGCTGATGTGAAGGCCAAGGGAAAAAACAGCTTTCTGGTTTTCTTGAACAGATATTGGCAACACCTTGGAGCAGAATCTTCCAAGACCACAACAAAATTTTCAGTGCTTACTGGATTTTTTTCAGCATAAAGCTGTGGTTTGTGTGGTTTGCTCCTTAGTATCTTTCAAGTAACCAGCCTGCTGCTATGCAAACATTTGGGGTATGCAGTGGCTTGTGTGGATGCTGTCTTGATTTATAGCAAACTTTGGGAAGAACTCCTACAACACCTGAAAGCAATCTTTCAGCAGCTCAAGGAAGCAGAGTTGACTTTTAATTCCCTAGTGTTCAGTAAGAAAGCAGGAAACCATTTATAAAAATATATATATAAATATATATATATAGTCTATCTCATACGTATAAATAAATATATATATGAGATATAGAAGGGGAGGGAAGTTAGGAAACCAGAGGTACATAAATGCAAGCTATTCAAATGCATCTATTACTGACTGCTAAATTGCAGGTGAGATCTTTTCTGGGTATTGCGGTATAGTATTGGAAATTTATTCCACATTTTGCAACACTGGCTGCTCCATCAACTGATCTCACTAGGAAAAAATCATCTCATAAAATAAATATGACCCCATGGCGTGTGCTAGGCTTTCAAGGACTAAAATCAGTTCCTAGAGATCAAATAGTTTTCATGAGCCTGGAATTTTAAGGTCCGTAGAGGGCAAATCTCAATGTTAATAATCTTAAATCAGGGTCAAAATTAGCACAAAATTTAAAAGGAGGATAAAAAATATTTCCACATTTGCTTGATAAATTATCTGAAAGAAGTTGAATTCCCTAGGTATGTAGAAATTTTAATGAAGTGGATCACAGCATTCCCTGCCACACTAAGGCATAGGTAGTTAAACAATAGGAAATTCATAAAGCCAAGCAGAAACTTAGTGATCACAAAACTTTATATCATCAGTTTAGTAACTTCCATTTGTGTGGGACCACATCTACCAAATAATGTATTTTTTCCAGAGAGACTGAGAATAGAGGGATCAGTTTCTCATAATGGAGTTGCTCTTTGCTGAGGTGATTTGGAACAGGTCTTCCCAAGTATAAATCTTTCATTGGAAAAAAGAAATTATTAAAAAATTATCAGATACAAGCTAGGATCCTTGCAATAAGGCGGTGTTGCCTGTGATTCCCAGGACACCAGAGATCACCCTGGTCTCCTTCTTTCAAGTTTGCCTGGCTTGACTCAGAGAGCAACAAATGTGGGATGCAAACAAATATTCATGCAGAAAACTCACTGGTGTAGGATCATTTCCTTCAAAGAAAACAACTTTTCTGGGTCTGGGTTTCATGATTCTTCACTCCTGAAGCAAACAATATTCAGCAATAAAGGAAAGGAAAACCCAGCGGGTCTGGAATATAATTTTTATTCCTAGGAGTGAAGGATGGTTTTGGCCAAAAGAAAAAAGACTAAATCTGTCCTGAAGGCGGGAGGAAAGTGTGCAAGTGACACAAGCCAGTGCCTCACCTGCTCTGTGGCAGCGTGTGCATGTGCTGTGGAGAGAGAAACTGCAGACATGCTGAGAGCCCACCCTGTGCACGGTGGTTCCCAGAGCCCTCCAGGACACCTCTGAGCCTGTGCTTCAGTGCAGCTGAACCAAGCCACGTCCTCAGTCTGAGAAACTGCACTCTATCCATTCCTCTCATTAATCTTTCTCTGCATCTCATGTCTTAAGTGGTTTCTGAGGAGGTTTGAGTTGGTTTTTTTTTTTCCCAAAGAATACAACTTTGCACAGCATGAAGGAAAATATCCATCCAGCAACACCAGTAATTGCAATAGTGGCTCATACAACTCCAATCCTTACAGCCCTGCTGCTACACGGAGGGAAGTGATATTTCCCTGGAGTAGTGGCTCTCCACAGTGTTACAGGTGCTCCTCCTCACCTGGCTGAGAAACCTGCAGCACAGTCACTGAGACACGGGTATTAAATTAGTCTTTGTATTTTTTTGTGAGCTCAGGTGTTCAGCTCACATCTGAGCCCAGGTTCTCTCCATGGAGAGCTGACTGGGATCTACAAGAGGCAGAGGAAGGAAATGGAAGTGCAGGGGATGACCCCATGCTTTGCCCGTTTATTCACCAAGTCACACTCCCTGCAGCTCTGAGGACTCCCTGCAGGACAGCAGTAGTTCAGATAAGGTGTCGTTGAAGAAGGGACAGTATTTGCTTTTACCCTTTGGGTATTTGCACTTAAAGGATTTTTTTGGAAATGCCATGGAAAACAACTAATCTCTACATCCTGAATAAAAAATACTCACACTGCCTCCCTCTGTGAAACACAACATGCGCCCCGGTCATTTAATTTTCCATTCAAAAACCCTGACCCCGAGTTCTATTTTCTTAGGCAGGCTTACATTTAATTAAAAGGAAACTATCAGGTGTGGAAGTCCCTCTTAGATATGCTGCATCCAGTCCCAGGTTAGGCCTGCTCATGACTTCTCCATGTACAATTTCCTCCAGGATTCCAACCTATCCCAGGACCCAGTGTGATGCAACAGCACTTTCAGCACAGCAGATAGGGTAATGCTGGCCTGACAAGTGAAATTCATTATTGCATTCCATTAATTTTGAGTCATGCACCCAGCCCATGGAAGATGGGAGAACCTTGTGAAAAACAAACTCACTGCATTGTGCTCTGATGTTATTTTTGGCTGGAGTTTGAGGCAGCCTGCTGGGGTCCTCCGGAGCGGCTGAGCGTCCGTGGAGCAGCTGCTGTCTTCAGAGAGAGGAATAGAGGCCCATTCTTCATCTGGGACTACAATAGGGACAGCAAGGGCCTCCCTGGGATCTTTAAATGCAGGCATGACTTGGGAGGGTGGTGATGTTGGCTCCTGACACTCCAGAGTGTTGAGCTCCAATTACATATTTACTTGCAATTGCTAAGTGACTGCTTTGAGCGTTTCCTGTGCAAAGCTGAGCCCCTGGAGCATGCTGTAGGAACGGCTGTGGCAAGGAAGGGGCTTTGATACTCCTGAGAACAATGTGACCTCCATAAAGGCCCCGTGACAACTGCATGAAATCCTCTGCACCGCAGCTCTGGGCTGGGACCCCGCGATAGCATCCTCCCAGCCATAAAGAAGAACGGCTCAGTGTGACTCAGAGCAGAAACACTGCCCATCCCAAATGTTGTATGAAAATTCTGAGCGTGAGTCAGCCCAATCCCCTCTGGGGAATGCAATTACTGTCAGTGAGTGTCTGCTAAGCAAGGCCCTGCTCAGGGATTGCATCCAGGGCTTTCTCCCATGGGAATCTCTGCTGGAGACACCTGGGCATGGCACTGGGCTGGCACCACATCAGGCAGTCCGTGACTCATGGCAGTGTCTGCCTTGCAATACTGACTCCATCAAACCTGGAGTGCTGATGGGCAGCTACTAACTGCAGGAGAATGGGATAAAGCAGCACTTCCCAGGTCTCCTCCTGGTCCCACGACAAAAAGACAGTTTGACCCATTCTTCTTCAGTAGGGACAGCGGCTAAGGCCTGTGGAGACTAAACTAATGGGCAAGCTTTTGCACTGTCACAGCAGGGTGCAGATACCATGTCCATAGCCTGCAGGCCAGGGCAACAGTCCCTATCCCAATCCCAGCTCTTTTCTCTTTTTTCCTGGCAGACTGAACTGGGCTGGGTCTCTGTATTAAATGACTTCTTTCACTTCAGTAAACAAAGCAAACCTTTTGCCCTGGCTGCACGACAGCTTGTGCTCAGCAGTGCTCTGGGTCACTTCTGTACGTGCTGCTGGGCTGAGGAGGCACAAACCTCCTCAGAGATTCCGGACCTGCCACCACGGCTTCCCCAAGGCCACCCAGGAGCCTACACACTCACTTCTTCCCTACCAATGTCAACAGAGTGCTTCCCACCTCACCTCTTTTCCTTATCATCCCTTTTCCATCTCTGTCTGACAGATAATGAAGTGTATAAGTGCTGTCTTGTCTCAGGTATCTGTCTGGGGCATCAAAAGATGTGCCCTGCAGTGAGTGGAGGTGTTGTGACCCAGTTCAGGCGGTGCTGTTTGCACGCACTGCTGCTCCCGACAGCTGCTGCTGTCAGGCTGCTCGTTCGGAGTGGCAAGAGAAGTGAGGAGGTAAAATTACCTCTGCAGGCAACCTGAAAAGCCTTTTGCTGAGCACAGGGACAAAGTGAGGGTGTATCAAGTGGAAGGCAGCAGGTCAGGAGAGACAGCAGGGTGACAGAGCATCTCCTCGTGCCCCAGAGCAGCTTCTTTGCGTGTGTCCCCACTCTGAGTTTTTGGAATGAGAGGAAGGCATGAGGAGGAGCTCCATCTCCCCAGCATGGCCTGGTCTTGCCACCACTGTGCCTTCACTTTGGGAGCTCCTCAAGCCAGGAAAACAGAGGTACTGACTCAGGATGTAGGCGGTTTGGAAGTGATCTTGTTGGCATTGCGTTTCAGTGGAGAAATTTTCAGTTAGTAGAATGATCTTAAGGAGAAAAGCAGAATAATCTTAAGGAGAAGAGCTCTCTTCCCATCAGAGTCCCACCTTTTCAAGAGCTGAAAGATCCTGAGTTGCGCTTCTTCATTTTTGAGTATGAAAATTCTCTGCAAAAATCACTGGAAATCACTGGGTTTTGTGACTTTGTCTGCTTTCATCAGCTTGTCTTTGGAGGAAGAAGGAACAGAAGGACAACTACCAGAAAAAGAGCTTCCCTTCAGCAGAGCATGGGAGGTTCTTTTTGCTTTTAGTGTCCCAGCAGTTCTGTCTGTAGAAGATGCTGTGTTTTCATGCTGGCTCTTGCCCTGCTGCTCAGGAACAGCTGGAGAACCATGGTAAAGACAATTCAGTGCATCCAGATGTCAATGCCACACCAGCAGGATGCACAGCCAAACAGACTCTGTCCTTTGCAGACAAACCTCTTGTTGCACCACGGCAAATGTACCGAAGTCCTAATGTCTTGGCTTTTCATCTGAGCATCTCAAAGGAAATCTCCCTTGTGGATGAGTAAAATGGCACACATCGGCTCCCACTTCCCAGACAAGGATCTGAAGCTGAAGATGATGAACCCAAACCATGTGGAAGACTAAAGCCTGGCTATTCCCATTCCTGTGCTAACCATGATTGGATATTCAAAGTTATAGTAGCTCGCTAACAGTAGGAAGTAACTTAGTCCTCTGTGTGTGAAAATATGGGTAATAAATATTAATACAGCAGGGCTCTGAAAATAGCCAGGGAAAACAAGTCAGAAACACTTTGCAGAATCTCACTGATTAAAGTGAAATCTCATTTAAAATTGTCAAAAGCAGCAGTTTTGCCTTTACCATTTATTTTTTGTCATATCAAAATGTTTCAGTTTGGTAAGAAAAAGCAGCTTTGTTTTAACAGTCTCAGTTGGATTACTTCTGATTTATGTTGCACATTAATCATAGAATAGGTGGTTTGCTGGTGCTTTTTTTAGGAAGAATTGCAGTTTTGAATATGATGAGAAAAATGTCATTTTTGACCCAGGACTTTGCAAGCTCCTGTTTTGTCCAGGGAGAAGCCAGGACCACATTGGTAATTACAGCCCCACGATTGTCCTGGCTGGGGCTGGAGTGGGGTTTTGCAGAATGTGCTGATAGATTTGGGAGACATTTCCCCACATTCTGTGCAAACCACTGCAGAAAACAAACCCGGGGACCAACTGTGAGTGACTGCTTGTCCTTTGAGGACTTCAAATAAATCTCTGCAGCCCTGGTAACCACCGACCCAGATGGTGCCCATATCTAATTTAGGCCTTGCAAGCCTTCTTGGGGTGTACAGTGGGATGTCCCTTAATGGTTCCTGCAGCAAAACCCCAGCTCTGTCTTGCCAACCTCCCACACCCAGCTGCCTGCTGGAGTCAGTAGGAATTCAGAGTGCAGAGGTTTTTTAAGGTCAAGTCTTACATGGATTTTGATCCATCCTGGTCCCAGTTTTCAGGATGGAGGAGTCCAGCACTAATTCACTGTCCGGAATGTTGAACACACACAAGACACCACTTTACCCTAAAAGGTTCATAGATGCACTCACAGTGATTTGCTGCTGACTCTTTTATGGAAGATAGTCACATTACCCTGTAGTGCAGCAGCAACTGATGGCAATAAAACTTGATGTATTGGGAGGAAAAACAAATTTGCAAAAGGCCATGAAAAATCAGTTTTAGAATGACACAGATTTTACCAAAAGTCTCATTCTTCTTAAATAATGCAGAGCTAAATGAATGGTTATAAAGGCTCTGAAATAGATGATGCATCCTGTTTAATTTTATAAAGGAAGACAATAATAAGCTACATTTTAAAACTTATCACTTCAACATCATCCTTGGTGCCAAATGCCATGTTCTATTCATTAGCAGGTAGTTCCTGGGATCACTCACACAGGGACTGGGCATTTCTTTGGCTGTAACAGACTGTCTCTCAGACTCCTTCCTCATGTATAGCAAGCTTGAAACAGAGCTAATGAAGGCCAGATGGCTGCAGGCTCCTTCTCACACCCATAATACTGATGGGAACATTCTGGAGAGAGTGGATTCTGCCCGAGTCTTTTCCTTGTGCCTGACATGATGATAACCACATTGCAGCCTCTGTACTGTTTGGTCCTAACTGGATTCAAATGTTTCCTGGATTTCCAGCAAATGAATGAAGTGCAGCTCAAAAGGAAATATACGCAGGCCGTATTAGAAAAGGTTGTACTCATCAGCTAAATACCTCATTTCTGACAGTGGGGAAATCCTTTTATAACTGAGTTTGTTTGGAAAGATTTTAAATTGTTCATTATAAAAATGCATTCATCTCTGCCAGAATATACAGAAGCAGCCAAAGTACAAAATCTGGCCCCACTCAAGTCTATGGGATTTGGCATAAACTGGCAGAACTACTGGGCAGAATACTTTGTTCTGGATTGAAGTAGTACATCTTATGTGCTAATGAAACCCACTGAAGTGTGCTCGCCAACCTGAGAAGGCCTTGCAGTTGGGTTCTGTCTGACTACACTAATTAAGAAGAATAATTAATGCCCAAATATAATTCTCTGGAATGCTGCAGATATCCCAGATATTTCACGATTGCACAGGATATTGCACAGGATTAGATACTGTCTCTGTTGGTAAATTCCTCGTGGTTAGTAATCTCATATTTTATATTTCATTTTTAATAAGGAACTGCCTTCATGCTGAAGCCAGCTCTGTTTAAAGCTGCAAGAAAAAAGTAATTAAATCTGACAGGACTTGCTTTCATGATATATATTGCAGGCTATCTCATGACACACAGACCTGGTCATATTTTTGTTATAAGGAGTTGATTTATTTTCACCAAGTATCTCTTTTAGAATCAGAGTTCTCCTGAATTCTGTATTTCTTTGGCTAAACAAGCCTCGCTGCCTTCTGTAGCTCTGTGCTCTGCAGCAGTGCTGGCTGCACACCCTGGCTGTGTTGACATGTATGGCTTGAACATTTGACATTTATATGTGGCTGGCATTCGTTTTGTTGCCTTGCAACCATCTGGTTCCAGAAGAAACTCATAAACTGATCCTGAATCATGCAACCACCAGACAGCAAACAGATAGAGCTGTAGGACTCTGACAGCACATTTATCACCCTCCTGTGATAGCTGACACAAACTGCACTGCACTGTCTTCTCCGCTCTCCGTCACACAGGGCAGCACTTGAAAAGGAGGATTTGATTCTTCCCAGCAGTGGGAGTTTATTGTTCACCCTGCCTGTGGCCCATCCTGTATGCAGGCTCTCTGTGTGCCCCTCAAATCTCTGCATGCACCAGCATGTGCCATTGGGTGCCTGAACCCAACATATGGGAACAAACCACCCTGAGCTGGAGGGAACCACTCCAAAGCCCAGATTTTGGGCTGAATTTTTCCAAACTACAGAAATACCAGGGGACACATTTCAAGTCAAAGCCTTTCATGCTTGTGCATGAAAAGAAAATTACAAATGTACAGCCTATGCTGATCCTGGTGGTGTTGGCACAGCTGAAGACAGGGGACTGGCAGTGAAGTGCTGTCCTTTTCTGGCTCCATCACCCAGGCCAGCAGCAGCAGGGAACAAGCCAGCCTGTTCTAACAGAGAGAATTTTGTCCCAAATATTCTTGCCACAAAAGCTATATTCCTTATTGTCAAGTTTTTTCTCAGTAGATTAACTGATAGAGGTACGAAAAGTTTCTAGGAACAAAGTGCATTCTTTAAAACAGAGCAAGGGGAGTGCAGTTGCATTTTTCTTGGCTGTGGTTTATTTAGGAGGACAGCAGCTCCCTTGTCTTTTCATCTGATTGTCCTTTCATTTTTACCTTCAGTTTCTAAATCTCTGACACTGGTCTCATGTCCATGAAGCAAAGAGATCACTTTTCTCAATAAACAGGAAAACTGAAAAATGCAGCAAGACCATGTTATTAAACCCAAAGAACTCTCACTCACACATTAGTAATACCAATTTAACAAGAATTTTGCTCTGTAATCAAATCCACATAACTCATTCTACAACTGGAACCATCTCTTTCCAGATTAAACAGTGCTTTTTGGTTTTTTTTAATAATTGGATAATGTGAGAGTACTGCAGCAATTTGGGTTAAGATTTCATTATTGAAATCCATTTTTATTTTCAGCTTCCATAGATGTGTACACAAGCACACACTACCCACTAATCCAAAAGAATGACTTTTACATTACAAAATTCAGCAAATAATAGTAGCAGACACTGGAGGGCACCTGCCTCAAATTCTCACCTACTCAAGTATGCCAGAAAGAAAAAGCAAGTACTTATGGTGACTGGAATGGCTTCCTTTTCAATTTCAATTCAAAGGGCCTGTAAAAATGTTTTATTAGGTTCACACTGGTTTTCTGAATCTTTAAGATATATGTGTCTATCAGAGATGGAACCGGACAAGGAGTCTGAGCGTGCAGCTGGGAAGCCAGGTACAGACCTGACCAAAGTCAGCCAGGTCAGCAGCAGTGTTAGTATTTGCTCTGTTCATAGTTCTTACCTTACAAAAAAACCCCAAATATGGGGCATATTGATGCCATTCCTGGGCCAGGGATCCTTATATGTCTATGGACAGGACAGCAAAGGCAGGGAGGGAGGCACAGGCAGTTAGGGAAGCAAAGCAGGAGCAGAACTTTGTTATCAAGACTGGTCTGAACTTGACAGAGGCAGGGATTCCCGGTGCCCTTTAATGGTATTGGCTCTTCAGGGAGGGATTAAAATCTTATTCTTGAAAACTGCATCTCCGTAAGTGGCAGATAAAAAGAGAGGCTTTGCAAAGAGCCAGAGAGCTGCATCCAAATCCTTTGCACTATTTTCAACAGCCCACAGGAATGTCTTTGCACTCCTTCAGGGCATCTGCCTCCTGCTCAGGCCAGCAGATTGAACAGATTTTTGTGTTTTTACTCTTTTACATTCTATATTAAAACAGTGCAGGTCACAGCATCACTTGCTGATGTTCAGATTGCAAAGCTGTGGAATAGTGATCTGTGTAAATGTTCAGTGGGTGTTGGACATGGAAACTGTCCCAAGCTCAAATCTTGTCTGACACACCCTGTCTCTACATAAACCTGAGTGATTGCATCGAGAATCAATGCACTTCAATAAACAGATAAAACAGGAAATATTTTTGCAAGAGAAGAAAGACCACCTCAACTGAAAGAAAGGCTATTTCAACTCAATTCAACTCAATTGAGCTATTTGAATTTTATTTTAAACTATTGATTGATTGATTATTCAAATTCTTCTAGTGCAGCAAAAAGTGCACTTTGTTCTGTGCACATACATTGGAACAGAAGACTTATTAAAAACCCAGTGGAGGTTTCCAATAAGCAGGGCCATTTGATAGACTAAGTTATCTTTAGAGAAAAACAGGTTTGCTGTGTTAAGATTAAAAGTCATGTGTTAGTGTCTGGGACATTGTGCAGAAGGCATTGCTTGTGTTTCTACACAGCATGAAGCACTCTTTAGGCAGAGAGGAGTTCTGCCTAAACTGAGACTGGACTTTGCATAAGTTTAAGAAAGAAAAACACTGAGAAACAGAGTGGGCAAGTAAATTAGGACAATATCTGAGTGTCTGCTCCCTCGTGAGCATAGCTGCTGGTGTCTATATAGCAGCTATGCACACTAAAGCAACAGGAGATTTGAGCCTGGCTTTTCCCAACACCAAACCAAAGCCTGGATTCCTCTTGCACCACAGTTAGGTGCTCCTGTCTTTTTACCTTTTTCTTCTTCAGATGATGTTGTACAACTTGATTGTACAACTTCAGTTTTTCCACGTAACAGAGCATACAGTTGAACCCCTCTCCACTGCCTCAGTTGTTTTGCCACTTAGGCTGCACTGAATATCCTGACACCAGGTGTATTGTATTTTTTTTTTCCTGGCCTCTCAATTTACAGGAAAGCACAAAGAAATGCAATGAAATTCCTCTCCACAGAGAAATTCTTCCTCTTTATAAAACAAACTGAAAGGAAGAAGCTTTGTGAAATGAAGCTCTGGGAAATATTCACAGCTGTCCTAGGGCTGGGTGTTGAAATTATCTGTGAGTGACATGACAGGTAAGAGCAACCAGGACAGAGGAAAATTACCCTGTCCCATTTTCCTCTGATTGCTGAAACTCAGTTGCTCACCAGAAGGAAACCACAGAAATGGCCACGTTTTAGTGTGCTGTGTATTGGAAATCTACACAAACGGGCACGTTGTGTAAGCTTTGCTCTGAGAGCCATTATTGTCACTACCAATACGTCTTAGAAACCGGGACAACCCTGGAATGACGGCAGATGATGATTTAAGGCATGGTAGGGAGGGGCTCAGGAGGGAGCCTGCTTCTGAGAGCTGATGGCAGGAGCAACCTCAAAAACGCACGGCAGGCTGCAATAACGGCGGGTCCCAAGGGCAGGCGGTGCAGGGAAAGAAAGGGAGGATGGCTGAGAGCTCCCTGCCCGGAGCGAGCCCCGGCACAGCGGCTCTGGCAGCGACGCCTATTGCTCAGTAACTCTTGGTCGCTGACGGATTTCAGTGATCCCCCTGGGAACTGAATTGCCGAGGGGTGTTCCCAGCGGAGCCTGGCACCGGGATCTTTCGGCAGCAGTGCAGCGTGGCTGGCATTTAGAAGCACAAATGATGCGAGAGGATTCCTTGCTGTTCGCCCCCATGACATGGCACAAACCCCGAGGTCCTTTTCCAAACAGGATGGAGCATTTCCAAACCATTTAAATCTAGTGGAAAACCTCTCTGCCCTGACTCTCCTGCTGCAAATGCCTCTGTGAGGGTATACAGGCAGCAAACCACAACCGGAGGGGAGCACTGGAAGTGAGGAGACAAAAATGAAATGTTTTGCAGGCTGTGGTGCAGGGAGGCTCTGCCACAACTGCCTGTGCTTGGGTGCCTGTCCCCCGCCCAGGATGGGGCACCTCCGGCAGGACCACGCTCCAAGGTGGGCTCAGGGCGGAGCTGGGAGGCGCGGGTGGCACCTGATGAGAATTTCCCAGCTCAGACTGTGTGTGTGTGGTCTCTATGCCTGCCGAGACAGGTGAGTGTGGAAGTGCTGAAGCACAATGTGCCCATCAAACCACGCCTGCCACCCGATCCCCGAGTCCCTGTCCCCAGAGGATGGATCCCGTGATACCTGAGCAGCAGAGTAAGGAACAGCCTGCCCCAGTTGCAGCCAGTTCAAAAGAGAAGTGGGATACCAGTTGCCAGCTGGGACAGAACTCTTACATATGCATCTTTATATATGCCTCATCTCTTACCCTTCATGCAGGAAGCTTTAAAAATATTTATGGATAATTTGTGTCCTTTCCAACACAGCTATATTACTGCTGAGGCCTTGCTATGGTCATGTATCTTTGGTATCAGAAGCATTTTGTTTTATTATTATTATCTCTGAGCAACTACTTGGTCTTATCAGTTTTCCCTCCTGCCTTTTTGTTCATTTTCCTAATTTTTTTTCTGGTTTTATACTGAAGGTGAAAAGCTGAATGCCTGTTTAATCTCTAGTACCAGAATACCTATCAAATGCAAACAAAGGAGAAGTAAGTTCCAGATTTTTTTCACCATCCTTGCAAAAGGCAAGACTGCAGTAATCTTATAGAAAGGGTTTTTTGCTGGATTTTTCAGATTTTTTTTTTTTGCATTTGAACCAGACAACACAAAAATCATTCTTAGGCAATATTTAGGGAGATATTTCATTCAAGTTCTGAACACTCTTGGAATGTTTTCAAAGGAGAAAATGAAGGAAAGTCCACTATTAACAGGCAGTTAGAGAAATTTTCAGATTACTTTCAGTTTCTTACTTATCTTGGCACTCCATTAAAATAATTGCCCTTGCTGTAGTACCAGAGAGATTGATTAGACTGAAAAATTTATTGTTAGCCTGTTTAACATTATATTTACCCCTTTTAGCAGCTCTTGATTCAGAGTGAGACACTAAGAATAAAAAATAGAAAGTAATGTCTCTGAAGAAGCTTTCATTTTAGTAGCTCTAGTTTAATCACTATAAAGGGGAGCTCTGGTTTAATCTAGTTTTCTTGGGATTAGAAGACTTTTAATTATTGCTTGCAATCAAGCTTTCTAGCCTTGAGTGAAGCAACACATTAAAGCTGAGATTTTAAAAAAGCCTAAGGAACACATTCATCATTAAAATTCAATGACACTGGCAGCTTAGCTCCCTGCCTCCTTTGAACATCTTGGGGTTTCCCTTTAATAAAGTAACATCTGTGAAATTTAGAAAATAATATTAATTTTGACCCCCTCTGGATTTTGAATGGGTCTATTAACCCAATGCAAAGCGATCCTCCCCTCCTGCAAGCCTTTCCTGGGAGCAATTTTTAGTCCCAACATCTTTTTTTTAAGAATATGATGCTTCTTTAAAGTAGATAACCTTCAGGACCATAATGAGTGGATTCTTTAAGCATTTCCTGAGGCAGAAAGCATCACCTCTGGTCATGGACTAGATGAGGGAGTGGCTGCAGAGCATCCCTGAAATGTCTGTCCAGAATGTGGCCAAGGTGGTGTCTGTGCACGTGTGTGAAGTGAGTGAGCCTGGAGGGCCTGACCTGTATTTTCACTAAAGTCTTAACTGATAAGGATAATTTTGCACTCTAGAAAGTCACCCTGGTACTCTGGCACAGGCTGCCAAAAGCAAACCAGCACACTCTGCTGCTGACCTGAGACCAGTCCCTAAGTCTGTGCTCTGCCAGCCCCACCAAATATCCTTAGACAAAGATCCTGCACTGAAAGTGGCATTTGTCTTTAATTCTTTCTCCTTCCCAAGTTTCCACTGGATTCCCATTACAGACAGAAAATTGGCAACTATTCAGATTAAACACCAGAGTGAATTTGCTTGGCTCCAAGGAAGACATTTCTGTGTCGAAAGGTAAATTATGTTGCTGTTTTTCCACCTGTTAATGTGCAGATTATATAATAGAAACATTTTTCAATTTATATTTTTCTTCTTATGATTGCAGTGACGTAGAAGATTTGACTTTCACATCTTCTTCTTTGCTACATAGAATAATGCCAAAGCTTTTGTGAAAAAGATCAAAAAGTAGGATTTGAACCCATGAGGATTTTGCTTGCTGCTTACGGAGATGATTTTAGTGGTAAACCTTACAAAAACTTTAGTCCAAAGCCATTTTTTAGGTTAAAATCTTTGGCAATGCAAGAGCTCAGTCCTAAAATTTAGATGGTTGTGGGTAAAACTGTTGGAAATGCAAATGTGTGGGTCCCAATTTGTGTGTGTTTCGGGATGTCTTGATTTCAGGGTAGCCAGGCTGTAACATCTTTTGAAACTCCCAACTTCCTGGGATGGTGTAGTCAGGATATTTGAAGAGCAGTCCCAAGAGATAATGAAAGGGCAAGTACAAGTGGTGAGAGCCCCAAATCAATGGCCTTGACTTGGAAGTTGAACACAGGCTGAGCTCTAACCAGTGATGATTTCCCCCGAAGGATTCAAGCTCCACACACAGCACCAGCAGGGATTTCACACACGAGCTCACTAAAGCAGCTGAGCTTTATATTTTCTGATTGCTGTTGAATATGCAATGGCAATTTCTCTCTACTTTTTAATCTCTCCTTAAACAAAGTCATAGTTCTTCCACAGTCACCTCGGAGACAGAGAGAGAAATATTTTCCTAACAATTACTGCAGTCAGCTTAGCTGGGCATTTGAAAGTAACAGACATTTAAAAATATACAATAACAGTAATCTTTTAAAATACTTTATTTTAGAAATATTATTTGGGGAAAAAAGTCCTTGCTCCCTTTATTCAGCAGGAAATGCCTCACAATTATCTTTATTTTCTTACTATTTGTGGGAGGAATTGAAAATCAGTGTTTTCGATAAATTTACCTAGCAGCAATTAACATTTAATTTCCTTTAAAAATATGGAAACAAGATTAAAATGCCCATTGGGGGTGATTTATCCTTGATTAAAGTTTAGAAGTGACTGAGAAAAGTTGATGCTCAATGCATTAATCAAGAAATAAGAGAACGAAAACTTATGTTTGATATTCCAGAAGCAAACTTGGAAGTGGCTCGGAAACTGGCTAAGTTTATTTTTATTATCAGAGAAATAAGTACCTTGCAGGCTCACAGGGGTGACCACAGCCCAGTGAAGCAGAAGAGCAGGTTTTTCACTGAACCCAGTGATTTGCCATGCTCAGAAAGATGGGCTAATATTTGCACAGCCAGTATTTTCTATTTCCTTAGTTGTTAAAGGACAGAAGGAATTCACAAGTGATAACCTGTGACAACTTACAATGATCTGTATTAATATATTATTTATTACTGTGATTATCTCACTGGAGAGTGAGTGGATCTATGATTTAGACCTGCCCATCTCCACAGAAACCCAGAGGTATACAACTACTCTCTGTTTCTCCTTTGTAGGGACCTTGTGCAGCTCCCTGCGTGAAGGGCTGGGACCTCTGTGCACACAGTGATTGTGGAGTGGACACATAAAGATGGAGACAGAATCATGACATTTTTATGGCATTTTGACTCTTTGCAGAATGTCTGAATAATTTGGAATCTGGTCCATAAAAAATAATATTCCAGATTGTTCAAAATGCATATGTGGTTGAATAATCAGTTATATGTCCAATTATTTGACTTGTGAGTAGACTGGGCAAAACTTGGCATATTTTTTCCACCATATGGTTGTACTAACTTGTTTGAAAGAAAAAATGACCCAAAATTCACATAAATAACTGTCCCATAGTTTTTCCTGTCTGCCCAATTTTGTCTATTTTCCCCACTAGCAACCAGAGATCCAATAAACTATTGAAGGCTAAAGGCTGATGTAAGTCCTTTTTTAGGGCAGTGATTTCAACAAGAGTGTATGAAGAGCTTTTTTTAAACCAGAGAAGAAGAGCAAACAGCTAGAAAAACAAAAAAATGTAAAGTGCTTATGCAAAAATCTGTCATGGACATCTGGACCACCCTTGTCCAGCTCAGGAAATGTAACACCAGTCATACTTCTAAGTGAAGAGAATCAATTGCACTTTCTGTTTGCAGAGGATCAAAGGTCCCCTGGCAGCTCTGCTTTCAGGCTGGGCAGTCACTTGGGGGCTGGGTGCAGGTCCCTGTCTCCCCTCAGTCCTGCAGCACATTCAGGGCATCATGAGGTGGTTCTAGCTGTGCTGGAGCTGTGACCCCTCAGCATCCCTGAAATCAGGCAGCTGTGCTCTGTGATGCTGCAGTGCTGGATGCAGAAAAAGGGAGAGGCTGGTCTGAAAGTCATAGAAGTCACCTCTTTCCGTGAACACTTGACTCTTGAGCCTAGCTCAAGATCATCTTTGTTGCTGTAGCACACATGCAACTCACAGATACTAAGGTTTAAATCTTGCTTCTGTAAATGCATTTATCCCTAAGATTTTGGGACACGGGGGTACAGAGCATAGATTTATAACCACTGTATTTTTCTGAATACCTAAACTGTTGCTGACGTGATAGACTGTATTAGCTCCAAAGGACTGGTATAACCAAACAGACACAGTTTGATTTAAGATTAGATATTTTTGCAAAAACAAAGCTTTACAAAATATAAGATGAGGGGGAATTTGTCATATTTATAGTTCAAATACCAAAGAAATCTCTCTTCCCAACACTAATGGGTCTAGACATCTGTTTTTCATGCCTAAAATACAAATGCTGTAACAGCAGACCAGTTCATAACTGCAGGAATTGAAGCTGTCTAGAAATGAGAATAAAAGTAAGTGGTCCTCCCCAGCAAGCAAAAAGCAGGAGGAAAAAAACCTCATGCAATTAGTAGTGGAAAATAAAATTAGGTTTTCAAAATTATTGCAGCCATATGTAAGATGGACTCCCTCACCACTGAAACCACGGGCAAAGCACAGTTTGGACCTCTCTTTATCCATGATCCCTAAATAGCTGGGAGTGATTGGGACCTTTTGGGTCCAAGCTATCCCATACAACCACATCAGAAAATACCAGAAAATATTTTCTCCACGTGCTCCCCTTCACCCCCCCAATCCTCATTCCCACAGCAAAAGGTTGTACATCCAGTCAAAAAGCAGCCCCAATCCATCATCAGCTATCCAAGGTTACATCCATCTTCTTTCAGTCTTTTCTTTTAATAATGAACTCTGCTCTCTGCTGACTTAATCCTCATGAGAGCCATTGATTCACAGTTTCAAATTGAACATGGATAACATGAAAAGAATCATCTATAAAAAAATAGAGATGGCCAAATTCACTGGCTAACCTGGACAATGTTCCTTTAAGTCTAAAGCCTCTGTTGTGCTAAATACCCAGCTGTTAACAATCTCTTCTATAGGCTATTGAACGCAGGAAGAACATGTTTTTAGCAATTAGAAAAATAATAGTGCACTTACACATGGCAATATTTAGCAGAGTTTGTTTGGTTAATAGGTCAGCAGTTTGGGACAGTTGGTGGTTGTTATGGGGCAGCAAAGAGGGTTTGTGCAAGAAGACATCGTGGCAAGAATGCTGAACCCTCAGGTACCCATGGGGTACCCTCAGATGAGCATGTGCTATATAATCCAAAGCACTCAAAAGACACCCTCATTCCACAGCTTCCTTGTATATTTAAAAAAAGCTTTGAAAACATTTTTTGATAGGTTTGTACAGTGTCAGGGAAAATGCACATATATAAACCAGAAAAAATGCACACAGTGGAATGATGTTTTGGGCATATAAGGGTATTACACATGCAAGGCTTGAACTGAAGTTCATATCCTTAAATACTTTTGAGATAGAGCAAGAATTTAATAAGTGATTAAGTGCTTTCCTCATGCTTTGCAGGAATATGCCATGCAAGGGGCTGGCCTGAGGCATGAGCAGGTGCATGTCTGCTGCAGAAATTTATGGTGCAGTCCTCACAGCAGCTTGAGTTTGGCTGGTGGCCTTTGTAATTTATCTATGCTGATATCATTATGTGCCTCGAGAACATTTATCTTCCTCAAAGTAAAGCATAAATGATTGTTTTAAAAGGAGAAAACAAGACTTATTACAACAGCCCTGGACTAGGGACTACAGAAAGGCTTGGGTTTTTAACATGCTCCAAAATCTGTTTTAACAACTGCTTATGGTTACTGTAGTCACTGAACAAAAAAATGGTTATTTTACCTTTCCTCACTGATGGCCCAAGTTCCCTCTTATTTTCTCTGTCTTTGCAGAATGGCAGAGGCCATGCTTGGAGCTGCTGAGTCAAACAGGTCTGTGCAGTGTTCTGCCTGCAGTGGTACAACTGGCATGCTGAAATTTCACCCTGAAAATTGCATTACACAAAAGGATGTGAAAAAAAGGGGTCATATCCAATCTAAATAATCCATCCATTGACCTTGGCGCTGATTTCCAGTCTTTTTGGATTCACGGACCCCCATGGAGTCTCTGACAATAGACCTGCTTTTCTTGGTTATATATTTTACAGAATTAGAATTAGTTCAGAGTCGCCACAAGGTCCATGGAAAACATACATAAAATCACATGTCTGAGGTATTTATAAGACTCTAGCACCTAAATTCCTTCTAATGGGTGAGCATTAAGAAACCTTGAGGAGATTTTATTACTTGCCCAACAATCAGACTAGGTATATGATTATGCTTCCTTGCTGTTTCTAAGCCACATGTTGCCCTAAAAAACCAGTTTCAGTACAGACTGTGTCTGTATCTATAGTAGATTCTCCTCTAGCCAAAGAGAGAGCTAGTGGTGATTTTGCAATTCATCAGAATAAAAGCAATTTCTTTCCAGATTTGTTATTCTTCTCCCTTCCTGGGTATGGGCAGAAACATAAAAGAACAGGACCTCCCACTAATCTGAAAAAACCTAAATTCTAGAGAGAAGTAAAATGAGATTTTCATAAGGAATCAGGGCTTTGAAGGTGTCAAGTGTTGGAATATGACTGTCCCAGCCCTCATGCCACTAGAAGGGAAAATGGAAATTAATGCCGGACTGCTGGGGTAGTGAAGGAAGCAGCATAACCACAGAATCAGCACCAATTATTTTGAATACAGGCCCAGTTTTTACTTTGGAACAAGAACTTGGACTCACATGAATTGCGTGAGGGCCTGGCCTTGGATAATCAGTGGGTGCTCAGTATCTGGCAGGATCAAGTCCATGGTGAACAAGAATCTTGGCCCAGATTTGAAACACCACTTCTTCAGCTTTCCAACCCCATGGTGTAACCACCAGACCACAAACGTCTCTCCTACTTTTTGCTGTTAAGAAGGAAGCATCAGTTTTCAGGCTTGGAGAAATGTGGTGGACTGAGGGCAGGAAGGATCTGTCATTCATAAGAAAACGTGGGCTAGAATTTCAAGATTTATTTAAATTTTAGATTTCCTTAATGCTGATAGAGTCAGGGGGCAGAAGAAGGTTCCCTGCCCATGGCTCTCACTTGCAGCATGCAGTGAGCTCTCTCCCCTAGCTGCCTTTTAACGTGTCTGCAAACACTAATAACACATTTAATTCCTTCACACTTTGGAAAACAGTGGCACCTCGCACAAAGTAGAAATCTGGCTCATTTTTGATTCTTCCTTCTTCCCAAGGCCCCAAAAGGGACCTTGAATTAATGTGCATTCCTGATTAGCATGATGATATAAATCACAGCAAGCTGCTTTCATGTGGAGATGTGAAGCCAGGCTCCAGAGTGTGCCCTGCAGTGCACACACCCTCAGCAAGGTGTAGTGCAGTGACACCAAGCAGAGCTGCTGCTGCTGTCACGGGCTACATAAACTGTTGCAATTATCTCCAAGGATGTGGGAACTTTATCTGTTTCAACCTTTTGCTCCCAGATATTATAAAGTTAATTACAAAATGTGCCAAGGGGGAGGCAAGGAGAAACCTTGTTAACCTTTTCTTTCTGTGGTTTTCCCCCCTCACTGCATTTACATTGGCCTTGAAGAGCTGGGACATTTTGCAGATGGTTTAGGGTCTATAAATTCTTATTTAAATCATCGCGAGCCAAGTATAACAGGTAGCAGCCCAGACTTCTCTAGAAAGGACAAACTCCAGCTAAGCATGTAAATAATACTCCAGTGCTTTTTAATATATAAATACACACACTGAGCCAGGTGCTCTGCAAGGTTTATTCACATTTTCCTATTGTTGCTCTGTAAAATGCACTGGGTATGCATTGCATGACTCCGCAATATTTTTTAAAATACTATTTCTTAGTGAATAGTGCAGAGTAACAGGCTAAAGGAAGGTGCTACTTCCTTCACTGCTCATCTCAGGTGGCTGGTAAAGACAACCAAAACTCTGTCTTTATTCGCCAAACCTCAAACGGCTGAATCCAAACAGGCTGCTGCCAATCATGGAAAAGTGAGACGGAATTACCTGCTCAAGATCAGGCTGATGTAAGAAATGATGGGTGATCAAGGAGGACAATATTATGCTTTTTTTACTAATGGTGAGGAGTGTGACAATAATACAGCATGGAAGTATTGCTCTGTGCTGAGTTGAGAGAAGCAGGGTACTCATTTCTACTCCTTACTGCCCATTCCAGCTAGGAAACACCCTGAGACAGGCCCTGATGGCACATTTCACATGTCTGAGCGAGACATATCCTCTGTGGCTCCAGTGTCCTTTGGGGAAGATGCCACTATCTTCCTCTAAATGTTTTGAGTTAATTGATAAAAACTCTGCACATTGTATTTCTCCTGAAGAATCCTCTGCACATACGAACTGTTTTTACTTAGAAGTGAAAGGAATAACATTCCCACCCTACTTTTTTCCCCTGAGAAATCCAAGAATCTTTTCCAGGTTGGTTTATTTTTATACCTTTTTTCATAATTTTTTCTTCAAGTCCCCACCTTCCAACTGTGCATCATGGTCCATCTGTTGGTGAGCCTAAGAGTGCTAAATGTGTATAGCTCCCTCCAGAGATTCAATGAAGTTCCATGAGGGACACCTAGCTCTTCCCCCACAAGTGCCCCAAAAGAGGGACATATTATTCAATTTCCACCCCCCCACAATATACACCCCTGAAACTGAAATAGAACACAAGTGGTTCTACAGGGTATATATTAGTTGTAAATGCACATACTCAGTCAAGTCACCCAGTACATCCCTTGGTATTCCCTCTTAGAGACAGGACTCCAGAAGTAGCATTGCTATGGCTTATGGATAGGGCTTTTTGGGGACCCGAGTCTCAACTCAGAGGATCCCTCTTTTCAGACAACAGTATTTTCAGAGCTGCTGGCTGATCAGTCTTTGGTTTCCTGGCCTGCTGCCTTCACGTGTTGCCTATCCTTGCTGTTCTGGCAAGGGGAAGAGAATATATTTGGCCTTTGGGAACTGGACAACTCAATGCCCTGTATAGCTAACAAGAGTGCATGATCCTGAGTTCAAGTATTCTGTACCTGTTTTGCACAGGAATGAATATTACACAAGGTGCCAGGCAAGTGAAGCATAGCTAATGTAAAAACACCTTGGTCTGGTTCCCAGTTACCCTGCAGCTGTGTTAGTATTTACAGCACTGCAAGTGAAGTGCCCCTGAATCAGAATAGGAACAGCTTTTATTCTCTATGAATGCATAAATCAGGCCACATAGTTCTGCTGGAATTACAGGCTATTTGCACTCATTTGTCTCCCTCCACGTGCTTTGCCCAGCAGGTAGCCTGTAATTATTTGATAATAAAAATTATAGGCATTTTTACATTGCTGGTCCTCTGCAGGAGCTGAAGATTACCCAGCCATTTTTACACGAGCTGAGAATGCAAGCCTGATGTCCTGGCAGACTTCCAGATTGGAAGACTCCATCGCCTGTCTAAATCCTCCTGGTATTTCTAACAGGCTGTGGCACTCTTCTCATTCTCCCAGGGCAGTGTGCGGCCAAACAGCTGCATGGCCGTGCTCGGGCAGCTCTGCAGCACCAGGGTGGCGGGAGGAATTCTTCCCCCCAAAAAAAGTGCTCATGGCTCGGTTACTTTGATAAGGTCTCTTGAGAGCCGCGGGGATGAAAGAGGCCAGATGAATGAAATCTATCGCTATGCCCTGTGGGTCTGATATGTGATAAAAGCTCCCGATGGTTTACAAATGATTATTAAAATTTTCAGACACCTGCGTGAAAATTACTCTGATTCAGTTTTATTCCTCTGCCCCCAAAAAACGCTTTTAAAATGCTCAGAAATAAATCAAGGAGATTAGTGTTAGAGGCTGGAAGTGTCATATGAGAGGTGTGTAGCCAAAATAAAAGTTTGTTAGTGGTAAAAGATTACCTGTTTCATTATTTTTTCTCATTTAATTTGGCTATGCCTGAAAAGAGTCAGTGCTGGTTTGTAAACGAAACTTCTTGCAAAATTATTTCTTTCTCCCTATTATCATTATAAAGAACAACTTTTTTTGCCTATGCATTTGAGAATTT
The DNA here is from genome assembly GCA_013397155.1 of Irena cyanogastra. Classification (NCBI taxonomy): domain Eukaryota; kingdom Metazoa; phylum Chordata; class Aves; order Passeriformes; family Irenidae; genus Irena; species Irena cyanogastra. The sequence continues at coordinate 57,019 of VWZV01001474.1, read as the reverse complement.
ATGTATTTGTAAATATAATAAAACCGCAGTGGTTTGGACATTTACCGAGAATGACTGGTTTGGGGAATTTGAGAAACAAAAAGAGATAAAAACATCAGCTAGAAAAAGGAGTGCCTGCATTACAAATGGACTTTGTTATTTTTTATCTTGGCAAGTATCATTAAACTTTAATTCTTTATGCACCCATGACAGATAAGTTTGTCCTGCTTCGCATTAAAGATGTTATGCATTATTTTTGACAAAGTCATTAAACCCACTGCAGTGAGACCTCACCCCAGCGCGCTGAAGGTCCTGCTTAGCAAATATGGGACTGTGGAATCAGGCCTCAACTTCTCCCCTCTGCAATCAGCAGGAATACTGCTGGGAACTTGGAGACAAACTTCCTTATTTTCCCCTGAAGTTTCCTTTTATTTGGTGAAAGAGCCAGTTTCACCAGGAAAAGTGAGTGCGCAGGGTCCAGGGGTTCTGCCGGGGGCATACATGTGTTTTGATTTCTTTGCCTCATTTGCAAAAACTGAAACTAGTTTTTCAGTCTGGAAAAATGCATTAAACTTCAGCCTTTAGTGCCAGCACTGTAAGTGTTGACCTGGCAGAGCCATGGCAGCTCAGCCTCTTCCCTCACTGCTTCCAATGGCAGCTGAGCCCTCACACTACAGACACACGCGTTGTTTTATAGGCTGAAAGGGAGATAACAAGATGGTTCATCAATACTCACCAAAACAAAGCAAAGTGTTGTTCTGTCCCAGATACATCTAAGGTCAGGTTTGTGCTTTGCTTTGTGCCAAGAGCTGATTCTGAGTCTTTTATCAGTTGCAGCTCTGTCCCACAGGCCTGGTTTGGGGAATGGAGAGGGAATGGCTGCCATGGGCAAGCACCACCTGAGGTGGGCATTCTGACTTGCCCTCAAAGGGTCCCATATTTTTTCTACGTTGAGTGTTGAGGGGATATTTAGGGATTTATTCTGTTCTTTCGATGGCTCTGGTGATAATGAAGGGTCTGAGGGTGCCAGGGACACAGTGGGCAAGAGGACTAGGCTGTGAGGATGTGGGAACAATCCCCTCATGGCCTGGGGATAGAGGGATGATCCCCTTATGGCATGGGGACGAACCCCTCATGGCACAGGGCTGACGAGACCATCCTCTCATGGAGTGGGGATAGAGGGACGATCCCCTCATGGCGTGGGGATAGAGGGACGATCCCCTCACGGCATGGGGACGAACGCGTCATGGCGCAGGGCTGACGAGACGATCCCCTCATGGCGTGGGGACAGAGGGACGATCCCCTCATGGCGTCCCACAGCGCAGACCTGGCCCGCGCCCGCCAACGGCCTCCAAGACCTCTGGGGCCAGGGCAGCCCCACGGCCGCCAGACGGGTGAGGTGGGGCCGGTCCCTGAGGGAGAAGCGCCAGTCCCGAGGCGGGTGCCGACCTCGATCTGTGGTGCCGGGTCGGGGCTGCCTTTCTCCTTCTCCTCCTCCTTCTCCTCCTCCTCCTCCCCCGCGTGTGCGGTGCGCGGCCGCATGTGGGGCGCAGGCGGCGGAGTCTCCACCTCTTCTGGCAGCGGGAACCTGTGGCTGCCAAGCTCCATTAAAGCCATCAGCAGCCGGGGGGACGCGCTCCGCTGCAAAGGCGGGGTGGGCTGCGGTGCTTTATTTTAAAATATATACTTTTCTTTTTTCGCCTCCCTCTTTATCCCTTCGCAAAGCTTGGGCTGAGCCGGACGCTTGCGGGCTGAAGCCAGGGTGCCGCCGCCGCGGGCACCGGAGCGCCGGAGGCGGCCCATGGCTGCACCGCCGGGCGCCGCGCCCCGCTGAGCTCCGCGGGCACCGGCGGCCATCGCGCCTCTGGCCGTGACACACAGCGGGCACCATGGTCCGGTGCTGGTGGCTCGCTGGGCTGCTCGTAGGTAGGTGCCACCGGCGGCCGGTGCCGTCCCGCGGCGAGAGGACGGGAGGGCGAGCGGGTGGCGGAGTCGGGGTCGTACCCTCACGAGGCTCCCCGTCACCTCCCTCACCCATCCGGGCACAGTGAAGGGCCGGGAGCGGGCAGGAACGGGGTGCAAGGAGTTGGAATGCAACGGGACTGACTTTATGGGGAGTGGAGGGGGACAGCGAGGAGTGTGCAAGAAGTGTGCGAGGAGAGCGCAGCGGACTGAGGAGGAGAATGCAGGAAAACGCAAGGGAAATGCGAAGAGGGTGCAAAGAAGCGGCGAGGATGGGGCGAGAGGACCAGGAGGAAGTCGCACGGCAGGTCTCGGTGGGGCCGGCGCCGGGACGGGGATCCCGCCCGGGCAGAGGCACCTGGCGCCCGGAGCTCCCCGCTCGCCGCTCCCTGCCCGGGTCACCCTCGGTGCCCGCCCGGCCCGGGCAGGGTTTCCCCGCAGTGCAGCCGCAGAGTGCCGGGAGCTCCGCAGCTCCACCACCGCTCTCCGGGGCAGGGACGGGCGGAGAGCGCCCCGGAGCCCCGGGTTGCTGCCCCCGAGCTGTGGGACCGGGAGCGGGGACAGAACGCCTGAAACCTTTTCTGAGTGAGCGCCGTGCAGGGATGCCAGAAGGGCTGGCGGTCCGGTGTTGAGCTGCCCAGGGAGGTGCTGAGCTGGGGCTCAGCCTCTGCCTCCCACCCGAGGCTGCCGCAGGGGTTGGGGTCGCTGCCCCCTCCCCAGAGGCAGTCGGGCATCCCCTTTGCCACCGCAACTCGTTCCTGTCCCGAGTGTGGTGCACGGAGAGCATCGAGCAGAGTTTAGCTGCGGGAAGGGCTTAGAGGTGATTTTCACTGGAGTTGGGAATTCTCCCTGAGAGGATCCAGCACCTGCCCTGGCAAGGGACAACCTCACAAGTAGCCTCCTGCTCCAGGGACGTGACACTGAGCCCCAGCTGTGCAGACAGAGTCTCGGAGCAGCACAAGCTGCGTCTTTGCAGCTCCCTTTCAGAAAGGCATCTTTCAGCCTCACGGTTCTTGGAGCAGTTTCAGAAGAAAAGGTTCTGGCTTAAGAGACCATATGGGAAAACAAAGGCAACTGTGCTGTGAAAAAACCACATAATTATTTCTGTTTACGACAAGGAGCAGAGTCTGAGGGAGACTCCTCCATCCTCAGACAGTATTTCCTTAGGAAATGCAGAAGAGACTTTTGGTTAAGACTCGCAAACAGAAGGGACAGGTGAAAGGATGGGTGGGAGGATGACCCTGAGGGCCCCGTGCGGTTTGGACACTGAAAATCCAGGCACCTGGTTTCTACTGGTCTTTCTACCATTTAGTTCACTCATCTGAGGTTTTGGGCAGCAAATACCACAGTGGCTCGCCTCTCCAGCTCAGGGCTTAGTGATCAAGGCAAAGAACTGTGTAGTGACAGCCATTGGACATTATTTGTATTAAGTGTAAAGGACCAGACTACAGAAAGAAATCTCTGAGCAGGGCACTTCTGTTGAGTTACTTTCCTTTTCTCCTTACGTGGGACCTTTGTCATGTGTTTGCAAAACAAAGCTGAGAAATACGAATTCTCTATCTTATTAGCTCAAGTTGCTCTGCTCAGGGATCTGTTGTACTGCATTATGTAAGTTTACTCACTGAAGTCTAATTAGAATAATTCTTTCTTAAATCCCCATGCAGTTTCTCTTAGTTCAGTCTAACCTAAACTCTCTGCTTCTTGCATCTGATGTCAGTGAGAGAATTTCTATTGATTTTAGTAAGAACAGAAACTGAACCTCAAAATAACTGTTTAAATACCTAAGTCAGACCCAGAACTCATTAAAATCAAAGCAAGCTTTGCTCACTGTGAGCAAGACTGGCATTCTGCATTTTGCATAGGGCTGAACATTAGCATGAGCATGACACCAGTTCATAATTAGTTGAAAAATCACTTTAGTTAAAAAATCACTGACTTTGGAGTCTCCTCCAGAAAAGAATCACTCATTCCTGGAAATGTCCCCAGAGACCTGCTGAATTTTACCTAAGCTTTCATTAAAGTCTGTACATTCCAATAACACTGCACTGATATTTTTCATGTGTAGCTTCTCCTACATGGTTTTAACATAAAAGATCTATTCTTGCTTTTAATGTTTATTTTTAAGTTTGAAAGTGACAGTGTTAAGCTAAGATAAAATTGCTAGTTGCATTCAGTTAAGAGATTAGCAAGAGAATCCCCTAAGTGATAGAACAACACTCAGCATAGAGATGTGTGTCTATTTACACAATAATATATCTGTTCTTACTACTAAACCAACATCATTGTCTTTGGTTCAAGTATTTACTTGGTTAATGTTTACTTAGATAATTTTTTTTACCAAGTTGGTGGTTTTTATTCTCCATTTCTCAAGCTGGCCAAAAAAAATCAACAACTAATGTGCTATGTTGGATCGTGTGATATGACTCTATTTGTTCTTTCAATAATTACAGGGTTAGCCACGTTTCAAAGTATATGGATATAGATAAAAACAGGGCTGAGATGCAAAAAAAGCACAAGTGAAAAAAATATTGTGTGGTTTCTATATTTTCCCCACAAGCACAAATTGTTGAGTAAGGAGATTTTCAAAAGCCAGAAATTACTGTGAAGAAAACCAAAGCTGGAATCTAATGCTAGGGCAGGCTGCATCTGGCAGAATAAAGTTTGGAAAGAGGTTTTGCTTTCAGTGGGATCCTGTGTTTCCCCACAACAGAGCATATGTCATCTATAAAGACAGCGCTTTCATGGGTGAGATACAATCACTGCTAAAATCAACCTCAAAATTAGGAAGCACCTAGACAATGCTCCTACACAAATGCTTTGGTTTTCTTACTCATTTGCTGAGGAAGATAAAGGTATGAAAGAAGAGAAACTTCCTGATTTTAAGATGGTGTATCTCAGATATAATAATCCCAAGAAACTGACAGTGAAAACGTGAGAATTTCAATGTGTAACCCTTCTTCTGTAGGCTAAGAATGCTGCCAATAACTGAAAATATGATTCATAGAACAGCTCCTTCTCTTCCCATTTTACTTTGTGCAAGATTTGAGGGGTTAGTAAGCTGCAATCTGTGGGGTATTTTTCTTTAAGGAGTTAGAAGGTCTCATGGTTTAAAATGCAAAATTAGAAAAGTTGTGTTTCTGTGTGTTAGAAAAGAAGGTCTGATATCTATTTGAAATGCCAGAGCTTCAGGGTGTTAAGTGATAAGAGGGTTGAAATCCATCATTATTTTTGAGTTTTAGCAGAGTGATGGTGTGGTAATTGTGGCTTTCATAGTGGTGTTTTCTCATTTTCAGTGAATAGCTTATTGAATCATCACGGTTTGAATTCAGCTGAAATTGAATGCTGCAAAGAAGCTCAGCTCCTGTGGCACTGTTAGACAGATATTTGGATTGGTGCAACCTCGACTCACAGCTGTTGTGAGGGGACATAAATCAACAGGAGAAGTCTCACCACAGAGTGCTTGAAGAGATTTGCTTGAGTTTAGATTTTAAAATAATGCTTTAAACTTGAGTGTATGTCAAGCACTGAAAAAGTCCCCCATGGTTTCTCCTGGGTTAATAGGAAACATTGACAAATGTGTGACATTTTGGCCTTGTCTAACTCCAAAACTGTGGTCTTTGGAAGCAGCTTTCTCCTGGCACTCTGAGATCAATGTATACACCAAGCTCCCCACTGAGACAATTGGATTCACCTTGTTCACACTCTCACTAAATCCACAAGTGCTGGACATGGCGAGTTATGACTTGGCTCTCCCCTGTTGATACAAAAACACAATGACATGTTATTTTTAAAGCTTTTCAGAGAAAAAAAAAATCATATTTCCCTGTTAGGCTGCCTGGAAAAGACAGATGAGAATATAAATGACAGCAAGGTTTTGCTGCAGAAAAACTCCCAGAGTTTGTTAGTTTTGAGTAGCACAAGTCCTGTTATTAGATTATGCAGCACGTAGGTTGAATGTCAGCTTTGATTTTAGCATCTGTCGGTAGAGTTTGGGAGAACTGGAACGCATCAAAACTTGGCTAATGTGGACAGGCAAAACAGTAGACTGAAATTTCAGGCTATCTAGAAACCACACCCAGACCCCAAAACACATGTTAGAAGTAACTTTAATTCTGTGCTCCAGCTGAACAAGTAACCTTTTTCTGTGGTCACTTATGCCTCTAAGTTAAACGTGTGTGTATTGCTGGTGTGGGCTCTGAATCAGTTTCCCTCCTTTCTGCAGAGCTTTTTTCCTGAGGATGCCTCCTGCTATGACTGATTTTGAATGCCTGAATGCCCTTCTCATCCTTGGCTTCGCAGGAGCCAAGTAGCCTCAGAATATTAGATCCTATTAGATCCTATTTTTATTACTATAAACAGTATCCTTGCAGCAGCGCCAAGAGTCCTGTTGTGTTAGGTGCTAAATAAAGAGAGAACAAAAGGATTGTTCTTGCTTTAGTGGGTTTATAACCTAATTTCCTGGACTTAGATTTTCAACAGTGAGTACTTGACATGGCAGGGACCTGCTGGGATTCCCAGCTGTGTCCAGCAGTTTAGTACCTATTGCAGCTGCTTAGGTCTCTACATCCCCAAATGCCTTTGTGCATCCAGCCCTCATTTCTAGTCTCGTGGAGGCCGGGCAGGGATTCTGAAGAGCAGGACAGTGAACAATGTGCTTACACAGGAGAGCAGCTGTCCCCTGTGGGAGCAGGGAACTGGGACGGCTCCATAGCAGTGGGAGACTGAAAGGCCACTCAGATTATCCCGCCAACTCCCTGCCAAGAGCGGGTTGTTCCCTGCTGAACTAATGCTTTGCTCAATCCCTCAGATCCTGCCAAGCAAGTGGACTTAGGTTGCCTACTACATTGTGCCTCGAGAAGTTCACTCTGCCATACAAGCCACATGTTTTTCCTCTCTTCATTCACTCCCAACAGACTCTTTTTATTCACTGCAAGGAATTCCTTCCTTTCCTTGGTGTTTGTGCTTTGTGAATATTTATAGGCTGTTATCATATCCATCTTGCTCAGCCTGGCTATATGGACTCTGCTCTTTTAATCTTCCTTTGTAACTCAATCCCTCCCACCCCCTCATCATTTTTTGTTGTTCTACTCTCAACTCCCGCCAGTTCCAGTTGCTCATTTTGCTTTGGGTAAACGCTGTATTTATGTTAATATTATGTGCTGGGTGGTCCTCTCTGCACTCTTGGTCCATGTGAGTGATTTAGACGTTTGAAATGAGGTTGACATTTTATAGCCAAGCCATGGCTGATTACCGGTTCTGCTCTTCAAAGCACTCCAGGAAAAAATATGCTTAGCCATCACTATTAAAAATGGCCATGATAGCCACTAACAAAGTGTCTGTACAGGGGTTCAGGGGTGTTGCCAAAACCTGCATGGGTGCTCTATACATTCAAAACAAGAGTGTGGCATTAATTTCACATCCATGTGCTGTTTTTTCTGTTGAGTTTCCAACTCATCTGAATTAAAGAATATAGATATAATATTTGCCATTTGGTAAGAATGTGAATTCTGGTTAGAATTTAACTCTCATGATGGTACCCCAGAGTATTTTTCAGTCTTGGACTGAATTGTCTTGTTTTTGTTTTGGAAAACAAATGCTTCCCTCCATGTGCTCTGTCCAGCCTCTCACTGTTTAGGCACCCAGGGAGTTAGAGATCTCACTGTAGTCTCACCTATCTCACCAAACTGAAATTCAAGCTTTCAGCAGTTCTCAAGTAAAAGAGCTCTAACATCACCTTTCTTTCCTTTGTTTTCTTTTGGGTTTTGGTTACATATTTACCTGTGCCAAACTTACATGGCAATACTGATCAGAGTTTAACACAAGTCATGGTATGTTAGTGCTGTGAGTTCTCAGATTTTGGCTCACAGCAGGACCCTGTTCTCAACCCTCTTGCCCTCTCTCCTGTCCCTGGCCAGGCCAGTGCAGGGCTGGCAGCAGGACAGGCTCTGAGCTAAGGGCCAATTACCCCTGAGCTGGGCCAGCTGGGGCCATTGGGCTGCCTGGAATTGCTGCTCTGTTCTCCAGTAAATCTTTTGACACTGACCAGTTGAGCTGTAGAAAAAGCATAGACTGGTCTGAGTCTGTGCAGCATCAGGGGTTGAGAGGGAGGAACATGAAGTGAAATGGCTCCTGAGTCTGTCAGGACAGCAAGGATGTTGAAAGTAGAGCTCTGCTGTGTGACCTAAGAGTGGTGTTTGGTGAGCATGAACTGCACGAGAGCTCTTGGGAGGGTGGACTCACATCTGGCCCTCGTGCTTTGGTTTGTCATCACAGGTCCTCTGTGTCAGCTCTGCTTAGTTCACCCCATTTGAGAATATCATGATTTGTAAGGTCCCTTCCAACCCAAACCATTCTGTGATTCCCCCTATCCCATTTCTCCTTCTTTCCTCAAACAGAGTGTTTACTGTCAGATTATGGGGATGGGCATCTTCTGAATAAGAATCCCTTGAATCCCATTTACAGTGTTCGGCTTGGTTGTCTTTGGGATAAACAGCCAGAGAGGCAGTTTGAAGAAGCCATTTTATTTAAATGTAGTTTAAACTGAGGAAGTTCTTTGAGGTACTTCTCCTTCTTCCTCTTCCCTACCACAAATTCCATCTGTCTTGTCATCTGTTGCTGGACATGACACTTAACAAGAAAAATACACGATTCCATGATTCCAAGAGCAAAATATTTATTTCTCTAGTGCCTTTAAAACCCCCAGACAACTCACCACAAACCCTTCACTATTTTAATTTTGGATACGAGACAGATCAGGCTATGCTCACAGCCTTAGAACAAAGCCAGGTTAAAACCATAGAATGGGATGTCTGAACTTGTTTGCCATTGTGCTAAATGTATATGGTGAAAATATGTTTTGAAAACTTCTCTAAAATCCCAAACTACTTGGGACTTTTGAGTCAGCTGAGTTTCCTCTTAGGATCTGCAGGATTTCATGTGTGATTATGCTCAGCTTTGCAGAGGAAATTCAGGATGATGCTCTGCAATGATAGTTTGTGGGTAATACAGTTATTGTGCCAGCCCTGGGGGCATAACTGAGAAACATTTAGTGAACTCAAAGCATTTTATGAATATCATGAACTGAGCACCAGACTGGTGAAACAGCTAAATGTGAATATACCCATTTTACAGGCAAATAGGAGAAGGGATGAATAATAGAAATACTTTTCCAGAAACCAAACAGTGCTCCAGTGAAAGCACTGGCATCCTCCCTCAACCACTTGACCACATTCTGGCTTCAGTTCAGGGAGGCATTACTAATCAGGAAAAATGCTCATGCACTGGCTTAATTTCAAGCACATGCTTAAGTTTCACTGCAACCAATTAGACTTAAGCATGTGCTTAAGTCCTGTCCTGAACTGTGTTCAATTTGCATATAGGCAAAATGCAAGGTTCTGGTGTGATACAGTTTTCTATCCCCAGTGGGTTATATTTAAATTTTATAACTTTATAATACTATAATATAAAATTTATCTCTTCCCACAGAGCTGTTCTCTTGGGAACACCTTTTTTCTGAGTGAATTAAAGGCACCACTAACTTAATCTCCACACAAATGCAAGAAAAATTGATTTGCTAAATACAACTATTTTGTTTGCTTCTAAAAGAATGCTTATTCCTTTAGTGGCTAACCCAAGATCCATTCTGTTTGCTCTCAAGAGAGAAAAATGCTAAAGAAACACTGTTCTGCTGTGTTAATGAAGTCTGTGTGGAAAAGTGTAATTCACTTATGCAAAATATATTGATACATTTCTTATCGTCTATTTCTTTCCAGTCTGAACATTCCTCAGAAAATATCAAAGGTTTTATGTCATCTCTAAATGAAGAAATGTGTAATGCTCCATGACTTCAGGCCCTGATCTTATCCCTGTGAATGGGTGACTAACTGAAACATTAGAATTATAAATGGGAATGATAAATTCTGGCCATAGGAGGCAATAACATGTAACAGATTAAACAATCTAGCTCTGGAGAAGAGCTGATCCACAGTAACTAATTTGTTGCAAACTGTAATATATGCATTTTCTCCTCCATTTATGAAGAAACAGATGTGTGACTCAACTTTGCTTTTTTCCAGAGTCAATCTGCTTGGGGGAGCACAAACAAGATTTGTTTCCAAGGAGGAATATAACAGCATTTCTCTCTTGGTTGATGGTTTTTTCCTTTAGAAGTGAGAAGTGGCTCTGCATCTGGAGCACACAGCTCTTGTGTAGCACAAGGATCTCATTTCAAGGCTTGGCCATTGCCTCAAAATCTTTCACCTTAATTTTACCAACAATTTACTCTGAGGAGAATTTGAGAATTTCCAGTTCTGCCCTTCTTATCATTTGATGCAGTGGATCTGGTTTTCCTGGAAGTGGTTTATACAAACGAGGTTCAGCAGAGTTGGTCAGCAGTTGCTGCTGGTGCTATTTGCTCAAGGCTTGGTCCGGTTTGTGCTGATTGCAGTGACGAGCAGCTCCTGGCTGCTTGTGCAGCCCCTTGCTCGAGGCCTTGGGGTGTCTTTGGGATGCAGCACGCACTGGGAAGCTGGGAAAAGCCCCTGTTTTGTCTAAGTGCTGCGCTGGGAGCTCTCTGGAAACACTTGCGGCTAATCGATACAGACGGATGGCAATGTTAGCGAGGGGAAGAGATCACAGGAATTTTTTTAGATTTTCCTATGAATGAGGATTTTTGTCTTGAAGATGCATTGTGAATAATTCCTTCCTCCTGCCTGAAAACTCTACAGAGCAGTTAATTTGTGTCTTCTTAAGAAAGAGGAGCTGCTCTGATGCACTTTACCAGGGGCTGAGTAACAGAGTGACATATGAGTGACAGCTGCTTTATGCTGCTCTCAGAATAGAGAAGTGCTCTAACTACAGATTTTAGGTGTGGGACTGAACTTTTCCATCTTGAAAGGATGTTTGGATCTGGTGGGGCTGGAGTATTTGAGAGGGAAAAAAGCAGCCACAAAATTTGGACACAAGCCAATAGCTTTTGGTTTGAGGATGCGTCCAGCTTGCAGTGTTGTGCACAATTAAGTAAGACAAAATCCCTAGGAATTCACATCATGTCAAATATTTACATTCTGTAGGCTTTTTTTTCTTTTTTTTTTCTTTTCCCATGAAGTTTGATCCCAATCATAAAAATTCTCTTTTGTATTCAATGTGTCAAAATGCAGTGATTGCATTGCCAAAGTGTCTTTGCTCCCAAACAATGTAGACTATTAGTGTTTCTGCCAAAAGTAGCATGAAGGGTTCAGTGAGATATTGAAGTTTCTGCTGCAACAAACACAGGCAGGGCTCAGTTTTTGAGTTGACTGGGTTATATTGTATATATTCTATAGCTGCATTCTATGTATCTATACACTGCTCTGACACCTCTGGAGTCTTTCTGTGGTTATGGGCAAGAGCAAATCTGACTCTTATGTCCATTAGTGCCTCTAATAGAAATACAAGGTTTTTTTAGTTTACTGTATTCTCTAGGATAATAATTTTGTGTTTGTTTGAAGTGTGGTTCAGTTTGCCCTGCCCTTGTTCTGATGACTCTCCAGTATTTAGGCCTCTTAGGGCAGTCAAATGAATCTTGGCGTATTCTGAGTGTGAGTTTAAAAAAAGCCCCGGGAGTAGGGAGCACACAGGACCACAGAGCAAAGTCATGGCAGAGCTGGGATAAGGATAGAGATCCCCAGCTCCTAACGGCTCTCCTAAATGGGCACCCAGGGGGCAGCCTCACACATGCTGCAGCTGCCAAATTAGAGGTTTAACTAATAGCAGTGGGTTTTGTCATCCCATATTTTCCCATTTTCACATGAAGAATCACAGGAACTGCACTTTAGGAAGCACGAGTGCAAGCAATTGTGAAGGAGTTGGCTGTGCCTGCTCACCTCGTCCAGCCCTCAAGGATGGTAAGAGCAGTGCAGTTGTGAGTCTGCTCCCAAAAGAGCCCTGAACTCTAATGCTGTGTCTTTCTAGTTGTTTCATGCACTCCAGAGCAGGGTGAGGTACCAGAAAATGTGGGGCTGGTTTCCCTGGCCTTTGGGTATTGTCCTCCTGCTTCACTGGGGGCTTCCCTTTCCATGTGTTTATTCCTTTTGTGGTAGTTCAGGCTTTGTGTGCTTAAGTCTACATAAATACATTTCAAGTGACCTATAAAACCTTCACAAATGGCAGCACCATAGTGAAGTGGATGAATTTGTCCATCAGATAAAAGTCTGAAGTTATTGAGTGGGAATCCCTCTCCTTTTAGAGGGGATTTAGTGGGGCTCCCTCTCCAGGAGCCTCTGACTTGCACAGCAGACATTTAATTACCAAATTCCCACTTGACTTGGTCCAGAGCTTATATATTGTGACTCTGTGTCTTCATCTCCTTGACTGAGGTATGGGGTGTGCAATCCTTTCACATCCTTATTCTGTGGGAAGGCGACGCATAGATGTTGGATCTTTTGTTCCAGCTGATAGGCAGGCTGGAAAGCAACCTGTGTCCTAACATTGGTATCGAGTGAGAAAAAGTTGGCTTCAAAATGTCCAGCACACTCCTGGGTAAAATGCAAAGTACAGCTGGAACCCCATCTGGGCTCATAACGAACCCCATCTGGGCTCATAAAGTCCTGGCTGGGCTGAGCTCTACTGGGACCAAGGTCAGTTGTACCACAGAGAATCAGTGCGGTTTCAGGAGGAGCTTCACTGACAGCTTATTCCATGGTGCCATGGAGAGGGAAATCCCAAGTTTCTTAGAGGAGCAAGCCCTCAATGAGTGCCACAGAGTGCTTAAGCAGAGTGAATAATGTATAGGAATTTATGTACATATGTGTGCGTGCATGCAAAGGTCTTCAGGATTTAGCTGAGTGTTCACACATTCCCTAAGCCAATAACATCCGTTGTTATGGGAAATGAGGTAAGTGACAGAATTACTGTCCTTATGGCGGGCGACAGGCGAGGCCAGCGTTCCCATGCTGTAATTCCCCGTTCCAGCCACTGCCTCAACAATAGCATGAGAGGGGGAGAGCACGAGCAAAGAGCGCTCGGTTTTATTTGAAGATTTCATCTAAAAACCAGTTGGATTCAGATGAAACTTAAGTCGGAAAACTTGAGTGAAATAAAACCCCCCGTGTCCTCAGCTAAGGGTTTTCTGCCGAGCGAGCCCGCCCGGGCTCCGTTCGTTCTGCGGGGGCCCGGCGGTCGGGGGGTTCCGCTCCGCGCTGCCCCCGGCGCTGACCCCGCTCCCCCCGTGTCCCGCAGCCTGCGCGGCCGCGGAGCCGCACTGCCGCCAGCAGCTGCGCCACCTGCAGGACAGCGCCGGGATCGCCGCGCGGCTGCCGCCCCGCCTGGAGGGGCGCTGGGTCTCCACCGGGTAAGGCACCCCCAGAGCCCGGGTAAGGCACCCCGGGAACGCGCCCCAAACCCCGGGAAGGCACCCCAATACCCTGGGAACGCGCCCCTCTGCCCTGACAATGTGCCCTTAAAACCATGGGGAAGACACTCCATACCCTGGGGAGGAACATCCATCTCAACGCGACCCAGATTCCCGGGAACGCGCACTTGACACCCCGAGTAAGCCACCTCGTTCTCCTGGGAAGGCACCCCTATTCACTGGGAACGCATCCCCAGACCCCCGGAGGACCGAATGGACCCCCAGAGGCCCCAGCCCCTCAGCGCAGCTCCTGCTCACCCCCGGTACAGTAAACTGTCAGGCAGCAAAAAGAGAGTTCCCTTCTCCCCTTCCCCGAGCCCTCATTCCCATCTGGAGGAGGGCTGGGACCCCCGGGTGTCCCTACAGCCTCCTGCTACTTCCCCATCGGGGTGCAGCTCGAACGGGCGGAGCAGCCCTCATTCCTGCAGCCCTCCGCACTCCTCCTGTGGACGTGCTTGAAGTGTAAGATCTCTGTCCCTCATTTTCAGATTTTAGTAGCAGATTCCCAGACTGTAAAACCACCCAAGGGGGGCCACCGTGTGTGGGAGGCTCTTGCCCAGGAAGCTGCCCCCACGCCGGCCCGCCCCTCTCCCGCACCCCGGCTGCCCTGGCAGGGATTTCTCCCCGTTCCGCCGTGGCTCAGCGCTGCCTTCCCCGCAGGTGTGAGGTGCGGCCGGGACCCGAGTTCCTGACCCGATCCTACCTCTTCTACACCAACCGGCTCTTCAAGGCTCTCCAGTTCTACTACTGGGACCCGTCCTGCCGCGACCCCTCCTACTCGCTGGTCATCAAGGGCAAGCTCCGGCTGCGCCAGGCCTCCTGGATCACCCGCGGGGCCACCGAGGCCGACTACCACCTCCACAAAGTGGGCATCGTGTTCCACAGCCAGAAGGCCATGCGGGAGGTGGCCTCCTGGATCAACCAGACCTCTGGCGAGGGCTGCCGCGGGTTCCTGCCGCCGGGGCGCTCCTGGGCGCCCGGGGCCCTGTACGAGGTGCTGAGCGCCAGGACGGAGCGCGACTGCACCGCGGCCCTGGGCTTCGCCATGCACGAGCTGAGCCTGGTGCGCGTGGAGAGGCACTTCCAGCCGCTGCTGCAGCCGCAGCAGAGCGGGAGCCGGCTGGTGGAGGAGCTGTACCTGGGGGACATCCACACGGACTGGGGGGAGAGGCTGCACTACCGCCCCACCGGCTACCAGCGCCCCTTGCAGAGCGCCCTGGTAAGGATGAGGCCTTTGCACGGTGCCCTCGCCGCATCGGGGCTTTGCCAGCACTTCCCTGGCCCTTCCAGCAGCACCTTGCAGCACGTGGCCCCCGCAGTCCTAAGGACGCGGGTGAGGAGGTGCGGGCTGCAGGGGTGGGATCCCGGGGCTTGTGGGGTTCACCCTCTGCCTTCCTGAGAGGACAGGACCAGGGTGGGTGAAAGCTCAGCAAAACCAACTTGGGAAACAAGCCTGCACTGACATGGGCCTGGAGTTACCAGCTTTTGTTTGGCGGTGTTTTCCTAGGAAATGCAGTTTCCTTGTTTCCCGCACCAAAGTCAGTGAAGGCTTCAGGCTGCACATTGTTAGAGCCCGTCTGCTGTGCCCTTCATCTGCTCTGCCCTCTCCTTGCTCCTTGGGGTGTGCTCCAGGCTGAGGGGAACAAGGGATCTGCCGGTAACTCTTCAGCCCTTGGTGCAATGCCAGTAGCACAGGAACTTGCCCCCAATACAATAATGCTATTACACAGAAATCAGACTTCTATTTTGACATACATAAAACTGAGCAGCAGACTTGGTTGCCTTTTATTCTATTTTATTTTCTGTTTTATAGCAACTTAGTTTATTCCCAGGAAAGCAGCTTTCCGTCTGAATCGAAGCTGATCAAATCAGACATGGTAGAGCAGTGAGATGGGATGAAAAAACCTCTCTGAACTTTGCCAGATAGAAGGGAAATAAATGAAAAAAAATTATTTTGGGGCAGCATTTCTCCACACCTCAAACTACACCAATTGAACTTCGAAAGACACAGAGCAACACCCCTCTCCCTCTCAAAAGTAACATTCTCAAACTGGTTAAACTTGTATTATCTTGGGCCAAAACCATATATATGAGCAAAACCAGATGGTAAACATAAACACTTTTAAAAGCTAATTTAAAACCAAACCTAAAGATACTGAAATTCACTCTCTGAATGCAGCCCTGTAATTAATCAGCCAACAGCTCTCCAATGGACCTGCACATGATGTCACCACTTGGCGATAATTAGAAGCTGCCATACATTAGAAATAACTTCACACGACTGATTTAAGCAAGTAAGGGTTTTGGCTCCATGTCCATAGTGATAATTTTATTGGGCACAGGATTTTTCTTTGTGTTCTTTTTTAAAAAAAAATTATTTTCTGTGAACTGACATCCATTTGCCTGTGCTGGTGAGTTACACAGGTATGTCAGGAATTATTTTTTAACTCTATGAAAATATCACTCTTTTTTCCTTAAATTTATATCTGTTTTAAAGAAACCCATTCTCCCCAAATTACCTTTCATTATCAAAGAATTTCCTGCCTAAGGAGAGCATATATATTTGCCAACTTCTGGGATTATTTAGCCATAATGTACTGTGTACTGTCAGCACTCATTACTGTGACAGTAGCAGTAAAGCAAGCTGAAAATGACTAAATTACAGTAGACTCCAATCAACTTGCATGTAAATTACCCACCCTACAGTTAACTACTGAGTTATTTAACCTTCTTGCCTATGACAGTTCAGTAAAGATTAGCTCGTGCTCTAGAAAATTATATAATGTTCCAACCCTGCTTATTTAAAAATAAATCAGTTGTGATATATGAAGTACAAGAAAAATTTCCAAGCTACACAAAACCCCTGCTGGCACCGGCTCAGGGGCAGGGCTGGTTTGACTCAGAGCTCTGCACCGGCGGGGAAGCGAAGGTCAGGGCCCCCTTCTGCAGAGGGTCCTTTTCTTCTCCCGTTCTGGCTGCTGGGAAAACCCCGCGTTCCCCTCGGCTTATCCCGCTCCTCCCCCGCATCCCTGGAACACGGCAGGAGCGGGGCGAGGGGGAGGCAGAACACCTTGTGCTGTCCTGGAGATGCTGAGCCCCAGGAGCTCCCCATGGCCAGGTGTCACAGCCTCCTTCATTCCCAAAAACTGCGGCGTCGTTCTGTCCTGGCACCGCCCCGCGCCCCTGTCCTCACCCAGCTCGCCATGGAAAACTCCAGGAACACCCTGGATGTCCCGAGGGAGCGTTCCCCGTCCAGGCAGCGGCTCTGCCCTTGCCCTGGGCTCCTCCTCGGGCTGTCCTCAGCAGCCCCAGCACGGGGCGGCCGCAGGGCACAGCCCGGTGTCCTTCGCTACCAGAATAGCAAAGAGCAGGGCAGCGCTTTATCCCCCTTAATCTGCTCGGCAGCTCTGCCAAGCTCCCCGCAGTTCCGCACCCTGCTGTGAACGAGGGGAGTCGCAGCTTTGGAAATATTCTGGAAGGGTTTGGGTTTTTTTTTGCTTCTCAGTAGGCAGACCTGTTATTTTGTGTCTCCTGCAGCACCACGTGCACCCTTGCCCGGCGTGTGGGATTATCTCCAGGGCCGATGAGCACCACCCCCCGATCCTGCCCGCCAGAGCCGCGCTGCCCATGCAGCTCAGCGGCAGCTGGGTCAGCACCCACTGCGAGGTCCGCCCGGCCGTGCTCTTCCTCACCAGGTACTTCACGTTCCACGGCCACAACCACACCTGGGAAGGGCATTACTATCACTACTCCGACCCGCTCTGCAGGCAGCCCACGTTCACCATCTACGCCTCCGGGCACTACAGCCAGGGCATCCCCTCCTCCAAGGTGCGGGGCGGCACCGAGCTGGCTTTTAAAGTCACCCAGGCTCGGGTGACGCCGATGGACCAGGTGACGGTGGTGATGCTCAACTCCTCGGAAGCGGGAAGCTGTGGCTTGGCGGGCTCCTGGAGCGCCGGGGTGGAGCAGGATATAACAGCCACGAACGGATGTTTGGCTCTGGGCATCAAGCTGCCCCACACCGAGTACGAGCTGTTCAAAACGGAGCAGGACACGCAGGAGCGCAGCCTCCTCTACATCGGGGAGCGGCCCACGGACGGCTCCAGCCCCGACAGCCCCGACAAGCGACCCACGTCCTACCAGGCCCCTCTGATCCAGTGTGCTGCGGCCTCAGAGGAATTCTCCAACTACATTAGTCTGAAATACGTGGGAAGAAAGGATGCTAATGGGATCGAAGCACTAAAACCTTTGCCTGTGGCCTTTTTATTGTTTATAGCACTTCTGTTTTTAAGATGGGACTAGTTATCTCTTCAGGTACAGTGCAGAATTCAGATAAATTCTTGGTGCTAGCGTGATTTTTGTATCCTTCAAATGAGCACATCTGGAATCAGTTTTACTCAGATTTGGAAACACTTTTTAAGAACACCCAATAGTGAATGAAGCCAAGGAGATATGCCTGACTCCACACTGTTTGTCCTGTGGCTTTATTGCCTAATCTCCCCTCTTTGCGTGCAAACTTAATGTACTGACACGGATGCACTGCACATTGCAACAGATAATTTAGCAACATGAGGGGGGAAAAAAGTGACATCAATTAAAATTGCTGCTTTGAGCTTTTGACATTGCTAAGATTTAATCAAGAGCTTGATTCAGATGTAATTCAAACATTCGAAGTGTTGGCTGCTCAGTTTCTTTGAGGTTAAGTTCCCTCCCATCACACTCCTTTTTGCTGTTCATGCAAATTTAATCTGCAGAGTCAGTCAGCAATAAACAGTCAGCAAGTGTTCTTGAGAAGGGCACGGTTCACATGCCTCTTGCAGTTTACAGATATTTTCTGCACTTTGCCTGTGTATGTCACACACAGGGACCCACAAAGAGTCTTTGCACTTGGAGATGCCCAGAACAGCCCTCACAGAGGTCTCGACTTTTCCATCTGACCCTGGGCATAGATTACAGCAGATGGAAAACACTTCTGTGCACAGCTCCAAGCCTCAGCATTCCCTGGCTGCAGCACTGCATCCCCGCCGTGTTCCCCCAGCTCTCCAGTGCCGGGCTGGCCTGGCTGTGAGCCATCAGCAGTGTCCCCGTGTCACTGCTGCCATGCCCAGCACAGGCACTGTCACAGGCACTGTCACCGTGTGCCGTGGGAAGGGAAGGATCCCTCACCAGCCTCAGGCCATGCATTTCCACTGCCTCCTTTTCAGTTACTGGCACAGCAGTTGCTAATCCAGCTCTCCTCTCAAAGTGTCACTTCCAGCCTCATTCCTGTACAGATGTTTTATAAATCTGCCTCTGGTGAACAATGAGCTGAAGAGATGCTCAGATCAGACAGCAGAGTCAGGTCAAACTGATTCCTACTGACAAGCAAGACAAACTATGAAATTATATTCCCTGTCTGCTGCAGCTAAGCATCATATAACTTCCTCGAGAAGCCCTTCTCCAGCAGCTAAATCCCCTCCAAATAAGCCTATATATCTTACCCACAAAAGATATTTTGTTAAAGCAGCTATGCAATAGCCACCTTCTTAATGCTGTATTTACGAACTTGCAGCTTGTACTTAGATAAATTATGGGGTTTATAACTCAAAAATACTTTGGGGGGATCTGTACATTAATAATTCAAATGAGATGCTTATTAAATGCATTACAGTTGTGACATAAATGTTGTCAGCATGTTCACATGTTCCAGGCATGACCCAGTGTTAGTCATGCACATCAACAGTTCTGCTCAAAGGTGATACACAAAAGGGCCAGGCTTGGCTGCCTTGCCTGGGTTCCCTCCCCAATCCCTGGAGACTTCAGCAGGCAAATCTTACTTCCAATCTTGTTGGTTGTGCTTTGTTCCCTGCTGCTGCACGGAGACCCACGGCAGCTGGAAGTGATCTCAGAGAAGGTGCTGTCTCCTTGGGGACCTTCCCATTAGGATGCTGTGAGCTGGGGCAAGTCCTGGGCAGCTCAGCTGCACCTCCTGTGAGCCACGCACTGGCAGAACTTTTCCTTCAGGAGTTTCCCTTTCCTCAGGGAAAGGCTCCTGTGGCTCCCATCAGCACAGGTACCTGTTCTGCAGGACACAGAGGCCCATGGCAGGAATAGGGAACAGCCTTGTGCTGCCCTTGGAGTGTGGGTGGAAGAGGGACAAGGCAATTCCTGCCCTACGTTTACCCCCATGGATCAGAGTTGTGTGCAGACACTTCTTACACAGCACGGAAATGGATTAAACTTAACGAGTGCTCAGATCCTTTCCAGGTGGGGATGGGATTAACGTGATGTGAAACACCATCACACACTTATGCAATGTTAGCAACAAGCCCTTGGGAAGGCTCTGCCCTGCAGCAGCTCAGGCAGCACCAGTGCCCCACTGCTCTGCTGGCTGAACTGCCCTGTGAAACCTGGTCAGGAGCCTCCTTGTCTTCTTCCCCCCTCTAAATACACCTCTGAGAGGAAAAAACCCACAAAAGAGCTATTTGAATAAATATCATAACTTTTATTGTTCTGTTCACAGTTTTTGAAGACACATTCCTAAATTACACAGTTATTCTCTCTTAAGAATTTGTGCCTTTTTCCAATTTGAATTTGCCTGGCTTTGACTGCCAGTCGGTGATTCTTGTGTTGCTTTTTAAGATCAGAGAGCTGCAGTGTGCAGTATTTTCTGCCTGTGAAGGTACTAGTGCACTGTAATCAAGACAGTCTCAATTCTGGTAGAAAAACCCAGCCAAGTGAATTTTCTCTCACCCTCTCTAAGGCATTTTCACACTCCACCAGTAATTTCTGAATCATATTTTTTGCATCCATTCCAATTACTCAGCTTCTCTTGTAGAATGTAAATATCCAAATTGCATCCAAAATTCCCAACTCTCCCAGCTGAGACATACAGAAGGATAATGACTTACAGCTAACAGTAATTAAAAACAAGAACACATTCGTATTCATTAGGCTTTTACCCTGGGACTGCACTGGGACTGTACATGGAGCTGTTACTCATTCTGGTCCTGGCTATGGATATTTCTGTAATGTTTTATCAGGAGCGATTTTGTATCTGTGTTCCTCAGTGATCTGGAACCACTGAATCTGCCAGGTCCCTGCAGAACCCTCCTTTGGGCATCCCCATTTCAAGGTGGTTCTCTCTGAACTGCAGCAGGGTGTGACTGGCAGGAACACAGAGCTCTGCAGGGCCCTGACAGACCCAGCTCACTCTGATCCCAAAGGGAACTGAAGCCCAAAGGACAGAATGAGAGGACTTACACCAAGCTCTGTCAGGAACATCCATCTCCTTTTCCATCCCTTTCCAGGGTGTCCCACTGTCCTGACCCACTGCCCACCCCCAGCAGCAGCTCAGACACTGCCCCAGACAGTGTCTCTTGCAAACACTGATCAAGGTTTCTGGGCCTCCTCAATTAAAAACTGTTAATTTTTAATCCTGAGCATTGCTAAGGAATGACATCACCTTTCCAGTTCTCTTACATCACCCCTAAGTTTTATCTCCTGCATCTATTTCTTAACAGTTCTTATCCTATTGCAGATTTCCTCTGAACTTCAGCTCCTCATCACCCTCTCCAAGCACTCCAACCCACATTTTTCTTTTCATTTGGGTTGTGCTTTCCTTATTTTCTACATTTCCTAACTCCCATTTTGAATGGATTGCTGTCTGCTTCCCTTTTTCTTATTTGTTTTATATTACTTTCCATCCAATTTTTCCTTTCATTTCACCACTGAAGTGGGATGGGCAGTTAGCCAAAGCTGTCCCCCTTCTCAATTGCAAAATTATTGGGTTTTTTGTCCATTTAATACCTTTCACTTAGAAAACTGTCAATTCTACTTCAGTTTTTCATCTAATTTCCTCCCCACTCCCAGATCTGATACGGAATTTGCTCAGCTACGCCCCTTTGAAGCACCAATTACACTTATTAGCAGCTCACATGGCTGTTTGCTGAGCTCCACTGCAATCAAGATTCCAACCTCATTTCTGACATTCATTTATCTTTATCTGGCATAAACAAGGCAAACGAAGTAATTTCATCTTTCATGTCTAACACTGCTTCAGAAAAACAGGTCTAGGACACAGACCAGGAGCTTTAATCCTGACTACTGGCTTCCTTTCTACCACAAACAAATAAATATGTTTTTACTGTTCCTGTGAAGAAAACCCGAGCCAGTGTGAGCTGGAAGTTGATGGTAACAGGCACATGTGTCTTAGTAACATTCACTTCTCTTAGAATACTTTTTAAAAAGATTAATAATTGTTTAACCACTCCAAGAAGCAAAAATAAAATAATTTCCCAAGTCTCAAACAATTTTCTGGCTTCCTGCACTGAGACTGAGCCTTCAGTACCTTTTTTAATATCACAGTCTCCTCAGACAAGCTGCCTTTCCATTTTTCTGCTTCTTTAGCAGGTGCACAAGTTTAAAGCATGAGCCAAGTTTGCCAGACAAACAGTCCTGGGTCTGACACACAGCTCAATTAACAGCAACTTATTTTTCCAATTAACCACCTTCATGCCTCCCTGTTTAAAATACCTTAGAATGCATTTCTGCATTCTAGATTTCCCAGATAAAATGAAACAAAAAAATCTGAAGCACTTTTGGATATGTTAACAGCATTGTGCTACTGCTTTGTTTGAGGAACAATCCACATGGAATATAAAAGTCTGTCCCACACTATAAACAGATCCACTGCACTGGAACAGCAGGAGGAAGGTGCTGACAGAAAGGAGATGGGTGACAAGGCTTGCTGCTCCTAACTCCACAAAGAGTGAAGAGAAGAAAGAACAAAGAGGAAGCAGGAGGTGAGTGGCTGCGTGGGACAGGGAAAGGCACCCAGGAGCAGTCAGATCTCCATGGCAAGGGAGAGCCCTGCCAGGCAGCCCGGGGCTCCTGGGCCAAGGGCTGGGACAGGCAGGCAGGCCAGCCTGGAAGGGTGATGGGAACAAAGAGACCCAGATGGAAAACAGGCAGCAGGGAAGAAAAGCCACTTAAAGATGCTCGGCTGAACATGGGTTTCCTTGCCAGGAGCAGGGAAGGAACAAGGATGACTTGGCCTGGACCAAAGTGCTGCAGGAGGGAACGGAGTGAGATTTGACAGCTCAGGCAGAACAGAGCAGGAGGGAGATTGGGCAGCAGTCTCAGCCCCCACAGAAATGCTCCTTTGGGCTCAGCACCGAGGCAGAGATTCCTGGCTCCAATCACACTCGTGTGTGGCCTCCCAGTGAAATGTGGAAACAGAAATTGCTGCTTCAGCTCTGAGTTCCTCCCCACCACACCAGGAGCTCAGGTCAAGGATAGGGATCCACACACAGAACACAAAGAATTCCCCTGACACACACACATGGGTTACACCCAACACCACAGTGCCACATTGGAAGTTCAACTTTTAAAAACCTATTTATACGTAACTTAAGAGAAATTAGGGTTCTCCAAGCCCAGGCACACAAAGCTGGGCAGTTTTGGACAATTTCTGAGCAGTGTCAGCTCAGTTTTTGATCACTGAAATGATCAGACACTGCAATGTACTCCCCAAACTCCCAGTGCACAAACCTGGTTCTGCCATTTCCTACCTCCTGAGTGCTTGACTTTGTACAGCCTTAATAACAGCCTTTTAAAAGTAGCTCTCTGTGGGTAATTGTGTGTGGGACATTTGCCAAACTAAACATGAGGGAGTTCAAGAGGCTTTTCTAATCTTGTGAGTTTATCCACTAAAGAAAAAGATTTGATTAAAAAAATGAAGTACAGCTAAACTGGGAACAATACTTTACTATGGGCTGTTCTTCATAGGCACTTCAGAATCTTGAAAAAAACCCCACAAAATTAGGAACTTATTAAATCAGAATGAAATGTACCAATGCAGAAACATAAACAGAAATGCCAGATGTATAATGTCAACTCGTAATACGCAGCTTCAATTAATTCTTCTTAATTCATTTGTTTTCTTAACTTCTTTTGTTTTGCTCTCTGGAAAAGGCCATCTTCTAATGACAGATCACAGGAGGAAAGATCCAAAAGTTCAAGTTTACTCCAAGGAAAAGCAGCCTCATTTCTGTGCTCACAGACCCCACGTCCCTTTTGTACTTTTCACTCTTGCAGAGGCTTCAGGACAAACTCAGGCTGGACTGGGAGGCAAAGAGATCTATGTGGAAGTTTAATAAAGTTTTGAAGTTTTACTATTCCAATTAGTTTTTGAACAGGAACTGAATCCAGAGGAAATGGCAGAGTGAATGACAGGCACACAGTCACTCAGCAAGCGTGCAGGTGCGTGCTCACTGGAGCATCACGTCCAAGATTCCTAACTGGCTCTCACTTGTGTTATTTTAAAAATAATCTTCATTTATCCAGTAAAAAACCCCAACCCATTAATCAACCAACTTTTATAGTTAAGCAGATTTGAGCAGTGGAAACACAATCATTTTGTTCTGTGAAGCTGATCTTCTCAAAATCCCGAACACATCAACTGAATTTCACTCACCACCTGTCACTTCTTGGGCCAGGGATGCTTCCCCATTCCCAAACCATGGCACAGTGGCTCTCTGGGTCTGTGCAGCACCAATGCAGCACCAGTGCAGCTGTGACCCAGCCACAACAAACAGGAGCTTCAGAGTGTTATTTTACAGAGGCTTTAATTTCAAACAGAGGGATTCTCAGCACTGCTTTTTTCCTCACTTACTTTATACAGAAAACAGAACTCAGGATGTGGAATTTCAGGACATCACACAGGGCAAGAGAAATGCAGTTTCAAACTGAAGAGCACTACAGTGAAGCCACTATTGTGTCAGAAAATTAAGGATATTCCACTGAAGAGACAGAAGTGCCACTTTCTGAAGAAAAGGAATGAGTTTTCTTCCATTGGGCAATGCAACATCAAACATGCCAAGACATAAATGATCCATTCCTTGTGCACACCACGATGTAAAAATGCTGACAAGAATTGCAAGTTCACATGTGCAGCAGATACAAACCCTTCATAGTTTATTGATGAAAAGAAATTCTAGTGAATGGCAAAGTGAAGTTCCAACTTTATCCCACTAACAGCGTTTCAGGAGGAAAAAGTAACACCACCATCGAGCTTTACAATCCTGTATTTTTAGAAAATGACATTATGGTACATCAATCCCCCTCAACATAACAACATGACATGATCTTACTCCTCAGCCCCCAGGCTACTCTCCAGTAACCTGAGCTGCTCCTGGCTTGCACATGCAGCTGTTCCAGCTGTGCATTCCCAGCTGACAACTGCCAATGCACAGCAATAGTTATGATCATTCATGCATGGAGTATTTGTTTTAAGATGTGGAGAACTACATAAAAATAAAAGAAACCATTTTCCATTCGTTTCCCAGCACTAGGCTTCAAGATATTTCAGGTATCTGTTAATCCCAAATTCACCCAAAGATTGCACCAAGCAGCCTCTACTGGGTGTTACAAAAATCAACAATAAATGTGCAAGTGGTCATCTTAAAGTAACAGCAAGGACAATAATTAGATTAGTAATAACTTGATTTCTACTACCATGAATCAGTCACAGATTTCTAGTATCTGATGTTGTGTGAAGACTCCAGACAATTATCTTATTTAGAAACTCTACATTTTGTGCACAACTTCCTAAGATACACAATGTCCTTCAGAATAATTCACTTTCTGTGAATACTTCATGAGAACATTTGCTCTTGTGTTGCCATGAAAGGAACAACTTACAAAAAAAGCCAGGTGGCTTAAGAATATCCATCCAATCTATATTTGCACTCTATCTACAAACTGGCCTTTTAGGAACCTTGTAAGAAAAAAAAAATCTTTAAGATTTCTCTCTACTGCCTATAAAGAAGGGTTTGGTCAAACAGGGAGTCAGAATTCCCCTGATCAGTCACTTTATTTCAAGCTCAGCAAAGCAAAGCATTACTCAGGCAATTCAGGGCTACTGTGTTCAGGCTCTTGTCAAAAATGGTGAGGGAAAACCTCAGGATTTTGTTAAATTCCACAATACAAGCAGTTAATTTAAGAGTCTCGTTTAGGAGTGATGGTTGCAGATGTCACCAACACTGAAATCCTCTCCTGGTCTCCTTGATGAGTGTTTGAAGGGAGTCTGGAAAAGCTGAGAGGGTTTTCTGGGACTTCTTTATGGTCCTGGAGTGCAGGAACAACTTTGCTCATGAATGATCTACAGTTCCAGGCTGGCACAGATCACCAGGGAGTGACTGCTGAGCACTGGGGGAGGACAGAGCTGCTGCTGCCTTTGCCCTGGGCCAGCAAAGGCAGCTGTGGTAGCTTACCCTGGGTGTAAAACCTGCCTGGAACATTACTCCAGATATCCTAATAGGAGATCAGTTTAAACCTTCAGTCCTCCCCCTTTATCTTGCAAAAACAGTGATATTTTTTTAAACCAACCTCTTTTAGGCTGTTTTAAAGCAGAACAAAGGACTCTCAAAAAAACTTATTTTTTTTCAAAGTGAATCAGAAATTCTGGTAAGAGAACAAGATATTTACAGCCACTTAAAAAAATCTACTTCATATCTCAGTTTCCCTTCAGCAAAGGTTTTCTCAAATGTATTCTTCAAAGCCATGAAAATTAATTTTGCAGTATCACTCACAACATAGTGTTTCTGAAAAGAATGCTTCATTAGAAATGTTCTTCAGCTTCTGCTGCCCAGGCAGTATCTTCTTTATCAATTCTGCACAATTTGTCCCATAAAGTCCCTGCTTTGTCCTTTCCAGCTCATCTCCCACCTGCCCTGCCCTTTGCAGCCACACTGCAGTGGCTCTGTTCCTTCCCTCTGAGCTGACAAGGCACCAGCACTTTAAAATGCCAAAAATACACCTCTCCTTTCTATAGAATCTCCTGGAAACACTTCCAGACTCGTGTTCATAAGCTGAACACACCACTTACGGGGGTTTTTCCACCTCTTTTCTTATTAAGCCTCACATAAAATTTCACTTATTTGCACTTGCAGAGGAGGAAGCCCTTGAGACACAAGTGGGACAAACATAAAGCTCAAGGAGTGCAGCAGACAGGCTGCAGCCCTGACAGCTTTCTCAGGAATCCCAGGAATAGGGAAGGAATGACAGAAGTCATTTGTAAAAGATTCAGCTTCATCTTGTAATATGCTACAATAAATTTTGTCACTGAATGTTTTTGGGTCTACCATTTAAGAAGAGATGTGAATTTACCTGCCCAAAAACTGTTTAATCTATGGAATCCATCATGTTAAAAGACACTGAGTTTGTTTACACACCTTGTGGTAAAAGGAAGCTTAGAAACAAAATCACCTTATTCTGAAAATGCTGTCAAGTGTCTGAACTTCTAAACCAACTAACCTGGATAGTGGGATGTTACCTTGTACCTCAGCATGGTTGCTCTGAACAACTTTTGTGTGTCAGGCTCACGATGGGACGGTTTGGTTTGATTTTAAAATTCATCTAGAAAAAAAGAAATTCACCCTGAAATAAGACTGCAAGTTTCCTTATGACATGAACAAAGCTGACAAGTGGTTTCCTCCCCACCTCTAAAACTGTGAGAACAGGACAAAAGTAACAAAGGAAACATTAATTTGGGGGCTTTATTTAATTTTTCTTTTCCTTCTTTTTTTCTTTTTTTTTTTTAAGATGCTACATAGTCAAACAAGATTGGTCTTTTTACGGCATAGGACTAGTTTACTACTGATATTTTTGTTTCTCCCCTAAATAGACTTATTTACATACAAAAACAGTTTCCTGACCACTGTTTCCCCAATGCTCAGATGATCAAAACTCCAAACAGTTGTGTAGTGCCCAGAACACCAGGAGGCAGAAGAATCTTGCACCACTACAGCAGCAAATTTTTAGTTCTCGTCACTGGCTTTGAACAGGCGCCTTTTCATACCACAAAGTATTAGTCAATTTCGTGATAATAAGGAAACGTGAGATGAAATACATTAAATAAGTCAAATATGCATTAAACATCTCTGAATAACATTTTAATTCAACTAAATGAACCAACAGCAATGTAGCTTGGTCCCTCGGTGAGAACAAGGCATTGACCTTCATTCTGAACGAGCCCCTCCGTGCTGCCAGCTCCCTCAGTGCTGCCACAGAGAAGCCTTTGCAGCTTCTCACTACTCATTTAAGTGCCAAGGAATTGGTAACTTGCACAGACTTGAAGACACTGACAGAAACTGTTAAATTCATGAGCAGAATGGTGGATTAACGTATTTTACAGAAGTTATCAACACCTCCTGCCTAACCCAGCTCCAAACATCCCTAGGGCCAGCTCCAGCAGTGGAGGAAGAGGTTTTTCTAGTTTTCCTTTTTTTTTTCTTTTTTTTTTTTAAAAAGAGGTAATCCAGCAACATGTACCAGGGTCTAAGAATGTTTAAAATGACATATACAATATTCCATTGTAGTGTTAAATCAAGATTTTCTCCCCCTTTCATCATTGAAGCATATTCTCTTTCATTCATTCCCTCACCGTACATTTTGAACTTTCTAGATTATGTTACATAGTATTTGTGCAGGGGTAATTTAAAGGCAAGACCTGTGAGATGTCATACATTAATTTTTTTTTTTAAACATTGTTATGAATAAATTTAATCCAATGATATGGCAGAACCATCAAACCAATTTACAATTTCCAGCATGCTGCCTCTACAAGGCTATTTTTCCTATAATTACACCAAAGACAAAGAACAAAACCACCAAAGCAAGTAGTCTGGAGCTGAGCCCTTCGTCCTTGACAGCAGCTGCAGAAGGAGATATTGGGTTGTTTGTCTGGGGTACCTTCCTCATCCGCAGTCCATCTTCTTCCTAAAGGAAGAAATATTGATTATTTCTACCAAAAAAAGCTTCAAATACTCACCCTCATCATATTTATTTGGGTGGGTGTTACAGAACAGGTGAAAGCGAATTTACAGCTAAGTTAGACTTCTGTTTCCTGAATAATCCTGAGAAGGAAGGGTGGTGAGGCAGGAGAGGAAAGCCACACGCTCTTGGAAGTTTTGTCCTGCTAAGGGAGTGGGGAAGAACTGAGGAACCCTGCAGGAACTGTCCAAAGTCTAGAGATGGCTCCAGAGCTTCAAAAAATGATGGAGGAAACGCCATGAAGGTGCTTTTCTTGCTCTGTAACAAGTAGGGTGCTGTTGGGGAAAATGTTTCTCAGCATAACTAAGATGAAGTTGCATGTTTTTCACAAGCCAAGGCAGTTACACTCCTCATTCCCCACGTCAGATGTCACAAGCAGATCTTCCCAGCCCTTGGAGGGAAATCAGTTTTCCCATCATATTAATGCTGACATCTTGACACGAACCTAATGGCAATAATTAGGATATTTTCTTGATAGGATTCGGCAGCTCACCTGATTTAAAGATGAGACAACAGATAACACAGTGTAACACCAGCAGATATTCTCATTTCAGGTGGGAAGGATGCTCCCCTCAGCTCTCCCTGAGCTGTTGTGCAGCACAGCTGTGTGTTAGCACACTCCAGTCACACACACATCCTCAGAGCACTTCAGCAGAGGGGCAAGTTAGTCTTTTGTGACTTAATTTGTGTCCAGCTGAAGCAACAGTGTTAGACTTTTTAATGTGATACAGTATTAGGGTGCAAAAGTGTAAGGTACCAAAGCAAAAGTCTCCAGTCCATAATTAAAAAAATACTCAAGAAACAAAACTGTAATGAAAGTTACTGAAGTCTTAAAAATTGTCAGGTAAGACAAGTTGAAAGGGCTCAGGGTATGTCAGTGTTTCTCACTTTTGAACTGAAAGGGGCACCTACGTGATCTGAAGGTGAACTTATTTTTCTATTAATTAATTTATTTATTTACTAATTCAAAGCCACAGGCTACCCAATACCTCACTGCTGCTCTTATTCTGAATGGGGACAACTGAACTTTTGTAAACAATAAAATGTTGTTTACATACAACATACTTTGTATAGAAACAACAAATTTTCATTTAAAATATTTTAATTTCCCTCTAACAGTGAGTCCAGCCTGACACTGACAGCACCTGGTAGCAGGCAGTGATTTAGCATTGCTTTCTGATGTTTTACAGGTGTTTTTAACACTCCACAGAGGGAACAAAGAGCTCACCCATTACTGTAAGACATTACCATTACTGTAAGACATCAGCTCAATTCTACATAGCTCCTGTAGAGAGTTTATTCAAGA
Organism: Irena cyanogastra; assembly: GCA_013397155.1. Classification (NCBI taxonomy): domain Eukaryota; kingdom Metazoa; phylum Chordata; class Aves; order Passeriformes; family Irenidae; genus Irena; species Irena cyanogastra. The sequence goes on along the minus strand of VWZV01001474.1, from coordinate 27,569 downwards.
ACAGTTTGCAAAAAAATTAAATAAAATCATATAGAACTTGAGAGTACTGAGTCACTGGCAAAACAAGAACACAAGAAGTTAGGGCCACGTCTCTAATGTGCACATATTATTTCTGTGCAAAACAAAACTGTTTTCAAGAATTCCTTCATGCATCAGCCAGCCAAGCAGCATCAGAGCTGAGAGAACAGAGCTCCTTTCAGTGGGCTGCAAGAGTCACAGCATCCACACTTTCCTTGGTGCTGATATCTATGGAAGTAGACACTTACAGCAAGTCAAACTACTGTAAAAAGAATTTTTCAGCGGAGTGATAAAGGCTTCTCAATTACTGGATTTCCCAGCCATGTGCTGGATACGACAGGAAGCCCATTTCCCATTCATCTGTCTTAATTTGGCCATTTCAGCAGCACATTACAGGTGCAATTACTGAAACACTCAGTATTTGCACAACACTGCCCTCAAGCTCCCATCGGTTTGGGAGAGCGGGGCCAAGTCCAACACTGAATGCTTAATTCAGACTGAGAAATTAGGTGGGAAAAGAAAAAAGAGGGGGAATTCACTCCTCTGGGTTGCTACCCAATCACCTTCTGTGACTGCATGACTTGTGCCTCCTTTCAAAGGAACCATTGATTTCAGCACCTTCTCAGAGTTTACAGAGAAACCTGAATTATCTTTTACTTTATAGGCAGTAGTAAAATATTGTGTTAAGGTCAGGTAACCAAACCTTTAAGATGGAAGCTTCTTTTTCAGGAAAGGGGTAAATCTGAAAAGAAAACAACAGCAGTCTTTACCTTAAACTGTTTATTCTCCTCCCGTAACCTCTGAACTTCTACTTGAAGCCTCTTATAGTCTTCCATTACTTTCTTAACTTCAGTGTCATCCAAAGAAGAACTTATTGATTTAGACATTACAGAGGAATCTGTCTTTGTTGCAGTTGTGGATACAATTTTATTTATTTCTATGTCATGCTGTTAAAAAAGGATAGAGTGATTTTTGGTTAGTTATTAACACCACACCACACACCTGATACATAGGAGGACAATCAGGTAAAATTGTCTGTGCACACCTGACACGTGCCTGTATCAAAAGAAATAAACAACATTTTGCTTTCTGTAACTTCACTGCTATCCCAGAAAACATCAGATCAGCAGCAGTAAGTGAAGAGAGAACAACCTCGACTTTTCAGACCCTGCATACACAGAAATGTCCCTAAACCAGGTCCACAATCAATGGTCTCCTCGTCCTTCTCTCCCCAGGCACAGCACAAGCAGCTACTGCAGGAGCCAGGACAGTGCTGCAGCTCCCTCCCCCTTCACTCCCTCCTGGCTGTCCCCTCTCCCTCTTTCTGTGTTTCTGTGGGGATGGAGGAATTTGCAACTCATGCTGGGAAAAAAAGCTCATACTTCTCAACTTTGTTCCCTCTCCTGCCTTTGGATCTCCTTCATGCTCTGCACTTTAGAAAGGGTCTCTCATAAAATCAAAGCTCTCCCCAGCCAAACAATTACTTAATCCTAATTACAGACTGTTCAGTGCAAGGTAGAACAACTGTGCCTTTAGTACCTGCACATTAGGAAGCATTTTTCAGTTTATTCAATTCATTATCAATTTTGTACTGGACAATACATACACTTCCATTACAAATTAACATGTCCATTACCCTAAAAAGAAAGGATCCTACAATATTAAAGCAGATAATTTCAACGTAATTCCTAACTGCATTTGTGTCTTCCTCACCAGTTTTCTATCAATTTACCTGACAAAATCAGAGTTGTACTAAGGAAGTTTTGGACAGGCAAATTTGTATTGCTCATGCTTATAACTGCTTCAGTATAAACTCTGAGCTTCACAACCAGCAATCAGCATTTTAAAATTTTTTAAAGTATTCTTTATCCTGTGACCTTTCACTAAACGAAAACAGATCAACTCAAAACTTGCTTTGTGCTACTGCTGCACTTACCAAGTTCAAACTGGCTGTTAGTTACCCCAAGGATTACCAAGATTTTAAATAGTTTACATTGTGTTTTTAGAGGGTGATGCCATCCAGGCAGTGAAACAGAGGGTTCTGTCTTGTGCTTATACAGCTGTCTGTACAAACATGCCATTTTACAGTATTTACTGTGGTATTAAGTTAAATCACTCAATATGCATCTGAAAATACTCACAGGCTTATCATTTTCTGCTGGTAGCTCAAACACACACCTAAGTTTCGAATCCATGAGTTCTTCTGGTTTTGCTTCTTTCCACTGGAACAAGTTAATATTAATTTCACATTAAATATATTAGTACAATCAGGCAGATTGGAAATGCAGTGCATTATGTAAACAAATTCCATCATTTCACTCAGAAAGAACCCACGGGTGTTTATCACACTACCATTAACCATACACAGGATGAAAAATGAGATCAAAACCAAAACTGAGTGGTATCATAAAGACAGAGCAGACACTATGAAGCAAATCATTCTAAATAGTCTGAAACTTCCACAGGTAATTTATGAGAGAACTGGGAGCTGTGTCGGAGTAATTAGCAGAGACGGGGGAAGTTATGAGCCTGCTCAAAAAAAAAGAAGGAAAAAAAAAGTAAAAGGAGGGGTGAATTCAAGGGAAAGGAAAGATAACAAGCCCCCAGATAAATCACAGAGTGAATTCTCAACTCTCTGGCCAGTGGAGTTCCTATTCAAACTTTTCAAATTTCACATGAGCTTTCCTTCCTGACTGGAATGAACTACAGGACTGTTCTTCCCCTCCTTGTTCTCCACATCCTTATCTTTCAGCATCAGTGTCTGAACAGCACCAGATGTGCTACATACAGAGAGAAAGCTTCCCCTCACACCTTCTCTCCCCTTCAGCTGGGGAGTCTGCCATAAACAAGATTCCTTGCAACCTTTTTAATAGGAATCAGCAGTAATAAATCTTTGCTCAGTATCAGCTGTAACCCTGAAGTGAAAAGATTCTCAGTGATAATAAAGAGCAAGAAGTGTCCACACGTATATCCTGGAGTTCTCACGTGCTCCTCTTCACTTTGACCATCCTCCTGGTAGCTTGGTATTCCTCAGCATATCTCAAGTAGGTGACAAATTATGGCTAAGCCCATGCAACCTGGAGTAGTATTTAACTCATCCTAAATAGCTGAATCGCAGTTCAGCTCTTCTGGGGCTGAAGTCAGTTCTATTTTGAGCTCCTTGGCTGCCTGTGAAGTGTTGAAAGCTTTATAGTACTCCCATAACTGGTCTCACCTGTTCATCCAGAATAGGAAGAGATCTGGAGAGTGGTAACAAAACTGAGAACTGATCAAAGTGTTACAGGAAAAGGAATCGGTCTGGAGAGCTCTGGAAAACTGAAAAGCCCATCTAGGTACTAAAAAACATTCTTTGCCAGCAGAATAACATTTGTCATGGTATAAAGTAACCCATAAAAATTAAAGAGCTCGAAAGAAAGGCAGACTGACTTATCTTTTTAGTGATGCAGACATTTTATTACTATTGGTGTTTCTCCCACTGGATCTTATTTTGAGCTCATTAAACAAATATAGTTCCATAAATCAGTTTCAGAAGGGAGATTATTAACCTGCAGAGTGCCCCAGCTTTAAGAAGCTATTCAGAAGAAAACAAATATTGTCAAGACTACTAGAGTATTTTTGGGTTGGCTTTTTTGTTTTTAAGAAGCACACACAAGCCACACACTTTTAGAATAATGGTCTTTTTCCTTTTTACATTATGTCCTCAATAGCCACTGAATGTTCTCTCAAGCTAACAAAAACTAAGCTACAGAGAGCTTTTCCTTGTGCCTTCTTCTGGGGGCAAATCTTGCTGATAAAGGAAAGCCAGCAGTTGGCATAATGGTTTACTCCTTTGCAGGCTGTCTTACTGTAGCCTGACATCTTCTTTCTATGTCTTTTGTTCTTCTCTGCTCCAGCACCTGCATATTTCTACTGCTCTCACTTGTAATCCTTTCATTTACAAAGCCACAGCAGACAAAGGTAGGGAGAAAGAAAAATACAATACTTGTAAATCATCCTCTTGCATCTTGCAAAAGGAGATGCTCAAGAAGACTCAAGACTGAGAGCAGATGCATATAAATAATGCCACTTAGAATATATTCTGTATATCCTTAGAATATATGGTTCAAGCTGGCCTTTCTAAAGAAGGATATATTGCAAAAAATTACAACTACTTGTTTCCTGGCTTGGCATCCCATTACTGACAGCAGCTTCCTAAAGAAACAACAACTCTCAGTGCAAGATTCTTGGGGCTCAAAATAACAGAAAACTCCTTGCCATGCAGAGATGGAAATCTAGAAAAGCTTTCAAGGACCATCCCAGTGTGGTTTGACAACAGCCCTTAAACAACAGCAGTCAAAAGACTTACAAAATTCGACAATTAGCAAGAAATCCATTTTAATTCATTTCAATACTTACTACTGCTTCCATATCTGAAGTATCAGCTGGAGCAAACATAGACTGAACCATAAACTTGTGTTTACTTTTCTCATTAGGGTCATAGTCAAAAGGCTGTAGCATCACTGGAAGAAAAAACCCAGAACACACTGCATTAACATTGCTCTGGTGCAGAGTCATGCACTGATGACACAGTTACCAGATTTCAAAGAAACAAACATTAATATGGTTTCAAGTTGTCTGTTGTTAAGACCAAAGCAGCAGCTGGGACCAAGAATCTCACTTTAAACCAGAATTTTGAAAGGAGGCAAGAGAAACAGATTTCTTCAGTCTGTCTAGACTTTGGTCTGAGAATTCTGGAAATGCTGATCACTCTACAATATTTGGTCCACAGCTATGGCAAGATAACAATAGTAATTTATAGGAAATAGGATCATTTACATATCTTGTGGGACAGAGGGAAGAATCTTTCAAGACAGCATCTTTTTGTCTTGCTCCATCCTTGGGGCAGAAGTAAGAAGCATTTTGATGAGCTGTATACACAATATTGCTGATGGTGCCCGAGAAAAGCTACAGAGGCAAAGTCAAACATTGTAAACCTTGAGGTTCAAGTCTCAGGATAGAAATTTCCTCTACAAAGTTTAAGAGTCTCATGGCATTTCATTTATCAAGTGCAAGTATTTTGCTTCCACAAATAAGTCACTGAAAGTTTGTTACCAATTTATAACTGGAAGTTTATAGTTACATGTGATGCAAACTTTGCCTATGAAAGGTATGCAAGGAATGTATTTATCTTCATTCAAAAAATAAAAAACATTCCAAAATTTACTCATGCAGAAAATGACTCTGTTTAGGGGGCAGAGAGGAAGGAAGAGCAGGTTTAGGGGGTGTGTGTGCTTTAGTTTAATTTTTTAAGCAATATTGGGAATTTCCATGTCTTTGCTTTTGGGTTAAAACAACCTGAAGAAGGATAGTCAGGTATTCTGTTTACATGGAATATCCTTTAATCACAGTGTTCACTTGGAACCCCCACATTTGCAAATGACACCTGGATACTCAGCTATTGGGACATAAAAAAACATGAGCTTGGCTTCACCATGAGACATGTGGAAATAAGCAACACAGTTTACACAAACATGTTATTAGACACTGCAGAAAGCCACCACCCCCTCAAATTGAAAACAAACCTTGCAAATAGTGCCATTACTGCTACCAGAAAAAAATGATGTAAGGTTTAAAAATCCACATTTTATGACCTGTCTTACTTCAGCCCCTCAATTCAATCAAGAAGAGAAGCAGTTCAAGAATTAGGACCACTTTCAAGTACTGGTGCTATTAACATTATGTGCCCAAATTCATATGCACTAATTGCAGGAGTTCGTTGTATAAAAGCAATATCCAAAGGTCCCATTTGTTGCAAATGAAGGCAAGTCAAACCAATTTGCCTCCCTCAATGAGCAGGGTATGTTATGGCTGTGCCATCTTTACTGTGCACACAATCTGTGGCCATCAACAACCATGTGCCTTTTAATGCCCAGAGAGAAGGCTGGCAATAAATTCTCCCAAATGAGGTGCTTGAAAATTATTATACATTTTAAACTCACCTTGCAGTAGTTGGATATTATTAAAAAAAATGTTTTCAAATTAACTGGCTACCTTTAAAACTATTTTCCAAACAGGAGTGACTGCACTGTGAAAGCACAACTATTTCAACATTGCCTGAAACATCACTGCAAAGCAGCAGCATTGTTTTTTCTCCTCTGTAGCAGACACTTCAATAATTTCAATGTGTAAGATCCAACTGGATAGCCAGAAGTATTCAGCATTTATGGAACTTCTACGGATTGTGGTTTTTTCAGCTCGCTTTGCTGAGTGCAACTATCAGCTCATCAGAAAATCCTCATTTCCCAAGGGACAGTGCTGAATCCACCCTGGAATGCCAAATGATGGCTGCTCCCAGCTCCATTCACTGATCCACGAGAGCCAGAGAGGGCTTGACAGCACAGACATTGTTAGCACTTATATTTTTAGATCAATACATGAAAGCCACATTGACACAAATTATTCAGCAAATGTCTTGTAAGCCAGATGGGAAGCTCAAAAACATGTACTTTTTTTCAAGAGGAAACCAAACCATTTTAATATTTATCTACATACTATTGGGGTTTTTGTGAAAGATTAGTTCCATAAAATTGCCCTAATTGCTGGAGAAATTGCCACTGGGAACGTGGCTCCTTTGTTCTGAATGGAAATCACAAACCTTATGCAAAAATTATGTGAGAAGTATGCTCCTACAGAATGCCTTATCACATCACTTGTCCCATCTGGCCAGAAGCTTCAGCTTTCATCAGTAATCACAGTTTTAAAAAACAAAATTATTAATGTGATCTTCAAGTTTACAGTCAGCAGCATCCACCAGGCAGAGATGTACCTCAACCACTTCCCAAGCTGCCCACTCCACAGCTCAAGCACCAGCACCGTTCTACCACAAGCAAAAACTGCAGAGTCACTGAGAGATCAATGGACATGGGTTTTCTCACATATTCCTGAAATATCCCCGCATTTTAAGCTCAGTAGAGAGCTAAGGAGAGGCACTGACCACCCAATGTGCTCCTTCTTTTCCACAGAACAGTTTACTGGCAAAGCTAGTTAGAATGATAGAAGCACCTAACTCCTCTGGTTTTCCTAGAATAAACCAGCTTTCTCAAGGAACAGAGGAAATCTGAAGCAGGGACCACCTTCAACACCTGCTAGGATCTAGCTGTCCTTTCCAAGAGCAGAAGGAACAGAAAAGTCTCCCAGCTCAGATAGGCAGCAGCCTTCCTCTAGTTTCCATCTAAATTTATTAATGGCCTGTTTACTTGGCCCTGGACCAACACTGCCCTAATGCTGAAATACCAGAGAAGGGGAAGAGTCGTTTACTTCTGGTGCCCTCCAAGACATCAATCACAGTAACTCTTGGCCTCCTGGTAAACTTAAGCCAGACCTGGTGGGTTCTTTCTAGGCCAGGCTCCCCATTCATCCTCAGCACCTGTTTTGGTTTGAGCTCCTCTAATTACACATGCAAAAAACCTTATGAGTGCCTGGAACCACAGCATTTATGCCCTCTCACCTCTGCCCTTACCCAGATGTATGATACTACATCTGCCTTACTCACAGCCACATTATGTCTTATTATTATTATGTCTATTATCTTGCTCACCCCAATCAGGTCCCTTCATTTAACGAGCTTGCATTGTAGCCAGAGTATTTTATTTTCCAAATATGTGATTTTGCAGTTTTTCCAATGAAACTCATCCCATTTCTCTTACTGTAGCCTTTAAGGACACCTAATGCTGCTGCATATCTTCAATCTCCCAACTTCACAACATCATCAGAGTTTTTAGTGTACTCTTTGTTCCAGAATTGCTTGTAAAAGCATTAAACAAGATTAGGACCAAGAATCACTCTCAAGAAGCATCACTAGTAGCTCCCTGCTACCACATTTCCATCCACCTCACTGTTCATTCTTAAGCAGCTCATTCAACAGATTGTCAAACTATTTTTTCTTTTCCAGCTTTATTAATCATTTTCCCAAATGCCACTGCATGGAATACTTCATGGTGTGGATGGATCAAATCTACCACACTTATGTCACATAAAATATCCCAACCAAAAACAAGGGCAAGCCTCAGGATCCTTGTGGAATTCCAATCAGCTCTGGCAGAGGTGAGCAAAGGACAATCACATCTACAGAAAGGAGCAGAATCCATTGCACCATCCCACCTTTGTTTCATGTTTACATAAATAAACATAAAATTTCTGTAAATATTTCCATAATACTAGGAAGTGTTGAATTTGTGAAACTCAAGATAGAACTGTAAAGCGGGCAAGCAAGAACAACCCAAAACTTGGTAGTTTCTGCTTGGGAGCTCTGTGGGAACTGGGCACAGGAGTGACACTGCCACATAAAGTTTGGGAATGCTGCAGTGGATGGGACACAATCAATGCCTGAGGGAATGGGGCAGACCCCTGTGACTGCAGAGCCCAGGGCTGCAGCTCCATTCCTGCCTTTTCAAAGTCAGGAAAGCTCAGAGAAGACTGAAAATCCCCTCCCTCAGATGTTCAACAGCAACCCAAGGATAACTCAGCTCCTCCTCACTTCCAGGAGGCGTGTTCAGACTGCTCTCCTCAGTGGGACACTGTGCACAGATGGCACCATCTGCAACTCCTCTCTCCTCCTTAGACATCTACTGCAGACTCACCAGCATCTGCTGGTATTCCTTCACTTTTCCTTTGTCATCCATTCATGGCTTTTATTTGGGTTTCAAAGCCACAGCATCAGCTATCTTTGCTGAAATCAGAGGTGCTTAGCAGCAGTGGAATGTGTGCAAATACTCCTTTCCCAAGTATTGCAGCCCCAGTGCAATGGAATCAGATGACAGTGCACACATACACTTCCTGACAGTTACATAAACTCAGCTGTTAAAATTACATGCCATTATATAACAGGTGAAAACACGGGCTCCAAACCTGACATCCCAGCAGGCAGCACATGCTGACAGAGCCTCAAATGCTGGTATTTAGCAAAAGCTGTGATATGGCATAAGAAGGCAGCATTTGAGACTCCACTAGATTAAAGGGAGCTTTATTTTTCTAGCATTTTGTAAGTCTTTAAATGAGCCATCATATTAGTGTGAAATAAAGTGCAACTGCTGCCTCTTAGAGCAAAATATCTTCTCATATACTTAGAGCAAAATAGTACAGACACAGTTTCACAGGAGCGTAACAAAGGCATCTGGTTACTACAGAGCAAGAAGGAAGAGGCTGTCCCAAATCCAGCTCCAGGCAATAATATTCTCTGAGACTAACAAATGCTGAGGCACCGGTTTTTTGGAGACAAGGTGCAGCACCAATGCAGTGCTATCAGTGGCTGTGCTAAAGCCAGTCAGCAATTGTGAAGGGAACAGATTGCACATAGTAAACACAACCCAGTTAGCTTGAGTGTCCAGAAGTTAATTGTATTAACTATATTTTAAATAATTTCTCATCAGTAGTATTTTCACTAGGTTTGGAGGCATTCAAGTCGGATTTATTCAAGTCCTATTTTTACGCCCTGCGCAAGACTTGAATGAAATGACTGAAAAGATAACTTGATTTAGAGGCAAAGAAACAAATTCTATTTATTTTTCACTTCATTAACTCCAAAATCAGTCTTTTGTTCTCAAGCAATATTACTCCAAAGCAAAGGTTAAACACATCTTCCCCCCTTTCTGTGACTCTGAAAACAATTCTATTTTCCAAGTGAATGGCAGTCCCCTCTTTGATCCCTTCTATCTAAGGATCCCATTTGCTCATCAAAACCACAGACACCGCCATCCTCAAGTCCGAAATTAGGTCCCATGCATGGTTTGAAGGAGCTTAATATATTACCTAAGGGACAATCAAAGTGTGCTACTTGCATTTTAAAATATAATGTTAATGTAAGGACTGGCAATTTAAGATCGTTATTTATTACTACTGTTAATATTAGCATGGAAATATTAGAACACACACGTGAGCCTGTGATTAAATATACCACAGCCATTTTCCACACTAACCAAATCATAAATCACTACAAATAAGGTTATCAGAAAAGCGAAATTCTTAAAGCTGTGTAAGCAAGAGCAAAGCACAGTTCAGGGTTAGCACAGCAGTCTCATAAGGGGATACTTTAGCCCTGGACTAGATCCACACTCTACCTGGTGGCCACTGGGAAGGCTCAGGCTGGAAAAGCAAGCTGCTGGAAGCATAACAAGAGATGGTTCCTACAACACTTGCCTGCACTGTATTTGCTCAAGGTGGAGCTAAGGGGCACTTGTGAGTAAAACTCAACACTGAGATCAAGACAACATTTCAAAAAGCCTGGTAAGAGCCTGCAAAGGAAGTAGGCTTTTAATTTTCAAAGTTCATCTGCAAGATGAAAAGCATCCACATCTTTATAGCACGAAGATAATTTGTAGCTAGAAACCATGCTAATTTTCATTATCATTTCATTGATTTCAATGCATTTGATATGCTTGCCTGCAGCTAGTATAGATGACAGACAGCTTTACTTGGGAATTGTTCAGACTTTTAAAAATCTCCATTTCTCTCCAGAGAGCTTTTTCATTTACATATTAGTCATTTCAGAGCTCACTGGCTACGTGCTGGCCCTCTCCTGAAGCAGAAGTGCTTTGCCTGCCCCACCTGGAGCTGCCTCCACTCCCTGGTTAACTCCTCACCCTGACATTCCCCTGTGATTAACTGCAAGGGAGGCACAATCCTGCAGCCCTGTGCACACTCAATGTGACACCACAGAAATCCCAAAGACAACAGATCAATGAGTGTGCAAATATGGCCATGTATAAGAGGACTCACAGGATCAGAGTTGCTTAATTTTACAGTGCAAAGTGGTTTTGGGATCAATTTTTATTCTGTTGAAGCAAGTTGTCTCCAAGGGTGAGGTGATTAAATATTTTACATTAAGTAAGAAATTGAACTCTTAGTTTTTACATGTTGATTTTTTTCAAGTAAAAAGCAGTGGTTTTAGCTTCCCAACATTTTATCCCAGGCTAAAAGAGGTTGGTAGGAGCAAACTGTATAACCTATCATTAAATTTCTTATCCTATCAATATTATTTTTTTTAGGAATAGCAAAGCAAATCTGCATGTTTAGAGAAATAATTTTCTTAACTAAAGTCTGACCTCATTAATCCAATATGCCACAACTACATGCTTTGATAGAATTCTTTATTAAGAATGTGGATCAGAGAAGTCATTGAGAGAATATATTATTAGCAAGTTAATAATATATAGATATTCTGTTTGTGAGAATACTCAGCTCTTTATGCTTCCAAAGTAAGCCACTCCTTTGCTTTTCAATTACCAAACTTAGGCAAGTCAAGAGCTACTGACTCATTAGACAAAATCATTAACTTTTCCTATGCAACAGCAAAGATTTAGTCATTCGACATTTTTAACACCAAAGGACACTGAATTGTCAAGGCACACCAAACAAGCATGGTTTGAAAGTAAATGTTTTCATTGTTGGTTAAATCAAAGGCAGTTTGGCATCAGCCCACACCAGTCTAAACCAGTGGCTAGGGTCCACCCAGTTTTATTCTTCCCTCAATGTGCTCATCCAAGCACTTGTTTGACCCCATGGTGAGCTGGTTCAGGAAGTTAAGCTGGCAAAAAACTAACTGTACAAAAATAATCCCACAGGGAGGGCAGGGCTGCAGCAGGAGTGGTTTGTATATGCTGGCCGAGGCTGTTAATGAACCGTATCAGTCATTTATGTATTTCCGCCTTTTTCCTCTCCAAAATAAGATGTAAGACCAAACCTATTACTGCTAGACCAGGAGTAAGGGAAGTAAGGATACATGAAATGGCTGTTTCTCCACGAAAACACAACCTCCTGGATTCACCAAAATACCGTCAGGCTGCAAGGCATTCCAAGAAATAACTGATTATAAGAAGCTATTTTCAATCACCAAAGAACTGCTTGAATGGCTTACCAGAAACATTAATTGATGTTCCTGCATCGATAATTCCACTGTTGGGCCTTACACAGTATCTACGTGGTGCTGTGGTCTTAACTTTGAAGCACACATTTCTGTCCGTGGGGTTGCCAAGCTTCAGGTTTGTAGTGACCACATCTGTGAAAGGACCTGAGGAGGAGAGCAAAAGCAGACTTGAAATCACACAGAAAGCACTTTTCAAGCAGAGGCTAAGCAGGCTCTAAATCTCTGTTCACAAATCTTATAAAGCAATTAGATGTTCAATTTCCATCTGCAGCACGTACAGATAATCGTGCACGCAAAGCTGAGGCTGCAGCCAGGCCCCAGCCCAAGAGCTCATCATTAACAGCAAAACAAAAGGGGGAAATCATTCACACATTGTGCCAACACCACAACATGGCATTCAAAGGATGCCAAATTCCCTGCTGTGTCACAGTTGCTCCATTCTAGTCACAGAACCCCAGGCTAGCAGAGATACCACATATACCCACGCTGTAGATGGTAAGTAGTGAGTACAGTACAGTTTGTTAACCAGGCAAGGAATGGGAACCAAGAACCAGCACAGATCCATCTGCACCTGAAGCTGGACCTCCACAGAACCAGGATTCCACCAGGTATTCAGGAATGCCATACCAAAACCAGCAAGACAAGCACACAGGGTACATCTCCTTTCACCTACCAAGTTTTTTTATTTATCTTTTTTATAAATTGTCTTGGCAACTAGAAATTATAAACCAGAAGAAATAAAGTAGCCTACCTCACCCAGGACAGGAAATAACCATGTGGAAGTAGGAAAATTTTTAGACACTGAGAGCACTGGCAACGATTTCCATATTTAGCAAAGGCAAAATCAAACCATTGTCAAGTTCTGCAAAACCAAGTGCAGGCAAATCTATTTCTCTCAGGCTCACTACCTAATTGAAACTCCCAAATCCCACAGGCAGAAGAAAGGCCAATTTCCTACAAGACACTGATAAATCAGACAGGTAGCACACAACTATAGTGCTTCACAGAATGGTAAAGAAGTAAAATAAAAAGAAATATAACCATACTTTGATCAACTTTCTTCTCCATAGAAGTGATTAATTTGATATCTGAATAAAATACCTTCATTTGTCCTCAGGAGTAAAAGCAAATTAGTAAAAAAAAAAGGCATCAAACTTTTCCTTGCAGAAATGGCAGCCCTAAAATTGAAAAAGGGTGAATGACGATGATAATAAAAATACTGGCAGGCAGCATTCCACCACCCTCCTCTCCCAGCACGGATCCTTGATGTAATTTAGGTTTGTTTCTTATTCTGTGCAAATTTGTCTCCTAAGACAATATTTAATCCAGCTGTAACAGTACTACCGTCCTGCAACCTCTATCCTTGATCCAATTTGTTTAAAGTAATTAGAAGGGGAAAAGCCTCAAAACAATCACACACATCATAACCTCAACCAGACAACAAGGCAGCACCATTTCTGTCTGCACCTTGAGCAAACCAGCTTTGCAATGCAATGGGAGCTAAAAAAAATTCGAAGCAATGGAATTTTTGGAACCCACGGCAAAGGTTTCACTCGATCTGTGCCTGGTGCAACCCTGAGATGTGAAAGAGAATGAAACACAGCTGTAAAGTTTTCTTTGTATTCTGCATGGAATACAGTCTCTCCCTCTCTGCAGGGAGAGACTTTAAGCTAATGGAAAATAACTGGCCAGAAGCAGCCATGAGTTGTTAAACAAGCCAAACCATCAGAAAAATCCAGCAAACATTTAGGTGTGTAAGGACAGTAGGAGATCTTCAAAACAGCCCTAACTGGGAGAAATCTAACATTTCAGACGAAATTATAGGATGCCTGTGCAATAAGGATGTGTCTTTACTAAAAAATTACAGCTTGAGCTGTTCCAGCTCAGGGGGAGGGTTGGCTGTACAAAGCCCTTCATCTCCAGCTGCATCCTCAGTAGTGCTTTACTGGTCTGCATGCTGGGATAGATTTCCTGGGGGAAATACCATGTTTTTACTTGGCTGATCATGAATGTGTGCGGGATTTGTGTGCCCCAGCACAGAGCTGCTGTTTGAAATAGTAATACGGCAACAATTCTGTGTGGAAAATAATTTCCAAATGGAGTTACTTATTGCTAACATAGATCATACCAAAATATTTGGCAGCAAAACCTTTCAGCAGACGGAACTCATTTCTTCTTGCCGGCTTGGTGTTTTCCTCTTCTGTTCTGTCCACTAAACCCTAAACATGTCCACTAAACCCCAAACAGTTTCTTTAGCTACATTTCCCCCAAATTAAAGGTTTTACAGCCACCACAGCTGTACTAGAAGGTTGACATCTGCTTCCAGCAAACCTGTGGGCAGGCACACTCTCTCTTATGGAACTGCTGTTCAAACTGTGCAGCAAAGCAAAACACAGCAGACAAATGCAGGATTAACGTGCCAATTAAGGCATCCTGAAGTGTGTAAAAAAATAAACAGACTACAGGGTATTACTCAGGGGTAACTGGGGCATGGCAGTGATATATTGTCACTTGGCTGGCCTGCCTTTTAAAAGCAAGGCCATGGACTGCCAGCTCGGGCTGAAATGAAACCTTGGTTGCCAGTTGTTGGATTACTACAGCCAAGGTTACAGGTTTTTTTGGAGGTTGGGATATGTTGGAGAACTTATCTCAGGATAGACACAAGCTAATTCTGCACTGGAGATACACCTTTACTTTCCAACATGTGGATTTGAGCATTGCAGATAAAGCTGGTGTGGGTATTAAGTCACATGAGATGCACATCAACCCTGGAGCTTCATTTTCCAATGCAAGGCACTGAGACTTTGGGAATTATACCCAAATACACTAAGAGGAAACACTCTACACTTCTTTCTGGTAACTCTGTCCTCATTACAAGTGGATGGACTATTTATGTAAGTTTATGCAACACCTGCACAATGCTTGTACTCACAAGGTGGGCTGAGAGCACAGTTAAGCCGGACTGGTGCATCTGGATGGTCCTTGGGTCAAAGCAGCAAATGAAGACTGACTCTTAAAACCCACAACCCTTACTTAATCACATTATTTTGTTTTGAATGGTTTTTTTTGATTGCTCGTAATAATAAGTGGAATTCATACTAAGGCAGGGTGCTTTCCGAATGACAATTTGCTTTCTAAAATCATCCCAACTGTTTTTCTCATGTGTTTTTTAAAGATCATGAGAAGAATGCCACTGGTGTCATCCCAAGGACAAAGTTATAGGAAACAGAGTCTGTACATGCATGATCTGACATGGGGTTGTCATGGGAGCAAGCTGTCTAGAAGGAAGAATGTAGCAAATTGAATTTGGTTCTGAAAGTCTGAAATACTCCACAAGGGTTTGGTGACTTTCTCCTGCCAAAATAAAGTCAACTCATGTTAATGCAAAGTGGGCATCTAGTGATACACTAATTAGCAGTATTACTGAATGGAAAGGAACATCATCTCCTATACTCATAAAACAACAAATAGTAGGAGATATCCTAGTTTTTCATAGGACTACTTTTCAACAGGGTTATTTCTGAACTGTGGCTTATCACCCACAAATCCAACCCTTCACGTTTGAAGATCACAAGTGTTATCTCAGAATTTTCCACAGTCCATTTCCTATTCAAACACCACTGCTGTATCAACCTTTCCTTAGAGAGCCATTCTGCAGGGTATGGCATTGTAATATCCCATACCATTTTAGTAATGATAAAAATGTCTGGGAATTAGGTCAAAAGAACATGATGACAACTCTATCTAAATTTTAAATAATCCTCACTGCAACAGAAATTGCCCATAATTGTTTCAGCAAATCCAGGCTGATAACTTTTTGATGAACACAGTACTCGTGAGTTCCTTGCCACTCGCTCCTCAAAGAAACCACGTTACACAGCCACATCATTTGTACTACATCTTAGTACAACCATCCTCACCTTAACCAGAATTCCATGCTTTGGCATGGCAAATAATCAGTCCTCATGCTGTTTGGCTCATGAAGGAATTTAGCATAAGTGCCAGCAGAGGGAAAGCTTTGATGGCACAGGCTTGGGCAGGAATGTGCAAACCCAGCAGGGACAGTCCTCTGCAGATCTGTACCTGCAATTATCACTACATCTTTATAATTAACTACACACATCAGGTGGGCCACAGGGTTGCTTAATTCCTGCATGAGTCCATCTCACTGCCGAAAGGGGAGGTGGTCTGGCCTCTCATCTCCACCAGCTGTCTGTGCAAGTTGCACTGTGTTCCTCTGCATGGGCCAAGAGCAGAGCCAGGGAGCTGCTGGGGCTGGAAATTAATCCACTTACCAGGCAGGGAGAGAGGGAGGGGGCAGTGAGGAAGAAAAAAAGGAAAATCAGTTTTCAGCCAGAATGAGCAGCACTCAGACCTGGCATCAGGGAAATTGCATCTTCCTGCACAGTATTCTGCCAATTTAAGGTCTCACAGTTGCAGGTTAAAGCTTGCAAGCACATCTGGGCATATGCGCTGCAGTCACACTTGTAGTGTTGGCATAGCTGCTGAAAGTAATTAAGGCACATTCATCATTTTTTCTGTACTTAAATTTAATGCAAATTCTCATCTGCTAAAAGCTAGGCATTCCTAAAAAAATGTAGTGAACTTTTGAAAGAAAAGCACTGCAGGAATACTTGATACAAGTGGCAACCATCGATCCACAAGACCAAGAATAAATTCTTATCAAGTTGCCCATGTTACTGCCAGAGTGTTTCAGATGCACTTTCAGCATCTTCCCCTAAACAACTTTTGCAACTCCAGCTCACCACAGACATGTATCCAACAGCAAGGTAATTGGAAACAGCCAGAAATACAGGCAGAGCTTCTTGTGAGATAACCTCTCTTGTACTTCCTCTGTGGAAAGCAGTGGAATGCAATAACAGGAGGGGAAGGATGTATTTCACCATGGTTTAATCCCACTGATGTGTCAGATGAAAGTCATTAATCACCTGACACATTAATCAGCCATAGAAAGGTAACTGAAGAATCTTTAATAAGGGAGATGGTGGAAAGCAATAGAGGGGAAACCTAAATTGTTTTGTGACTATTCTCAAGAGCCCAAATCCTACATGCGACTGGTAGATGTCCACATGGAGCAGTAATGAATCCAGTGAAAGAGCCACACTGGCCCTGTGTGAGGGGAGAGGATGGGGGCTGAATGTGACATTCACCCCTTCCCCATCCCACACCCTACACTGGCCCCTCTCCCATGGCATGAAGTGCCTCCCCCCAGCTCTCCAGCCCCTCCAACTGGGAATGCCCCTTGCCCTGCTCTAGAGAGAGGTGTCAGCACCATCAAACAGCCACCATACCCATCTCTCCACCCGATTAGTCCAGTCTTTCTACCTGCAACTTTTCTCATCTTCACATCTGAGTGGTTTCTCAGTTCCTTTACTGCCTCTGACAGCACCAAGTGATTTCATTTTATTTCCATGGGCTCTCCCATTTTATTTTTGTGGACGTCTGTCAGCTTTAGAGAGACAGGCAAAATAAAACCAGTAGTGATGTGCAAGAGGGCTCAATAACAGGTGAAGAACTTGACTTACTGCATGCTTCTTTTAAAGTCATATATAAAGCTGATGACCTTTGAAGATAAACACTAAAATGAAAAGAGCTGAAATGTCAAGCAAGACATCTTGAGCGATCAGCCAGGTGCCTGAGAATAAAGAACACCCAAGATCCAATCAAACTCTCCCACCATCTTACTTGTCTTTAGACAAATCACTTAAGGGCTTGATCTTCTGCTACTAAGAGCCTTAAGAGTTGTCAACAGCTCCAAAACAGAAGCAGGTTTGGACCCTTATAGTTTCCCTCTCTGTCAAGTAAGGAGACTACTTACCTAATTACACAGAATCTTGTGAAGATTAGTGTTTTAAAAAGTACCGTCTGCCAAGGTTTAATCATCATCATCATCATGCTCTGGAGACTTTCATAATTAAGGGAGCATCCACAACTTTTGAAATCAAAGAAGCCAAAAAATCAGAAGCAAGAAGAGCCCATGTTGCATAAATACTGGATTTCACAAGTAACTCAGTGAGACAACCCAAATCCCCCAAATTTGGTAATTATTTTTTTAAAAATCCTTGTGTAAACCACATGCTAACCTTTTGACCTCAGCTCAGATTTTAAAAGGAATTAGCTACAAAACCCCAGCCCTGTGGAATCAGTATCTTTACTTCCAGCACCCACCTCCTCACCCAAAAGAGCCCTTGAAGCAGAGTGACAGGAGGGGAGTGGTCCCTTCCACTTCTGCTATGTTGAACAGTGGATGCCTGGATGAAAAAATATTACAAAAACAGAAGCAACATCCACATCACTCCCTATGCAATGGCTGATGCAGCGGAGCAATTTTTTAAAGAAGTATGCAACCAATAAAGTGACCTAAGGGGGGGTGGAGGGGAGGAACCAAAAAAAAAAAAAAAAGAAGGTGCAGAAACCAAACAAAATTACATGATCCAGATGCTGAAGTTGGAGCAAGGCTGGCAGTAAGTTGTTCCATTTAGATGGATTAATCAGTGTCCTTCCCTGGCGTATTCTAGCATAAACTAGCATAAACTATTTTTCTCAGAGCATGCCTCATGCTTAATTGGGAAAAAAAGCCCAAATCCCAAATAAATATGAGGCTGAAGACTATTTTCAGGGTATCTGCTAGTATGTAATTTTTGTCACCTTTTATCCCTTAGAGGATCATTAACATTCTGACTTCACAGCTGTAAGAACTGAGAGGCCACACACAGGCTTGCCAAGAGAAATAGAAAAATATATCCCTCATATAATTTTGGTACCAGTGTCATTTATTTTTTCCCCAACTGATCTCTTCAGAGTTTTTTTTACACCCAAACATTACCTACAGCAAACCTCAGCAACAAAATCACGCAACACGAAATATTTTCTCTGCATCATAAAGTTAAACCAGATTCTTGCATGCACTAGCATAAGCAAGAGACTGAGAGCAGCTTTGGTGAGCTTTCAGAGGTGGATCTCTGTTTCAGCTGCACTTTCAGATCCTTTCAGAACCAGGTGCCAAACAGATTGAATTACTCTGCTCATTCTGCACACAAATATCACATGAACCAACTCTGTCCAGGTATGAAAACAGCTCAGGAAACAGTGGGACAGCAGCTGCATCTCTTTCAACAGCCATGATGTAGCCAGATTCACTTGGAGTAAGACATCTCCTTTTTGTACACAGCCTGGAGCTCCATCCATGGGCTGTGGAAAGGACAAAAACAAAGCCCAGGCTCCCAGGAGAAGTGGGGATGCAGCAACAGAGCAATGAAACCTCCCCACTGCTAAAGACTGAAGTCAATGTAAAATGTTTCCCTGGCAGAACCATCCTGATTTTAATCACCAATTCAAGCTACACTTTTTCTTCTAAAGTGATTTTTTTCCTGGTCTAATTTCATCACTTATCTCCATTTCAAATGCACATTAAAATGTTAGGGAAGGAGTAACTTAACTACTCTAATTTTACGCTCACATATACTCCTCAAATAGAGAAATTTGATATGCAACTAAAATAGCAAATGAGCAAATATTTTAAGTGCAAAACTGTGCATAAGTTTCTTCTGGTATTCGAAAATACCAGAAGAAACAAACACAATTAGATATTCTGGGGATGCACAAAGAATAGCTGCTTTTCTAATCAGTTAAAAAAAAAACAAACCAAGCAACATGAAACAGGCAGTGGGATACTATTTATGGCTACTAAAAAGGAAGGAATCCTGAGTTTAGTAAGATATATTTCAGGGGAGCCACTTGAAAACCAGCCTATTAACGGTACTTTCAGGACCAAAAGGAAAAAAAAAAAAACAAAACAAAATCAGAAATTTAGCCAGCAGCAGTGAGAAAACTTAATCAGAAAAAAAATCTGACAGTTTATATGTGTGGCACAGAAAAAGAAACAAATGTCAAGTTGCGTTCTTCAAGCCTAAACTTCTGTCTTTTCCAACCTAAACAATTCCACGATTCTGTGATCATCTGCACCAGTATGGCATCAATAAGCACAGCGTAAAACCAGCTATACAAAAATTAAGGGGAAAAAAAAATGTTACTGCCCTTAGATCTTTGCTCCTAGCCTGGTAAAAATATAGAAAGGCCAGAAGAAGAGAAATCACAATCCAGAGGAAATGCAAACATTTTGAGAAAACACAAAATATATTGTTATTTCACATATCACAAGAAGCACTGATTGCAAATATCAACAGACAACAAACATGAAACTGCACAAGGGAGAGGGTGAACTGCTGGGAGAAACATCAGAAGCACCAACAAGGATGAAGCTAACTAGTATGGTGAATAAAGTAGCAGTCTTGGGAAAAAGAAGAAAGTGCAATTTTTTTTCTTAAAAGAATTACATAGTCATTTGACATGCCTTCTACAAGCACAACTAATTTGTCTTTTAAATTGCTTGCAAAAACATAAGATTTGGCTCCATAGTGATCCCCACACCTACATGATTTTATAATCTGCATCCTAAATAACTGGATCACCAGGCAAACCTCCTCCTTCTCTATTTTTCCACCCCTCATGGAAACCAACCAAAAAAACAGGATTAAATTTAGAATGATAAAATCTTTAATCCATGCACCGTGGTATGAGGGACTTCGTTTACAGCTCAGAGAACTAGACACTAAAGTAGTTTAGTAAAGAGATTATTTTCATAAAGTATTTATAATAACGTGGGGTAAGTACTGCAGGCAGCAGCAGTACCCAATCTGTACAAATTTGTTTGAGGCCAGGAGAATTACAGCTGAATTGAGCAATTTTCAGAACAGCTCTAATAGAGAAAGAACAGACCAGCTCTCAGTCTGGGCTGTGCTGCTGGTGTGAACACACAATCACTTTGCTCCCTGTGCACCCTACCCTGCCCTGAACTGAACAGGGCAATGGTAATTTGCTTTGCATACATTGCCAGTGACAGCAAGGACTGTGACAGCTGCTCCAGACCCACGGCACAAATCCCTCTTTACAAAAGGTTGCCTAGCAGGCCAAATTTTAAACTCAACAACATCCCAGGCATATCAGAAAGTATCTTATATGGCTCTACAGACGTCTTGGTCTACAAAGCACTGAAAGGGTTTATATATTGAAAAAATACTGGGTCAAATGCCAGAGGAAGAGACTTAGCATGAATCTGACCCCTAGCTTGGACAAACTGGTAGTCAAATATTCATATATGTATGTAAAATAAGCTTCCTTTCTGCCTCTGGTCATCACACAGGAAGACAAAGAACCTTCAGTGTTGTGGTAGGAACTGTTACACCAGTGCCAGTCCCTCATCCACAGGGGAGAGGGCTCTAACTGGGAAGAGTTCCTGACCTAATCAGTGAGGATTTACTTGCAGAAAAAAAACCCAACAAAACAGCAATTGCAGCAGCAAGATGATAATGCTAAAGATCTCATCTCTTATAAATACAAAGATGAAATTTAAGTCTGAAACAACAGCTGTCACCACAAACAGAACTGTTGCAAACACCATCAATAAGGCTTTCAAAGCCAAGCAGCCACACTGACAGGGAAAGTAAAGAGGCTGTTATTGTACCAACTATGAAATGCATTCAGTAGTTATTAGCTGTTCCCAGCAGGCAGCAAACATAAGACCAATATGGTAACAAGATAGTAGAAAATGAGTGTGACTGCAAGATGTGGGCAGAATTAGCAAGGGTCATTTGATTCCTGCACCGCCTCAGCTGGGCAGAAAGCTGTGCTCAGAGGCACTCAGAAACAAGACAAACCCTCTCTCGCCCAGTTTCCTACAAAAACTACATTATTACATATGTAGAAGTTGCTTATTTGATCCAAAACTCATTTGATGCAATCAATACCTTCCAGAGCTAGCTGCATAGAACAAATTAAGCTGCTTTTAAAATTGGGTATTTGTTCGTAGATGTAAGCTGACCTGAGCTCATGAAGTTGGATCATTTGCTATGGTGATGATGCCTTTTTTCCAGTTGAGTTTCAAAACAGATCTGACAATCTATTTAAAGGTTTGTACTTGAATTTTTACTATCCTAATTCTGAATTGAAAAGCGATTAAACAGAATTCACTCTTGTATTTAATGGCAGCTAACCTATTTTAAAAGAAATAAGGCATTACACGATTATTGGTACGTTTTTAATTTATAAAACTTGTGCAGTGAGGAAAAATAGGTAATAATTTATTTTCCAATGAAGAGGCACTATCAGGAACTGCTGTATAAATTTCTACTCCATATTCCTTTCACGGATGACAGGACACTGCACACGACATGCAGGGCAGCAGCTGGTAAATACAATTTACTGCAAAGCACCAGTGTGAACCTGCATCCACTCTGACACATTAACTGTGTCTTCATTTTGCCATGATAGCCGTGCTCCCAGGACTTGAGAGAGCCACCCCTTCCATCTGTATTTTCAATATAATCTGTTATCAGATATATCTTCTGAAGTGATGAATAGAGGTCACATCGCAGCAACCAAATCAGACTGGCAGGCTGCCATCCTGATGAGCTTTAAATAACAAACTTGAAAAACTTTTTCACATATCATTACAATAGTTTCATAGCTCAAAGTGAGCTGAAAATCCATGGACAAACACGGGATTCCCAAGGAACAGGAAGTTGTGAATGTATGTGGCCCATTCTGTACAGTAAAGGCAAAGAGTTAATCACATTTAAAACACAAAATCCCACAAAACTAAGAGAAGCAATGGCCAAGTAACAAATTTTATCACTGCATTAGGTCTTTCCCTGGAATAGTAATACTTTGATCCTATTAATGCTCATAACTTCAACTGGAATTCTTAAAATCTGTGCAGTATAAAATTATTCAAAAGTCCTTAACCCATAAATCACATTGACCAAAGCCTTCAAGGAGATTGTGGTATTTTTGGAAATAGTCTTGGGAGACCTAAATACATTAATTAAATATAACAGAAAATGCAGTTAAACCTCCTTGACTGCTTCACACATCTCAATTGTTCTTTGGTGCTCCAACCATCCTATTCAAATTTCTGTTAGTCCCACATGTACAATTCCTTTCTCCTTCCCTAGTGGAGTTGTTGAGTGTTGTGTCTCTAGTGCACAGGACATCAGCAGATTAAGGAAGCTCAAGAGAAGCACAATCTTCAACTTATTCCACCTTTTAAAAAAGAGATGTGTTGTTACGAACTCACAATGCATCACTACCCTCTCTTACTTCCATTTTTTTCCCTCCTAATACCTCTCTTTTAAAGTGAAGAGACTATGCAAAGTGATGAATTAATTATAAAACCAATGGAGCATGTGAAATCAGAGTAATTCAGTGAGATGCAGCAGGTCTGTACAACTAAACAAACGTTTAATAGAATAAGCCATTGATTTTAGCTAAGCTGCAA
Source organism: Irena cyanogastra (assembly GCA_013397155.1). Lineage (NCBI taxonomy): Eukaryota > Metazoa > Chordata > Aves > Passeriformes > Irenidae > Irena > Irena cyanogastra. The sequence continues at coordinate 4,296 of VWZV01001474.1, read as the reverse complement.
GAAAAGTGAGTGTAACGTGAACTGCACCAGAAAAAGACTGATTTTGTTTGATAATTGGGATATATTTTAGGATAAATTTCTGTAGATTTAGGAAGCCTGCCTGTTATTTAAATACTAGGTCCCCTTTCTAAGACTATGATTTGATAATTAAATTCAAATACGTAGAGAGATGCAAAGGTTTACTCATATTTAATGCGGTAACAATGACTTGACTTGGAATCAGGCCAGACAAAGGGAAGCAAGGGCTGGTACATTTTTCAGCAGGAAAGCAGACAGCCATTGGCACAGCAGCCTTCAAAGAGTAAAGAAATCCTAGTACTGGCTGCCATTCTGCTGTGAATACCAGGAGGGCTCTAGGAGTTTAAAGAAAAGAGCATATAAACATTCCGCTTAAAAGATGCATATTAATATCCTAAACAGGCAACTCCTCACACTAATGTCACTATTTTACATTCTTAATCACAGCCTGTGACTAGAAATTCCTATTTATCCAATATAGAAGAGAAGGAGCACAAAGTCAAATTCCTCCCAATACCTTCCTTCAGTGCAGGAGTGATTCAACCATTCCCGATGGATCAGGACAGGGACAGAGACGTAAGTGAACAGCCCATATGCCCTTAACCTCTGAGACATGGCAACAGCAGCTTCAGCAAACACCAATCTCACATCCCAAATGTTACTGGCCTGTTGGACTGAAGAGCCCTAGCCTGGTATCTGGCAGGAATGGGATATTCCTTTCAGACACAGAAGGCTTTGCACACCCCCACTGCAATGAACTGATCTGGCTGGAGTTTACTCAGGCTGACCTGGAGGAGCTCAAAGTGTCTCAGTAGGGAGTGGCAGCCACCCAACCACAGGAACGTAGGTCACACAAACTGCACAGGACTGGGGCTAAACACTAAATACTGAACATTTCAATGCTGCAGATGCACTGCTAGACTGAGTACATCAATACAGGCCGAAGTCACACCTTTGGGATGCAGCTCTGAGGTACCCAGGGCTTGCACCTGAGCCAGTGACAGGTGACAGCCCCAGGTCAGGGATGAATCCACTCTGTTAGGAGTGGAGAGGATTGGCTGCTTTGGTTCATTGTTGTGCCCTCAGCAGAAAGCAAAGCTACACAGTGACATATTGCATAGGTACAGAATCACATACTGGGGACAGGAACCTGCACTTCCAACTGGTACGACTCGCAGAGTTTAGCAAGACACTAATCCCTGCTTGGCAGTACTGCCGGGAGCCACTTGGGGAGCACGGACAGAATGCTGAGTCATAAGTCCAGCCTAACCTGGAGCAAACCTTCAGAAATGCTACCAAAATGTCCCTCAGCCTCAGCCACCTCCCATCTGTGCCACCCTTCCTGAGAAACACTGTCCCAGCACCCCATGTCTGCAAACACGCAGCAGCATCTCAAACACTACAAGCATAGGGGAGTTCTAAAATACACTGTATTTTAACAAAATTTTACTTGCTGACATTAAACAGCTGATCTCTAGTCCTAGTGGGCACATATGGTGAAAAGACAGATCAGCCTCGGTGGGCAGCGATCCTGTGAGGTGCAGGAGGCATCCTGCAGCACAATTCCACATCCTTGTTCAGGTTTAAATCTAGCAATTCTTAAAGTCAGAGCCCTGAATGTTGTAATAAATTCTTGGGAGACTGATGCCATTTCATAGATTGAAAAAAAGAAGAAAGAAAGAGAAACATAAATGTAAATGTCGTGTATACCAACAACAATGTTCTTTTTCACCATTTGTTACCAGTAAATGCTGAGCTGTAAACCGTTAGCTGGATAATTTTTTCGCAAGCCTACAATGACCAAGAAGTGGAGGAAGTCACTGGCAAGCCAGTGAAGCTCCTATTTCACATGGCATCAAAGAGCAGGGCAAGGAAGTGGGCACCTTCAGCCACCTAATGGTGTCCTGCCTCCCACAACTCACAGCTGCATTTCAGCACAGCACACGCTGATGCTATTTTGGAGCATGTGTGCTCTGCTGTAGGAGATGCGAGGCGGGAGGAAAGACAACCCCTGATCATGTTCACATGCTGTGAAAAAAAATTCCAGCATGAAAAACTCCTTTGATATTTTTTTCAAACGAGACACAAGCACAGTATTTTGAAACAGAGCACCAAATGAATTTATGAGATTCACTGCATAACCAAGGGGATACAAAAGCTTTTTTTAAATGGTCTTCAACCCTTAAGAAGTGAAAGTGCAACTCCAAAGTGACTGGAACACATTATAGAAGACATCCTCATTCACTATATTATTCCCAACATCATACCTCCCCCTAAATTTTATACTGAAGAGCTACACAGAACATTTCAACAGCATCAGAGTGAACAATTTTCTGCCTTTTCTACCTGTCTGCATTTGGATAAAGCCCTTCACCATTTCCATTGTTTGGTTTACAGCCCAATCTCAGTTTCCTACATCGAGCACCATGTCTTTCAGCACACACCATGAGGATGCCTGTACCAGTCAGCAGCTCCATGACCTCTGTCAGCCTGGATCTACTTGCATGGGGCCAAGGAACACTCTGGAAATAAATGCAACTATTTACAAAAGTGACAATATCATTTCAGCCCTATCATCAGGCAGTATGCCATCACAAGATCAGTAGGGCAAGAAATGCTTAGGGCAGAATTTACTTCATGAATACTTCAACCTGGTGCTTCCTGAATGAAGGACAGCGGTCAGCACTGCTTGCTAGAAAGGACTGTAAGGCAGAGGTATTGCCAAAGCATATGAATGCTGCCCGCAGCATAAAGTCTGTTTGAACATTAATATTTAAGTGTACTTTGAAACTAAGCCATTTAATAGCTGCAGTTAGTCAAGTAGCATTTTATGTTATAAGGAGTATGGGTTGCTGGCTAAAGATCTGGCAACCGAAAGTGCTATGGTTAGTTGATTTAACTTCAATGGCTACTGGTTATTTAGCCCAGAACCTCATCTGAAAGAAAGACAGTCTGACAAATTATCATTACTTCAAGAAAAAACAGAGTCTGGCAAGGTTTATACCTACCTGTGATGAAGAAAGGAAAGAAAAACAAACCCTAAACCACAATTACATCTCATTAGCAAGTCAGTGCCAATTAAGGCCCCACTTTTTGCCCACCTGAGCTTGGATTTGCTTGTTTGCTGAAAACAATTTTATCCAGAACAAGACATGATTTTAATCTAATCATGCTTAACACAAAGAACGTCAAAACAACAATAGTTTCCTTCTTAAGCACGTTTGATACTGCTGCCATAACAACTTCAGCTTACAACAAAGATATATTCATTCCCCCCAGTGTTTATTAACAGGCTGTTTGATAAAACCCACTTCGTATTAATAGTGCAAATATATTTAGTAATAAAAACTGGTAAAGAGCTCCTCTATATTTAAAAATGTATATGAAAGCTTTTTTTAAAGGAGTATTATTTTTGTGAGAGGCCAATAAACAAATCCCTATTTTTTTTAAAAAAGCTTATTTGCTAGATAATCAAGTGAAGCTATAAAACACCTCTGAGTCTGGTCGCATAAATAAACTTGCTGATTGCTTATTTGTAATCCCAGAATATTGTATTACAGCTGTACTGTCAGGTTGCAAGGCAGGAATTTCAGTACCACTGGGAGCCCAAACCCATTCAAGACTTTCATTTAAAGGATGGATTTTTGCACAGGCAGACTATTCGTGACTTACTTAGCCAAACGGCTTGCTAAATCGTAACAATAATAATAATAATAAGCAGGAAAAGCCAGGAAGTGCTGCCCAGCACCTTGCCAGAGGCCTCGCGTTTTTGGCCAGAGACACGACTGCAACCCCACAGCGCCTGGGACACATTACAGAAAAAACCCTTATTCGTTATCTTCGTCCCAACATCCTTCAGTCTGGATTTTACACCGAAGAGCCACGCAGAACACTTAAACAGCTCCACTGCTAGCAATTTCCTGATTTTGTCTTTTGATTAAGCCCTCTGTCCGTTCCTAGGGTATGTGGCACCTGGGTTCCCAGTCCTACCTCACGGACATCGCTGTCCTACATTACAGCACCAGCTCTTTCGGCCGGGGCCGCGCACACACCCCCGGCGGGGCCTGGAGAACGCAGCTCCGCTCCCGCCGCTGCCCCGCGGGGTCCCCCTCTCTTCCCGGCCGCCGCCCCCGGGAAGGTCAGCCGGGCACAGCCCGGTGTTCCCACTGCCGGCCGGGGAAGGCGGCGGCCGGAACCCCCCCGCGCCGTCCCCGCGGGCCGCCCCCACCCGCGCCGCGGCTGCGGCAGCGCTGAGGGCGGCGCAGGGGGACCCCTGCG